>JAPMOQ010022248.1:1062582-1160116 GCA_026543055.1 Argiope trifasciata
TATATATATATATATATATATATATATATATATATATATAAAGCCGAGAAGAAAGAAGATACTTTTGAAATTTCCATCTTAGAGGCATAATTTATGTACAAGGCCCAAAGCGTTGAGATACGCCATTCCATGGTACGAGAGGAGAGCTAAGAGATCGAAATATTTTCCCCAGTGATTTTATACTGTGAGGTTCTGACATGGGTTTCTTTGTCACGTAGCAATTTAGATAAGGGAATTTAGGCATCTGTAAAAGAATGTTACAAAGCATTTAAGAATTTTATCCCTTCACTTGGAGCATGGAAACTGGCTGATTGAAGCAGATTTAAAAGCCGCAGCAATATAGTTTGAAAATTTGTAAAAAAAATCTTTATATTTCCTGTTAGTTATTTGAAATAATATCAAATAACTAACTATTTTGCTATAGTATATGTATGTTTCTTTCTTTACTGTTTGAAAAAGATTTAATAAAATAACAATAGTATAAAATTTTAAAATTCGTTGAGGGAGTCCATTTTGCATTTTGAATCTAAAACTAAAATTGACTTAAGGAAGTAGCAACACTAAAGGCAAAGAAAAATGAAGAGATAATTCTTCTTTTTTCTAAAAGTTTATACAATGCAGATGACAATGTAATATTTTTCGTCACGCAAACATTCTGTGAAGGGTCATTATAAGGTCTTCATAACAAACGAATAATTTGTTGGAAAAAAAATTCCATCTTCATAATCTTTTAAGACTCTATATGAACGAATGAATAAGAGTCACTTAATGTGCATAAGGTGTGTCCTTGCTTTCGATAGTTCTGGAAGTTGCATCGTAAGCCCTTCTTTAAAAATGGAAGACCTTGCATCGATTGGCATATTTCCCTAAAATTATCTGCTTAGAAAGGTATTTTGGGAAAGTTAAAAATAACTTTAACTTATTGTGTTTTCCCTTAATTACTCTCGGATATATTAATTTGTACACTAGAATGCTGGTTTTAATAACTGCCAAATATAGTCTTTTTATTTGTATGCACATTATTATTTTATTTATTCTTGCATATAATTTGGGAAAATGTATAGGTTTAGGCGCTTTACGAGATCTGTCCTTCAGTTGACGTAGAGTTAATTTGGCATAGGTACACTTTGGAGAGTTAGAATGTTAACCTCAAAGAGATTTGTATAAAATTTTATTTGGAAATATAACTAAATAACAATAGTAATATAGCTTAAAAATTAAAATTAAATAACTATATTAACATGAAGTATTGCTAACCCATTTTTAAATTCATATAACTGTTTTTAATAACATAAATTTAGCTACCATAAAAAAAATTCTTGAATTTTTATATTTAAAAAAAAAGTACGCGATTTCAACAAAGAATTTCGTTCTTCCAAGGACATTCAAATCACTTTCATTGTTTCATCGAATTTGAATCGCATGATCTTCTCATGTTGAAATCTGGAAAATAAAAGTTAACTTATTTTCTGTACAGTTTGCATGAGAATCAATTGATAAAATTGTATTGCCGCAAAAAAACGTACATTTTGAAATAAGTTTTAAAACAAAAAGGAGTAGAAGATATTTGAAATATTATTTTTTTGCCATATTATTGTCATGGGACCTGACTTTATTACTAAATTAATATATACTAGAATATTAATAAGTGTAAACAGGCTAAAAATAAGAAGGCTTTAAATACTTGCCACAGCTTGATGCTTAAAATTAGAAAGAATTATACATCAGTAATTTAGTTGCATCATCAACAATGCATCATTAATTTAGTTGAATTAATATTAATATTAATAGTAGAATTAATATTTCCAGCTAACGTATTTTATGTATTAAGTGTAAGTATTTTAAGTATTTTATGAATGTATTAAAGTGTTAAATGTACAAAAATAGGATAATATTCCTAATTATTATAATTCTAATAACTATTTGAAATTATTAATTGTTATTAAACATTTCTTATCCTTTTGAGAAATTAATTTCAAGTTCAATCTAGTAGTGCGATTCAATGTAGTATAATTTTAGAATTTCGATGTATATTCAATCTCTGGCTTAATTATATTCCTATTAGCCAATTTTAAGTCGTATTTGTTTTTTATAACTTTATTCCTATATAAAACAGTTATGAAAATTTTGCATAAAACTTAATACTTACATACTTAGCGGAGTGAAAAATGTTTGCTCAAACTGAAAAATTAAAAAAAAGAAATTCCAAGTGTATGCTTTTTAAAATTAATCCACGGTTTGTTTAAGCTATCTCATCGTTTATGGTTCATTATATTGTTTGTTATAGTAACTATAACTTTTCTATCTCAGTTTTTCCTTTTATATAAATATCCTATTATTGAAAAGCGAAAATCTGATTCTGCCATTTTTCCAGCCACTCTTATACTTATCCAATCTGATGTCCAAAGATAAGTATAGAGGCATATTTTGAAAGACCAAACCAACAGCTTAAACCAATAAAATTGCTATTATGTATTTTTTCCTTTTTTTTTATGCTTTTCATGGTAATATTGCATTTTATTAGATCGAAAATTGAGAAAAAAATCTTTAATTACCCTTATTAGAAAGCATTCAAAAATTGAAGATTATAATGATTCCAATTTTTATAATATAATGATTTCAGGTGTCTGATAATAGGAAAAGAAATATGCGATATCTCTTGGTATCAAATATTTTGTCCCCTGTTTTGAACGTAATATTCCATAACATATTGCAAGTCGAAGCCATAATCCGATTATACTGTGGTAGAAATTTTTGACATTTTGTAGTAAATTGTAAACTTACATATATAAATACAGGCTAACTTTTTAACATTTTACATTCAATAGCTTACAAACAACATATATTTTAATACATTTCAATCATGATTGTTGAATAAACACCTATGTGAATTTTGTCTCCTAAGTATAATCAAAATCATTTTACATTATAAATCTTGATATTGGACGTTATATATTACATGATATGTTATCCATCATTACTTAGGATGAATTATTCATGCTTTATACTGATGAAAAATCAACAAATTAAATTATTGTCATAAATTTCCTATCAAGATCGCGTTATACTTATAATAGTTACCATTCGATCACAACAAAATCCCAGTGTTGCCATTAGCAAACGCTTTTTAAATAACTTATTTTTAACGCAAACAATTATTCTATATAAAATACTATTCAAAATTCATCATTGAGGCTTTGTTTTTAAATAAAATGATAAAGTTTGTAACATTAAAGAATTTTAATACTTTGCAATTTCTAAAATAATTATAAACAGTACTAAACGATATTTTAAAAAAGTCGAAAGCTCATTTTCTCCATAAGTTCATAATTCTTTTAAAATAAATATATATTATTTAATTAGATGTTGTAAGTGGCATTTCATATGTTTGATTAGCGCGTGAAATAGAAAATCGGCTATTTTTAAATGTTGATTTAATTTCCCAAAGACTATTAAAAGTAAGAAGTGAAGTTTTGAAACGAGAGGCTTCAAAAAACTCTCAAGTTAAAGATGATGTTAATAAGATTTCATTTTTTAAAATTGTGAAATCTTAAAATTAAAATACATATTTAAATATCTGACTTCTTTGTTTTCTATTTTAAATTCCGTGTTTGATAGCTTAAATCAAAATTAATTATTTGTATTCCATTTTTATGCCTATTTTGGAAAATAAATAAAAAAAATCAATCTGAGCTCTCGAATTTTAATCTTGTAACTGATTGGTTAAATATTTCATTCCCTTAAAAGAAAAGTAATTGAAAATAAGTAATAAAAAATTTAAAGAAATATAAATGTATTTTTTTCAAAAGTTGGTTGAAAAAACTTTTAATCTTAAATCCCCCATCTAAATTATTTCATCAAATAATGCTTTAAAAAGAAATAATCCGAGTATTTCTTTTTTTCCCTTTCTGATCTTACAAAATCATAGGTTGTTTTCGCAATCCATGGATCGGTGCATATTTCTCATGTGAAGAATCGATTTATCGTCGTGATCTGGGAAGCGTATATGGATTTAAGAAATTGAAAGCTTTGTTTTTGTTTTATGTTGTGAACGCTTTCTTCTTGTCATACCGTACTATTATTTTTACGTGTTACATTGCAGAAGGGATTAAGTTACATCAAAGGCATATTTTCACACCGAATATGGCAACTTCATAGTTTTTTTTCCCCTTCTGTTATTTATTTACAAAATAATCTTTTAAAATTATATATGAATTTCTCGCTAGGAAATTTTTTATTTTTTCTATACAAAGGAAAGCATTTGAAGAATAAAAAATTTCACTCTAATTATTTTGATGAATTTCAAAACTATTGGCTGTCTTAAGTTTAAACAAATCGTTTTTGAAATTCAGATTTTTTAGTCTGTAAGCTGGATTATTAAACAGATATAAAACAAAAGCAATTTATATTTATGAAATTCAGATTTTTCAGTCTGTAAGCTGGGTTATTAAACAATTATAAAACAAAGGCAGTTTATATTTATGAAATTCAGATTTTTTAGTCTGTAAGCTGGATTATTAAACAATTATAAAACAAAGGCAGTTTATATTTAACATGTGTCATTATCATCAAGAAAAACCAATAAATATTTTGGACAAAATTCATTAACAGAAAGTTTGTTTGTCCAACTGCGTGCAAGGAAGCTTGTCTCAGAAACGTAACCAAGTAAATGAGTACAGGCATGTGATTTTATAATAAAAATTGTTGATACATTAAATATTATCTAGACGGATTTTATATGAGATTTTGCTTTAAAATTGCAGAGCCATACCAAATCGCATATGCACCATTTTGTAGTTTTACACATTGGCTCTCATCTTCATTCCATATTCTTCTACACAAAATGGCAGGTGGATGCAAGAAACAGTAAATAAAATTTCTACGTATGATTAAATATAACACTTAATATTTACATTTCTCTTTGTATAAAGTCCGTTGTTATCAAAGCTCGATCTGTCAAAGAAAAATTAACCAGCATAATTTGTTCTATCTAACGAACTCTTCTCCCAATTTAATAAGGATTAACTAAATAATTATTTTTATTCTTTTGCCTTATAATCCTCATAATCTCTTGTTTTATTCTGGAAGAGGCATTCATCGGTGACTTCTGAAATATATTAATATATTTTTATTTTTGTAGTAAATCCTCTTTTCTTAATTTTAATGCAAACCGCATAGCTCTAAGTTATTATTTTATTTTGTTTATTTGTGTTACATTACCTCGCTCATGCATTTATTAATAATGTCGCATAACTCCGTTCATACATAAAGAAGCAAAAAAGTTGGGGTATAAGTTTTGAGAAACCAAGTGCATGGGTAAAAGTACCCATAACAGGAACATAATCGGTACTCAAATGCGTATTATTATAGAGTACTTTATTGTTACCCCTATGTTTTTCATCTACGCATTTCTAACTGTAATAAATATCGAATGCAAATTTATTACTAATAATCTCTGATTATTCGTTGTAAAGATACGGAGATTATTGTAAAAATATATTGCTTTACTGGGAAGGATTGTTTAATTAAACTTTCCACTAAGGTAACAATTAATAGTTTTACGTTGCACATGCATACGGTCATACAACTAATTTGAAAAATAGGATACAAAATATCAACGAAATACGCTTTAACAATGCATTGCGTATTTAATTGTCTTTTATATTTTACATAGTTCAAGAGGGTTCTTCGTTAGTTACAATTAATGTTATTCAGTTCCCTTGTAATCTGGGCGTCCCAGGTTCGCATTGTTCGAGCCTCTGTTGTTATTCTGTGTTTTATCTGTGAGTAGTGTGAATATCCACCCTTTTTAAAAAGGGGTTGTGCAAGCGAATGTGATGCATGAAGCAATTAAGTCGTACTCTTGGCCCTAGTTAGCGCAACTGAAAAGACAAGGAAGGCTGACTTAATCGCTTAGACTTAAATCACTGAAAGCTTTCTGTCAGCAGGCTTGTAAAGAGCCATAAGTAACTACAACAACAACAACATTATTCAGTTCAATCAGTTACAGTTAATATCATAGAAGAATTACGACCTCTTTCTTTTGAATCTAGTATGTAATTTTTTTGAATTAGAAATTCTATGAATTTTTAAATTGTTCTCTTTGGATTGTAATACATCCTTTTAATTTGTTTGTCTTTCTTAACACAAATATAGAGTTACAAAAGATGCAATAAATGCTCTTTCATTGCACGAATTTCAATTTTAATAATTAATAATGTTATTTTAACATTTTTACTATTAATCTAATCTAATTTTCTATTTTCATCCTTCAATACGCCACAGTATCAAAGCAGAAATTTTCCTAATTGTGAACTTAAAGATTTTAACTCGCCCTTAACATAAAAATATCAATATAACCAATAAAAATTCCTGTAGAAGGATCAGAGAGTGAAAACGTTTTCCAATACAATAATTTTTCAAGAGATTTCTGATCAGCCCCTACACAGTAGTGGATGATGAAAACATGTCATCCTGTCCTTTTTCTTACTATTTTTGGAGATTGATACATGAGTAAAATTAACGATGCAATCATTTTCCGGTTATGAAACTATCTTGATTATCTTTTGTTTTACAATATTGTTTGAATTAGTATTAAAGTAAATAAGCTACTAATTTAAAATCAAATAATCTTTTAGTCGCAGGTAGTTAGTACTATAGACTTTTATTCATTAGAAAGCACGTCATTGAGTACTTAAATAAAATATTTTCAAAATAAGAATTTTAAAATGTAGTTGAAACATGTTCGTCAAGCAAGGGCGGCATTGTGTTTACTGTCGGTAATCTATTCCTGCTTTAATCTAAATTTGCAGGAGGACACTGACAGATATATAGCTACATGTAATTCGTGATACACTAAGGGTGAACATGGAAATTCTAGGAGAATTACCGGCTACATTGACTGTAATGATAGCTGAACATGCCCTCAATGTTTTAGATTAATTCTGACCAAATCACTATTCAGATGCAAATCTAGTGGGCACTTCGCCACAAAACTTTTTCAATTTTCAAATCCTAGAGTATAATGTTTCCCTATACCACAGAGCTGGCAATTATATTGCTGTATTTTTTTTAAATATGCAGTTTAAATTATATTGCTGCACAGATAACATATTCCCATGTTACTAAAATATGACAGAATAATAAATTTCTGCAGCTTAAGCAAAAATAATTATAAAATCTATTCCTAAAGTGTACCTGAATATAATGTACCAGGAAACTGAAAAATGCATCCTGTATTTTTAAATTGGCGATTTAACTTATCAGGTGAACGGCATCAGAAATTCATGCGTTATTAGAATATTCCAAAACAGTAAATTTCTGCAACTTAATAAAAAAAAACTACACTTAAAATATACGTGAATATTATGTACCCATACCAGGAAACGGAAAATTACATCCTGTAATTTTTTAATAAATGTTTTAAATTATTCAGCTGAACGACATAAGAGATTCAAATGTTTCTAGAATGTACCAGAATAACAAACTTAGTCAAAGAATAAAAATAAATCTACTTTTAAAATATTCTTGAACGCAAACTAAAATTTGCAAAATCTTTTTTTTTTTTAGATTGTCTACTATTGTGCTAGAAACCCTCGACTTTTTAATATTGAAAATCATTTCCGTATCATAATAACAATGTTCTATTTCCATTACATTAATATTAGTTTTTATCAATAAAAATATCATATTCAGTTGAATAATATGGTGTAGAAGAAGTGTTGAAAAAGACTGGAATGTGAAATTAAAAATTTTTTCTTTTATCCCTTTTTTATTGCTGGCATTTGTAACACTATCAAGTTATGCTCTGAGAAATTATATGTTAAAAGTTGACGGTTAATCAAATTCATTACGCAAATTTATTATAAATTATTCATAAATGGTACATTTTCATTAGTCAATGCAATTCAGATGTACTTTTTTGAATATGCAGAACAAGAGAAACAAATTCATAACACTATGAAATAAGGCCTTGAAAAATTATTTAATTTAAAAGTGTAGGTTCATCAAATCACCCTACAAATTTAGAATACAATATTCATAAATGGTACATTTGCATTGATCAATGTAATTTAGAGATATTTTTGAAAAAAAATCCTGAACGAATGAATCGATTTCTAATAATTATCGGTTGAAAATCATTGATAAGTTAAAAAAATAACTCTAATTATAATTGTCATATGATTAGGTTAATTTCATT
Source organism: Argiope trifasciata (assembly GCA_026543055.1). Classification (NCBI taxonomy): domain Eukaryota; kingdom Metazoa; phylum Arthropoda; class Arachnida; order Araneae; family Araneidae; genus Argiope; species Argiope trifasciata. The sequence continues at coordinate 1,070,783 of JAPMOQ010022248.1, forward strand.
ATTCCACTTGCTATTCCCATTCGTTAAACACTTCGAATAATTCAAACAATCATAATATTCTCATCCTCAAATTTAATAATTATTTAATTTCGAAGAATTTTTATCCACCGTTTTATGCTGTAGGTGTCTATTTCTTTCCATAATGTAATCTCACCTATTAACATCCTTCATCACAGGAATTCATTTCCGGTTTCTCGTTTATGACATGCAGCTGCACATACAGTTTTACTTAACATCTGAAAATTCCGCAGCTGCATGTTCTCTCTTCGGAATAAATTTACCCGACACGGTAATTATGCATGCAAGCGTTCTCTAATAAGCATCTGGAGAAAACTTAGAAGTTTATTTTATAATATCAAGGGACGCTCAAGAAATGATAGTAAAAATATATCTTAAAATATATTATTCTGTTGTTTAACTGATCGCGGATTTAAAGTTTGCATCAAAAATTATGTTTACAGTAATAAATTTGAATTAAAAGGGAATTAAATATGAAGATCCAAGAATTTTTTTCCATGTAACTGTGTAAATGCTTCTCTACCTAAAATATTTCATTACGAAAATCCTTCATAAATAGAATCCATTTACTTGAGACAAACAAATGACAAAGATAGTTGTGCATGTTAATGAACATTAACACTCCGTTATTATCATGTGAGAACTTGATATTGTTTTGACTGAAGGATTTTGAAACTTCAAAATGCATAGGCAACAATTGACGATTTATCGCTTTTGAGTCATCAGTTTTTCACTTTTATGATTATTTGAAAATAATGCAGAAGGTTGTCACATCTGGCGATTTATTGCCAAATAAAGTAACAACTTTATTTCCAAATTATACATTATCTGAATTCTTACAATTGTTTTTATTAATCTAAGTCATTAACCAGTTTTAACAGGTTTGAAACAATCACGAGATTATCAGATTACCCATGCGTCGATATTTAGAAAACCGATTTTTTTCTCTCATCTCAAAATTTGTTGAGGTCCAAAACTTTTTGCCAGCTTGAAAAATTGAAAATTAAAATTTGAAAAATTATCATTGCATATGTATATCTAGGGAGAGAGAGAGAGAGAGAGACCGATAAAGAAGTCTTGTGATTGTTTTAAACCGGTTTAAAATTGTTATTGACGTAAATTAATTAACGCATTTAATGACTTATAAATAATAATGTACTCAGTTGATAATTTGAAATTTGAGATCATAGATTTCAATTTTAATTTTTTTATTTGCATTGTGATGTTACGTTCCTTTCCCCGAAAACTACTCTAATGTTTACAAACACTATATTGAATCAAGACGAATGGCTTGCATTATCTGGGTATGAATTTACTCCATTATAAGTTTTAGGATGCAAATTCATTTCAGAAATAATGTGAAAATTTTACATATAAATTAAATATGTGTTCTTTCTGTCAAATAAACGCTTCATCAATTCAGATTTGTATTTATCGCAACTATTATTCCCCCATAATACCATTTATTTGATAAATTAATATTCCATTACGATATCATTTAATTGATAAATTAATGCTGCATAACATAACCAATTTCAGCTTTAACGCTATGCAAATTACCTATTTATTTTCATAACTTAACTATAATCCAGCTGAATCAATTCTACTGCTGTTTAATGTTGAATTTCCTCTTAAATTCTATTTAGAGTTTATGAATATCGGATCTGTTCGTTTAATTTACTCTAGAATTATTTTATGTTGAATATTCAGTTCAATCTATAATTTGGCTATTTAATTTTAATTAACTCGTTTATCAGCAATAGAGTTCTATTATATTCATATGCTCATTTATTCAATCAAAGATAAGGGTAAAATATGTATATCTATATGTATACTTATAATAAAGCTCAATGTGTGTGTGTGTGTGTGTGTTGGCGCTCTCCAGGTCAGACCGTTGGACCTACAGCTACCAAATTTGGTACATGTATACCTTGGAGGTTGGGAATGTGCACCTCTGAAATTTTGTCGTTTTTCCGCTGTAACTTCCGAAAATATTATCGCACAAACATGATTTTTACATCAATTTAAAGATAAAAAAATTAGCTTTCTAATGGTATCAGTGTTTTAATGCATAACTTAAGCTTCTATTTTTAACGAATTTTTAAAGAAATATTTTGACTATGTTTTTTGAGCACGTGACTGGATAAAAGAAAAGAAAACAATGACGGAAGTTCAAATAATAAAAAAAAACTATCATCATAAAATCAAGTCTAAAGAAATGATACTTTTAGCACGTGACTGGATAAAATAAAAGAAACATAAAATGTGATATTTTCTTAAAAAAAATAAAGATTTCTATAATTGTTTGCAATATCTAAATCATTTATTCAACAAATCTTCTTTATTTATGGTAAACCTGATTGAATTTGGACAGGATATGCATTGAAATCCCGACTGAATGGCATATTTCTATAATCGTTAGCAATATCTGTATCATTAATTCAATATTTTTTTCCATTATAAAATGTGATAGTTTCTAAAAAAATAAATGCAAAGCCAAGGTTCCTATAATCGTTTGCAACATCTAAATCATTTATTCAATATTTTTTTTTTTTTCCTTTTTCGCTTTCTTTAAAAAAACATATTTAATATTTTGGCAGCATCACGGAAAAAAACATTTTTAATTTCAGGCCAATCAATGCCCGGAATTACTACAAGTCTAATGAATATGTGACTCAATTGAAAATTTTAGAACGCATTACTCATGGCGAACCAGCTGGTTGCCAAAGGCGGCTAGTTAGAAATAAATATCGTGCGAATTTAATCACCTTCCTTCTTATTGTATTGATTAACCTCATTAAATATATAAAAATTTGTTCATTTCCGTAGTTAAAATGAATTTGTCTATTATTTCATCTCTTCTGTCATTAGCTATCACGGAAAGGAAGTTTCTGCGACATCATTCGTTTCTTTCCTTCACTGCTTCGTTAATATTCACTGAAACTTAATAAAAACCATTCACATGAAAGCATGATACCTTTTTTTTCTAACAACTTATTTAATGTATTTATGATTAATGAAGTATGAAATATTTTGCTGTCATTTGGATTGCAATATAACAATAATAGTTATGAATGTTATTGGATTCAGAATAATTTTCTATTTTACAGCATTATCAATAGATAGGAACCTTTAACTTAAAGCTACTTATAGCCTGCGTGTGTGTGTGCGTATGTTTGTATGCCATTTTCAATGCCACATATGTGTGTGTATGTGTGTCGTATTCATTGCCAATTGTCTGTGTGCGCCCGTATGTGTGTGTATATATGTGCCATGTGCCTCAATGTCACATGTCTGTTTATGTGTGCTGGATTCATCGTCACTTTAATCCAAACCAAATACATGACAGTACACTTTTAATTTGGAATGTACCGCTAAGTTCAATTACTTGCAAAAATGTATTAAACAGTGTATACATTGAAAAAAAAACTTTAAATCAAAGAGGCATTACGTTATTCAGCTTTTATTCATAAAAATATGTATCGTTATCTTTCGAAACGTGTTACTTCTTTTTTTGAACAGCAACGAAATGCTCTAGTGTAAGGCATCGTGTGTACGTTACTATGTTCTCTCTTCTTTTATCAGGTTTTCCTTTTCTCATAGAGATTTTCACAACTTTACAAAGTACCATAAACCATGTTGTCGGTGACAGTTCAAGACGATAAGAAACATTTCAAAACTTCTTCGTGTCAGGGGCAAACAGAGATTGCGATAGCGCGCCGGAAGGTGAAAAATATTTTCTCACTTTCACCATAGTAATAAAACAGAGGTTGGCGAGCTCACCATTGTCTTAAAAGTGTAACACTTTATCAATAGTATTTTTAGAGAGATGAGTTATAAGCAATATTTTTAAAGTAAAGCCATGGACTCAATAAAGTGCTGGTCATGCTTGTACCAAGTGATAACCATATGCAATGTAGCATTATTGTTTTGAAATTGCGGTGGCATTATAGCAATAAAAACGTCTCTCTTATAATCTAAAAATATCTGCTAACGTTACACCCACTTCTTGAAATGTTTGCTAAAATTTATTCCTCTACGTGATCCCATTTTGTTATTGCCTGTATAAGTTACTGATTTAGTATTTCATATTCGCATTGATTATTGTTATGTTTATTGATTGTTTATACTGATATTGATTAATATTACATTGATTTTTATATTGATATTGATTATTATTACGTTGATTGATTATTTCATATTCGTATTGATTTTTATTACGTTGATTGATTATTTCATATTCGTATTGATTTTTATTACGCTGATTGATTATTATTGATTTTTGAATAGTCGTACTGATTATGATTGATTGATTGACTCATATTTATATTGATTATGATTGATATTTCATATTCATATATATTACGTCTATGTGATTACTTTTTGTTAATACCTGTAGAAGTTAAATGACATGATTATGATTTCATAATATAAATTGTAGATTGCTCTTTAAATAGTAACATTTTATTTATGAAGGCAAAGAGGACTTAGTGATAACTTGCAGATTCGAGACCAGATTCAACCGAAATTCTGAATGTCTCCCATTTCTGATGTTCTTCATAAATAAAATTTTCAGACATATATTTAATGTTGAAGTATGGAGATCGAGAGTGGATCTTGATAGCTCTAGTATCAAGGTCCTCTATTTAGTTCAGAATTTCGATATTTGTCTTCAAATAACTTATTTGTGTTGTTTTAAAATGTATATATTTCGAACAAGTTAATTAATCCATCTGTATTTGTCAAGTGCATTGCATTCTATAAAATTGTGGCAAATCGAAACATTTAAAGATGAATTCAATAAAAAGGAATTTTAATGTGAAATGTTTCTGGTGATATGAACTTGAAGTGAAAAATATTATTTTTTAAATTCAGAGTCTCTTTGTGTTATGCATAGCTTTATTACATAGATAATAATTCATTTAAATTAATATTTCCTCTTGAATTGGCCTCTTAATCATTATTTACACACTTATTTTTGTCTAACTGCACCAGTGATATCCTACTTTTTGTAAATGGAAAGTAATTGCCACAAAAATTCAGCCGCCACAGTTTCTTCCATCGTATGTATGAATCTAGCAGCTCAGCTCTGTTTATTGTCAACATACAACCCCTGTCTAAAAGATTCACCAACTTTTTTCACCGACCGTATCTCTTTTCTAGCTATCGACCGTTCATATATGTGAAGCAATACTGATTCTTTTTTTTCTCTATTCTTTCTTCTTAGAGAAACCGACTGTCTTGTTAGCTTCTCAAATCGGAGTTCGATATATGCAATATCTGGTATATTTAGTAATAATGGTGCATTGCCTGATGTTTGTGGTGTAATTTTCGCTCAAAAGATTTCAGTGAAGAATACAGAGATTTTTTTCCCCTAAAGATACAAGAAAGAAATAAAAGTAGAATAAGCAATCTATCGTTGAATTTTATGCTAGATAATGTTTCAATTAAAAAAAAATTATGTAAATTTAATATGATAGACATGTCATGAAAAAAATTGGAAAATAGTTAATTAATATTTAGTTGAAAAGAGAAGATAATATGCGATAATTTGCTAGCAATACCCCGAATTAGCCAGAAGACATGCGGGAAGCTCAATAGGGTCGTCGGAAAAAGAGATATATTTTGATTATAGAAAAATAATTTCAACACATATCTTTCCATTACTTGATTATTTCCTATGTTATTAATTAAAAATTAAGTTAAAACATAAATGCAACTTGAGAAGGGAAACTCAGACGAAATTGAGAAAGATAAAGCCCAATATACCTACAGTGAGATATGCTGATTTATCTATCACATTAAATCTCTTCAATATAAAAACATGATATTTGCTATGTTGCCTTATTACCCTTGTTTTTTGATAACATATAGAGTTCTGTTATTTATTTATTTTTCTAATTTCAAGGATTCAATAACAAGAGTAGTTGAAAAATATTGTTTATGTATATGTTTTTTTCTTTGATACTACACACTGCGTTTAATATATTATTATTTTTTTAATGGAAAACGAATTTCTGATAACAAGTTTTTTTTTATGTTTATTTATACTATACAAAATTTGAAAAGTTTGAATATATGTTCTAAAAAAATACATGTCAGTATTCACACAATTAAACGCCGATAATGCGACAGACTAGATCTCATTACATATAGATATTGTTCAAGGGCAGATAAAATAATGATAATAATTTTTCCTGAAGTGCCCAAGTTTATAAACATAAAAATAGTCTTTTAGAAATAATTATAGAATACACTTCAGAATCATTATACTGAATTATTAATACGTAGACAGTTTGTGAATTATTATTAATACATAGACAATTCATGAATTATTTATACATAGATTATTCGTAAATTATTTATACATGTACAATTCGTGAATTATTAATAGATAGACAATTCGTGAATTATTAATATATGAATCACCCACACATATAATATATATTATTTAATACACCAGTGGCCTGGCATAGAGTTAGTGCGTCTTGCTCGTGACCTGGGCATCTCGGTTGCTAGTCCCGGTTGTTCTTCATCTGTTCTATTTGTGAGATGTGTTAATGTGCCCCCCTGTAAAAAGGGGATGTGCAAGCGAATGTGATACGTCAGTAGCTGATACGTACTCTTGACCACAGTTGGCGCTACTAAAACAAGAGACGCTGCCTTGCTTTAAATAGTGCTTTCAATGGCAATTGCCATAGAAATAACAGGAACGATAAATTAATGCATAGATTTAATGAGTTAATGGAATACTCATGAATTTATTTAGAACTCCATAACTTAATCAGCATTTCTAAATTACAAACTTCAGAACTTTTCTGTCAATTTACTTTGAAACTTGACGATGTACTTTAAGATTATAACACTTTTATCATTCCATTTATGAGAGTTCATAACGATAATTTATTATAATAATAATATCTAAGTATGACTTTTTAATTTTTTTGTGACTTTACCATGAGAATAATAAAAATGAAGAATCAAAGTTAAATTTATTGCGGTGAAAATGTACTCTCTCAGCAATTGTTGCAAAAAGTGTTGTCTAAAATGCTTCCATTTTATTTCGCTCTGATTTGCTAACTGCCATTGTATAATCTCCCTAATTCCATTTAATGGCTGCAAATTTAAATTTCATTGCATGTAAAGTTTTATTAACAGCTTCTTAATCCTAGTATCAGACGTTATTACAACGAGGCAACATCCGAAAGGAGCTCTAAATACCCGGATGGACCAGGTTTCCGAAATAAATGCGACATTTAATTAAATGTCGCGCGGAGATCCTTGCTACATAGATGGATCGCTTCACCCCTTTGCCAATAAATCGTGCTTCTGTAGACTGAAAATTTTAAATAGCGAAACAATTCTACAAGTTTGAAGCGACGAGTAATTTTAACAAATAACCTTTTTAAATATACTATAAATGTAATTAATTTCATGAAAAGTACATTATGCAGTTGGATTTATTGTTGAATAATTATTTGGATCGAAGGAAGTTTTTAAATACTAATGCAACATGTTTACAAGATTCCTTGGTAATTCGTCTGAACAGTTGTAGTGCTTCTTGTTGTTTTTGAAAAACATAAGTGCAGTATATTATAAGGAAGATTAATTTGATGAAAAGTACATTGTACAATTGGATTCATTGTTGAATAATTATTTGGATCGTACGAAGTTTATAAATACTAATGCAACATGTTTGCAAGATTCCTTGGTAAATCGACTGAACAGCGGTAGTGCTTCTTGTTATTTTCAAAAATCATAAGTCTGGAATTGATTTTGATTAACAAAGGACATATAATAATGGTTTTTAAACTATTTTTAAATATTATTTCTAAAACTCATCATCAACATATTTGGCTAGACAAATGAATTCTGTTCCATCACTTTCTATTTTTGTTACTTGTGCACCAGTTTCTTTCCTGGATATCCAGGAAATTTGTCTGCTCTGACTCCATCCATCTCATTTTGGGTCTATCCCTTTTCTTACTTGTTAGAGGTTTGTGTAAAAGAATTTATTTAATACAGAATCATCCTCCATTCAGAGCCGCTCAGTTCATCCGATTTATTTTTATGATCTTCATAATATCTGTCTCCCTATATATTTTATATAGCCCAAAAAAAATCTTTTTCTCTAAATATTGTTTATTTCTATCTCATCAAGAATGGCTCGTAGAATTTTTCTTTCGAAAAGGGCTATTTTTTTCTCCAGCTTGGTCAGGGACCTAGTCTCTGAGCTCTGACAGGTAATTATTGGTCTAATTAAGGTTTTATGTAGTAAAAAGTTCGTATTTCTTACTAGTAAAGAGGATTTAAAAAATCGTTTTGGTTCGTAAAAGGCTGTTATTAAAACTTCGTCGATCATTTTTAATAGAACGATTTTATCTGTTAACGATCTATTAGAAGAAACCTCACCCTAATATCTTCCTTTTTTTACAATCGATACACTTTTTACATCATATATGATTAGTTTTATAGTGTTCTTCTTGATTTCAAACACTTAACGATTTCTTAAAGCGAACTGGATTTATTTTAGAACTTTTTTCACTGTAATTTTTATTACTATACGCTTATATATTCGTCATACATTTGACGTAGTATAGCCATATCTGGTTTTTGCGGCATTAAATCCTGAAAAAAAAAGCTCTTTTACAGACACATGCACAAAATAGAACTGACTATTAGACCTTTTTCTCTCTGTTCTTATGCTGACTATATCATATAATTCCATTTCGTAAATTGTTGTGGTACTTGCATTGTTACCACAGGATAATAACGTATCTGTTGTGCAAAATTTTGTGAGATGGCGCTTTATGGCGTTATCCGAATACGTTCAACTCACATCCAATCGCAACAGTGCAATTATTGTGTCAGCCAATTCGGATAACATGTGTGCATTAACTAAGTGCACCCGTATTTTTTTTAAAAAAACTTGTTCATATATAGGTAAGAATGAAAAAGTTTTATATATATTTGATTCGTATTGAAATATTTTCTCCAAAAAAAAAACGATTTTGTGAAAAAAGTATTTTATTTACTTTAATAAAAATATGGATAAGATTTATATTTAGAATATTTATCATTAAAAAAAGTTTTTCTAAATTTAGACTTTGAAAAATGTAAAATACTATTAAAACGTAAGCTGTGCAAATACCAAAATAAATGTAAACATATATAATATAAAAACAATTGTAACTTTCTAAAGAATGAATGAGGGAATAAAATTCAAACTACATTATTATGAAAATTCTGTAGAAATTAAGATCATTTTCAACAAAATATATTAAATTAAGAGCATTTTTAATCGAAAATTCACTTTTCTACGTAGTTATTTCTATTAATTTCTGAATGAATTTAAAATAGCTTTCTATTATTTTTTCTCTCTTTCTATTACGAGGTTTCTAACATTCATTTAATTTTTATGCTGTTTCAAGGCATTTAAACTGCTGTTTTATATGCATTTAATTTCTAAAAGGGAAAATTTACATATGATCAATACAAAATATTGTATATGGGAACAACTTTTGTCTGGTACTACGTAGTTCTTGCATGAAATCATGAAAATAAGAACTTTGCAAAATTTAATAGTTAGAAAGCTTTATTTCTTAATGTCTTTGCAGTAAATATCTGATTTTAGTAATTTATGGCTTCTATTTTATTTATTAAAGCTGTAAGTGGACTTTACTTTAAAAAAACACCCAAAATGAAAAGAGAATTACGAGAGGTTTTCATATGAAAAGGTACGAAACGTCGTAACAATGTAAACAATAACATATTTGCCTACGCCACTAGTGGAGTCTTCAGCGTGTTCGGAGCATGCGCAGGAGAGAGAAAATGCTGTTATAAAGAGTGAAGTGGCAATGCATGAGAATAAAGCATTGCCACGCCACAGAAGGACCATTAACTCCTATGTGTACTGTGAGACACTCCAAAGGCTACGCGGATTCATCAAGAGCAAAAGACCGGAGTTACTTACAGAGGATAGGATTCTGCTTCATTTTAAAGCGAGTCACACGTCTCTTAACTCGCACACACAGATCTGACCAAATTCAAGAGGGAGCTGCTAAACAATCAGCTCTACAGCCAGGACATGTAGCCCTGCGATTTTCATGCATTTGGCTGTCTGAAAAAACATCTGAAAGGAAAGCCCTTCAAATCTGACGACGAACTCAAGAACGCTATGAAGAAATGGGTCTAATCACGGCCAAAGGAACTTTGGGAACAAGGAATCAGTCGGCTCGTTAATCGATTAAATCGTTGTGCTCAGGCCTATGAATAAAGTCTTCATTTATACTCGCAGTGTCTTTCATACTTTTTCATTTAAATATCCCTTCTATTTTGTATACATAAGTAATGAATTATATGATTATATTAAATAAAGGAAAATAACGCACCATATTGGAAATAATAAATTTTGAAGTACAAAAACGAATCATATTTTTAATTTTTTTATTATATCGTATTACCAGCCAGTATTTCTTTTTAGTTACTTGAAAAGTGGTTAATGCGAAAAAGTTAAGATTCTATACATTTCGGATTTAAATTTTTAGTTTAAATATCTTTTATTTATATGAACATTTCCTTTTTCTATGATTTGCATTAAACAAATCAGATGGTCTTTTATGGCTTTATTAAAACCTTTCTTTATATTGTTTAAAAATTTCATTTGCTTAAATTTTAAAAAATTATGGCTTAGGAAAAGTTAGAATATTTTATTTTGATACAATTAGTAAAAAAATAATAATCCTGAAAAAAAAACAATCTCGTATCAAAATGCACAGTGCTTTTTAAAGAAAAAAAGACCCAAAAATCGTCTAAAAATATTTTGGGACAAAAAATCATCTTAAAATATTCAAAGAAATAAAAACAGCCAATTCAGAAGCATAGAAAATTCTTTCTCTAATATACCAGATGGTCGCAGAAACAAAAGCAGTGACAATATCTAACGATCAAATAGTGATTTATTTTCAAACTAAATTTATTTTTCCGAAACTGATCTTTGCAGCTGAATTTCGGCAAGAATAATTCAACAATCGCTGGGGGGGATTTTGTGGATTCAATCAGTTTCTCCCCAGAATAAATATTTGAAAGAAACTTTCTGAGCTGAAATGAAATTCCAGCGTCTCATCTGTTCGATTTTATTTCAATTAAAATAGTTTCAGAATCAAATAAAGCTAGCTTACTGATACTTTGTAACTTTAAATAAAGAAGGTGATAATATATTTTGATTGATAATTTAATTTAATTTTCTATCTTTATATTTGAATATTTGTCGATTATATTTAGTACGCCCATGCATTGAGTTTTGTTACAAATGAAAATTTTATTCATAAGAGAAGTGTAATGTTACATTCAAAAGTAAAAAAACATATATATATATATATATTTTAAATTTAAAATAGACAATTTGTAATAAATATGGAGCTGTAGTATAGTTTAGTAACAATTAATAAATATTAAATTGTAATTAAATATTGTATCATTTCATTTCATACAAGGAGAAATGTGTTTTCTCTTTGTTTTCATTTATACTTGGGCTTGGTGGATGTGATTATCTATAAGGTTATGGATTATGAATTAAAAGAAAAAAGTATTTTTTATTTCTTGTTGACTAGACAAAAATGGTACTGAATATATTGACTTTTATATATGCAAAGATATGCATTACAATTACAGCTAAAATGTAAGGTTACAGTTAATATATAGATCCTGAAAAGCTAGTAGGAATACTGTTGGGCAACAGGCGGATCTTCCCTAAGAGTTGAATCCGTAGATCCAATAATTGGTCATGGTGACTTATGATAAGGTCTCTGCTATAGAACAGAAGGGTTCCTAATTAGAAATTCATTTCCTCTAAACATCCTCACATATACAAACTCAGTGGTTGTTAAGTTTGATGTTGTAAGCCAAACCTCCCACATGTGTGGTAGGCCGTGTTGGTCTGGTGGTAAGGTCTCGGCTTCGGAAACGGAGCGTTTCAGGTTGGAGACTCGATTCCACTAAGGAACCGTCGTGTGAGGGGGTCTCTTGCATGTTAAATCTGTCAGGCCAAACGTCCTCCCTCTGGTGTGGTGTAGTATGGAGAGGGGGGATGCCAGCTCAGGTGTCGTCCTCGTCATCTGACAGGAGTTCAAATTGACGAGGTCCGTCCCAAAATAGCCCTATTATTGCTTTGCAACGGGACATTAATCTTATACTATAATACGAGGAATGGTTGCCAAGTCGAAAATCACCCCAGAATTAATAAACTCCGGTAAACTTGGGGGTCTGGGGTTTTTGGCCACGAGGAATCGATTGGCGCCGGTTTTGAAGCGCTAGGGTCGAGCAGTTCGGTGTTACAGATAGGATATTTTCAAACTTTATTAGTTCGCCATAATGGCTAATAGGTTTCAAGCGGTAACGTGCTGCCATCTATAGCCAATATGGCGAACTAATAAAGTTTCCAGAAGATGATCCAGAACTCAAGGAACTGATCTCGAAATGGATGATCCATAACCCGTGTGGTGATATGAACCCAAGCGCTCCGTGCATGGTCAGCAAACATGGAAGAGACCAGTGCAGATGGGGATTTCCAATGGAACATCAAGACATGACATCGCTGGTGGACGATGAAAAGCCGAGGTTTAACCGGTTATCTTTTCACCAATGGTTTCACAAATTTTCTTATGGCATGTATTGTTTTGATAAATCACAATTGAAAATTTAAATCTTCGAGTTAGCTTCGATACCTGTTTTCTCCGAGCGGAGCTGGTATAAATAAACTAAACTAAACTCACATGTGTGGTACAGAAGTTGAAAAAAGAGGGGCGAGTCCAGATTAAGGTATTGCCTTCGTCATCTGCAGTGGATTCTGATTTACGAGGTCCAAGTAGTGCTTACAAATCGGATATTAATACAATATAACTATAGTAAGTTACACAATATAACTCGAAATGAGTATGAGATGCTTCTGGCATGGTGTTTGGATCTCACCACCCTGGAGGATACTCGAAAAGGTAAGGGCCTGCCCCTTCCATCAATGATGGGGCATACATTATTCGGGAAGTGTTATACCGTGGCCGGTGATAGCCCTTAGCATTCAACCTCAGATTTCCTCAATATTGTTGTTGCATGGATCTTGCCATTCAATATACCTTTGAGTGTGTAGGAGTACAGATAATATCCTAATCTAATACTTAGTGTTCATAGTTTTCTTCATTTTTGAAACATCAAATTATGCCTGACATAAATCCGTGTTGTTCTAACACCTTTACATACATTATGTTCATTCAGCCATGTATGTATATGCCATTATTACATACATTACGTCCATAAAATTCATTCAGTCCCTTAGGACTCAACCACAGTTCCCGCCCGTGTTACTGATGCGTCCGTCGGGTCATTCAGTATCAATTAGTTTCCGGGCAAATATGTGAGTCAGTGATATAACTGACACAGTATAACCCATTTTATGTTCAGTTTCGGAATTAAATTTTAAAATAAACTACTGGGCATTTGTATATCTTTCCATTGACACATTGCATCTAGAATATTATCCAAATCTATAATTTTGATTCACGTACAAAATATTTAATTTCCTTGATGTAGTTAATATTGTTTTGAATTATAAAGATTATATGCCCATGAACGGATAAAGCGATTAATATTCTACTCTTTATCCGATTTTGTCTTAACATGATGCAGAAAGATGATGAAACCATACGCCAGTGTTTTTTAAACATCTCTTTGCAATTTTAAATTGTCCTCACCTGCATAACGAAAAGATGCAAACAAACTTTTCTTTCAGAGATGTTCTTCTTATAGTAATCTACAATTTCAGCGTTGTTGTTTCTGCTGCTTATCCCCCTTGGACTGAACTCCAATTCAAATCAAGCCCAAGAGATCAGGGAAAGATGTGTGTGAGGATAACGATCCCTGAGCATCCTAGAGCAGAAGTCTGACTTTAGTTCGTATTAAGGCGACACTCGCTATGATTTTTCGGTGGAATCTGATCTCGAGCTTATAACCTCGTGGTTTCGAAGCCGATACCTTAACGCCAAGCTACCGTGACCCCCAAAATTTGTTTCTAAAGGAAATTCAGTTCACTTAGGTCTGTTCAGATGGTTATAACGTCATGTGATATGACAAAAGTCACTGCGTATTCAAACTACGCTTTTACTTTTATTGTTTGATGACATTAAGTCCTTTTTTCCCTCTTGTTCATTTTGTAATAGTCTTTAAAATTGAATAGAATCGCCTTATTGATTCTGTATTATATAAGCATTATTTTTTTCTATTATTCTGTTTAAATTGAAAAAACGATATACATGCTTTTAAGAAATGTAAGAATAACAGATATAGATTATATTTAAAAATATGCGATTAATAAATTTAAATTTTTATAATTTGTTTCTAAATACATTTCAAATCGAACTAAACCTTAGAAAAAAGCAAATGATATATTCTCACTTCCATTTTCCCTTATACTAAACCAATAAAGAAACTTTTTTTCTGTTTTCTTTTTGTCGCTTTCTTTTTCTGTTCTCTTTCACTTAACTTTTTTAACATGTAGCAAAAGTGGGGAAATGCAGAGAGAGAGAGACGCAACATAAATTTCGCTATGACGGCAATACGTACATTTTATTGCGTCCATCTTCAATATGCTTTGGTGCAATATGACGCGTTTTGTACTTCATAATGTATTGAAGAAATAGCCGTATACATTTTAAATATTCTCCTTTCAACCGAGTGGGTCTATAAATTGTCACAGATCTGCAATTTTTGTCCCCGCCAAATATTTGATTTTCCCTTTCTTGTGCAGGAGACTATATAATACAATAAAAGTTCTCCTCTTTAACCGTTTGGTCGCGGTTGCCTTGTGATAAAGTTTTAGTTTTGGAACCGAATGGCTTCAGCTTCGAGATCCGGTTCCACCGACGAACCGTTGTGGATTTGGAGCGGCACTGGATTTGGTGCACGTTATGTCTGTCGGGACCAAATGTATGACTGGTTGGTGTGGATATTTGGAGAGAGGCGCTGCCAGCTCAGGTGTCATCCTCGTCATCTAACCTCGGTCCAAAATTACGATATCCATGCCAAAATAATTTTTGTACTGCTTCAGAACTGGATGTTAATTAAACTGAAATGAACTATTTTAACAGATTTTTGTCCAAAATTTCAATCAAAAATTCTAATGAAAAATTTCTAAAATAACCTTTGAATTCTCAGGACATCATTTCATATAGAAACAGTCGGATACTCTTCTTTTTAAAGATTCTCCCCAAATTTTATACCTTCTTATATGGTGATATGATTGTACGCTAAATTCTGTCATTGTTGATTAATCCTATTCAGAGTTATCTTGTTCTTAGGCAAGTAGGCATAATTCTAAAGATATGACGGACGCAGGAAGATCTAGAACATAAAAACCCATAAAATACTTTTAGATCGTTTTTTTTCTTCTTCTTACGATTGCAAAACTTTCTCTTTATGTACTTCTTATACTTTGTACACTTCATATTGTATTTCTTACACTTTATGTATTTCATATTGTACTTCTTATACTTTGTGTACTTCATATATATTATATACTTCATATTTACCCGTTTACGTATTGGGCACACTAGTTTCACCCATCTCCACTTGTTGCTTGGCGAACAACCACCTCAGTGTTCTCAATGTAATTGTCAAATGTCTGTCCAACATATATTGTCAGAATGTCCAAATTTCAATGCTCAGCGTTTGCACTTTTTTCAAAACACGAACACTCCATTACCTTTCTTACTTGGTAAGACCCCACATGCTCAATTTTTCGCCTTTTTGAAATCAATAGGTTTTTATCCACATATTTAAGTATTCTTCAGCTTTTTCTTAAAAAAAGTTTTCGCTTTTTTTATATAAAATTTTACATTTGAATCCTGAAAAAAAAAATGTTTGGCGCAGCATAGTCAACATCATGGCTCTTGTGCCAATAAAACCCAAAAAAATCCAAAAAAAAAATTTACTGCTTATACTTTGCGTACTTCGTATACTTTGTACACTTCATACTTTGCTTCTGATACATTGCTACTTCGTACATTTTGTGTACTACTTATATTTTGTGTATTTCTTATACTTTATGTACTGCTTATATTTGTGTACTTCGTATGCTTTGTACACCTAATACTGTACTTTGTGTACTGCTTATATTTGTGTATTTCGTATGCTTTGTACACCTAATATAGTACTTTGTGTACTGCGTATAAAAAATTTGCTTATTTTTGTTCCATGAAGAATTTGTCCCGAATTAACATCAACAGAAATACAATAGTAACAATTCGTTGAAGAAATATGATTATTGATGTCAGTTAATGATCGCCTTTAAATCCTGCAACATTTACGAGCAATTAAACGCTGAAACGGTGAAAAAACATTTAAATTCTCTAGGATTCATTGAAATCGTATTTTGCAAATCTGTTTTGGGAGTAGCTAGTATGCAAATGATTGTATCCATCATTTATCGCTCCTGTAATGACTATTACTAGGCTCTTCGTTAGTTTATCGGTGAGTAAATCAACTAGATATTCTGAGTTTACAGTCCCGTTTCAAATTAAGAATTCACCAACTGTAGTGTGAACAAACATCCGTTTTCAAATTACTCTACATGGTTGAGTTTGATTAAATAGTTTTAAAACATTCGAAGTTGGAACTTATGAAAAAGTTTAATCTCTGAAATGAAATCTTTTTCCTGTTATCTATTAGAATTTCAGATATTGTTTACGAAATTTTTGCAGTTTTATAACTGTAAAGGTTAAGTGAATTCTGAAATTTGATTTTTTTTTCTTTTGTTCTCTTGAACTTTTGAACAACAAAATAATAAAAAGTATTTTAAAATTGAAATTCATTATATTCAAATTCAGAAATAAAAATATATACACGGTATTTCGAAAACTTTGACCATGGCTTTTATTCCTTACATATTGATCAAAGACGTAAATTACAAGTCTGCTTAACAAAAGGTGCAAAATGTTATGAAATCGATTAAAATTTTGAAGGATTATACTTTTAAAAATAAAATATTTTTATTCGTACCCCGTACAAAAAAAAATTCAAAAATTCTCAGTCAGAAAAATGTGCTCCATCTTCTAATAAGGTCATGTACGAAATTTCAGCATTTTATCGCAAAACATCTTAAAGATATGAAACTACATAAACGTTGACTTGAGCCATATTCCGATACCTGGATAGGAGTTCGCAATGAGGAAAAAGTCATGTAGGATGTTCGTATTTTAGGGGTCGTACACAAATTAACAAAGAAACTAATTGAATAAATAAATAATAATTTTGCAATTTATAAGTTCAAAAATATCAAAAATTTGTGGAAATAATAGTTTAAGAAAATATTACATAACTTAAAAGAAATATTTCATAAGTATTTTTTATATGTTCATTGACTGTGATATTTTTAAGTTATACTCTGTAATTCGTGATATAAAATGTTAAAGTATTTTTAGGGAGTATAGATTTTAAAATTTGCATTTAAAACTGAAGATATGAAACATATTTTATTCTTTATGATGCCTTCCTGCGTCGTGTTCATCTTCACTATAGCTGTAAACCTTTGCATTTTAATTTGTAATTGAGCCTTCATCAACTTTGTTTCAACGTATCTTTGAGAGTTTTCATGATAAAATTATGAAATTTTGTACGTGACTTTAATAGAGAATGGAGCTCATTTTACTCTCTGGGAATTTTATTTGTACGGGGTCCGTATTAAAACTTATTTGTGTTTTTTTAAGTTTAATTCCCTGAGAATTTTAATCGATTTCATAACATTTTGCACCTTTTTTTTAAAATCGATTTGTAATTTACACAATATGGCTGTGATCAAAATTTAAGGAATAAAAACCCCGGGCAAGGTTTTTGAGACATCCTACACATATTTTTATTCTCAAATTGTTTTTTATTAATTGAAAAGGTTATGTCTTGTATCTCTTTTTATCATGAATAAATTTGTTAAAGACCTTAATTCATTCGGTTTATTACTGTTCGTTTCAGTATTCTGAGTCTTCAACTTTTTGACGATTCTATATCATTAACGGAAGAGATGCGGAAGGATGCATGCATTTCCAGAATTCGTCTTCAGTCCGTGACCATGAATTGTGCACTATTAGATACATTAAAAAAATTGCATGTATGTGAATGTCGTGTAGTTTCTGATTGTATTATTTTAATTCACTTTGAGAATAATCCGAGTATATTTTACTTCTAAATGTAAACATCCCCTCCGTTCATCTTTAATCTCACCCCTATTTTGATCAATAAACCCATCCTAACGCGTGCGCAAAATCGTAGACTATTTTAGGATCTGTTGTCAAACAATACTACCTCATATTTTATTCAATCATAAAAGCAATATAAATTTTCTCATGGTCAAAAGAAGGTTTAAACTGGTTGGATTTGAATTATAATGTTTGTACTTGTCTTATTGCTGTATTTGAAATTCTTGCTATTGATAGTTTGTTTATTAAAATTATTTAACAACTAAAACTATTTTTTTTAATTCTTGATTCCAATTCAAGATATATGTATGAATTTATCAGTATTAAATATTATTGATGATATTAAATATACTTAAATATTAATATAATTTTATTAATTATAAATTGTTTTTAAAACTATCACAGATTTGATGCGCCATTTTTTATCAAACGAAATACTGTCTTCTCTTTCTGTATAAATTTTTTCAGAATCAAACTTTTGTATAATCAACTATTCAACATGGCTCTATTAGCTTTGAATTACTTTGATTCCGTAGTTTAGTTATACTTGATGTCCAAATGCATTATTTTTTAAATTTTGCTAACAGTGCTCTTAAAAGTATAAAATACCAATCAAAGCATTTGCTCGTTTCATTTTCTACTGAAAAAGAAATTGATTTAATTTTTTGTTGGATTTTTGATATTGTTATCAGCTTTATCATATTGTTAGTTGGAATACATTTACAATTTTCAGTAAATTGATTTTATTTGATATTATGTGATTTTCTACACCATTGTATGTAATATTTGTTGACAAAATATAGTCAAAAACATTTTTTTGTTGTTTTTGATAGTTAAATTGTTGCATAAATATTGATAGTTATAGTAAATTTGAAAAAAGTATATATCGAGTTTTTCATAAATAAAAGTAGCAATTAGAAATTATAATCAAACACTGTTTGCATCTTTTATCCTTAAGTATACTGTCAACTACAACAAAGACAATTTTCAGTATGAATTATCACGTTCATTCTGAAATACACTGACAACCACTACAAAGAAAATTTTCATAATGAATTATCACGTTTATCCTGAAATATACTGTCAACCACTACAAAGACAATTTTCAGTATGAATTATCACGTTTATCCTGAAATATACTGACAACCACTACAAAGGCAATTTTCAGAATGAATTATCACGTTTATCCTGAAATATACTGACAACAACCACAAAGGCAATTTTCAGAATGAATTATCGCGTTTATTCTGAAATATACTGACAACCACTATAAAGGCAATTTTCAGAATGAATTATCATGTTTATCCTGAAATATACTGACAACAACCACAAAGACAATTTTCAGAATGAATTATCACGTTTATCGTGAAATATACTGACAGCCACTACAAAGACAATTTTCAGTATGAATTATCGATCTTCTAGTCATCTGGAAAGGCCAGTTTGTGGAGTGAACACAGTCAATTAATGGAGTAGTGAAACAATATTCCCGGAGTTACAGAGTGACAATTCTGGCATGGTTGATTAAGTCCTGTTTAACATTTAAATTTCTGATCGATAAGACAATATTTTGCTTCAAAATTAGCAGATTGTTGTTAGGCCTGATAGGTTTATACTATTCGAGAAGATACAATTAGTTGTCGGTCTTTTCGATTTTCGGAATTGATAATTTTAATAAACTTTGGTATTTTCTACAATATTTTGCACAGTATTTTCACAGATTTCTGTGTAATCTTCATTTATTTTTTGCCTTAGTTGTATTGATAAATTATTTCCATTGCTGAAATAATTCAACGGCAATTGTTTTATTTTTTTAACAAATTATAAAAAATTATGTATTTTAACATGATCATAGTAATAATTACACTTGATGGATAAAATGTCTTTCTAGGCATCCAAATCATCAATATAGAAGCATTGCTTGATAAAAAAAATATTTACAGTATAAATAAAATAAAGCTGGAGTTCTCTAACTTTAGAAAATTACTATCCACTTCTTAAAAATTGAATTTCTAGGGGCACAATTCATTCTTCGGGCCTTTAGGGGGGGGGGGGGGGGGAGGGGGTTAAAGCACACACCCTTCCCGAAACATGTTTTATGAGCAATTAAGGTATCTGTAAAATGAAAATAATATTTATTATTAATTATTATTGATAAAGTATTATTTAATGCAATAAATATTATTTACACAACCTACAGTGAAAATAAAATTTAGTAATTATATTATAATTTATTATTATTTATGAATCCTTATTTAATTCAATAAATATTAAGGAAAAAAATCGTTCATTATTTTTTATTATTCAATACAGTAAATATTTACACAAATGATAATAATAACAGTTAGTATTTATTATAATTTAATATAATAAATGTTTACACAAATAATAATAATTATTATTTAATAAAATAAATATTTTCCCAAATAATAATGAAAATGACATTTATTATATGTTATTATTTTAAACAGTAGATAATGATGATGTTGTGTCCGTGTTTCCACGGAAAGGGGGTGCAGTAGCTTCTGAGGGTAAAGACCCCTGAGCACCCAGAGGGCAGAAGTCTGACTTCTAGCTGAAATGAAGATGACACACACACGCATTCACTTGCACAACCCCTTTTTACAGGGGGGCACATTCACACGCCTCACAGACAGAACACAGAGTAACAACCATGCCCGAACCGGGACTCGAACCCAAGGCGCCAGATCGCAGGGAAGACGCCCTGGACGCCATCTAAACAGTAGATGTTTACACAAATAATAGTAAAAATAACATTTAAAAAAGTTTTTATGTAATAATTGTTTACCCAGATAATAATGAAAATAACATTTTTTTATTATTTAATACAGTAAATGTTTACACAGATAATAATGAAAATAACATTTTTTATTTAATATTATTTTATACAGTAAATGCTTGCACAGACAATATGAAAATAACATTTTTATTTGTTATTATTTCATACAATAAATGTTTACACAACTAATAACAAACTGCTTTGAAATTAATGAATATGCAAAATAAATTTAACATTTATAGTCGAAAATAGATTTTCATTTGATAATTCGTAAGGTGATACATATTATTGGCTTGATGAAAATTTTTAGCTCCAATCGCATTTTTGCAAGTTACATATATCTTAAATATCTAATCTCATCCACCTAAAATGGACTAACGACTTACTGTTAGCTCATGATTCACAGTTTGGGAACTCCTTATATGAAATATAAAAAAAAAAAAACCTTCTTAAACCTCTCTGTTATATATCACAATATTTTTTCATATTTTTAAATTTCTTTATTGAAACTTCTTTAATTTCTCTATTACGCAATGTATTGGATTTCTTTAAAATCCAACCATTCGTTCGTCATGTGATTCTTCTCTGAATTTATCCAATTTTAATGTAAAGAGTTTGAGTTTGTGTGTGTGTGTGCTTTTAGATTTTTAAGCTAAAAATGATACATCGATATACATTTTTTTTATCATGTGAGAACATGTTTTTTTGTTGAGATTTTTGAAGGCCCCCCTGCCAAAAAAAAAAATGAACGGGTAGAAAATTTGCGGTTTATCGGTTTTGAGGCATAAACTTTTCGTTCTTAGGATTATTATAGAATGATAAAGAATGTTGTCATGCTTGGAGACTTATCGCCAACAAAAAGTTACAACTTGGCTTGAATGACCGTCATGTACTCAATTATACTGTCTGGTTAATAAAGGGCAGAGACGTAAGAAATTCTTGTCCTAAAGTGTACAAAGAAGAAAACGGTAATCAACACAAAACAGTTGTGGGAGATATATTCTAATACTTATAATAATATTACATTTTTAAACTTTCATTTTCAATTTTTCTAGCTGACATAAAAAGTTTTTTAGCTCAAAAAAGTATGAGATGGAAAAAAAAGAAAAATCATTTTACTAAATATCGATGCATGCGTAATCTGAGAGTCACGTGATTGTTTGAAAATGATTTAAACTGGCTAATGATTTAAATTAAGACAACCAACATTAACAATGATGCACAATAGTAAGAATGCTCTCACATAATAACTTGATATTTGTTGCAATATCAGGTTTCAATTTTATATTTATATTTCAAATTTTGTTTACCTTTCGTTTTGTTTTTTTTAGTTGTATTTATTAATACGAATATTGGCACATCAACTAGCACTATAATTATGATAAAATATTGTTATTATTTTATCATAATTATAATTAAATTTTGTTTAACAAATTTTTCCGGAAATAAAGAATCTTGGTTAATGAAATCGCTATGTTTGGTTAAATGTTTTTTTGAATTTTAAGATGACATAAAAATCATTTATACAAGTCTCTTCAAAGTTTCAAAATAACTACATGAAAATATTTAAATAAAAAATATCTGTTATCCGTAATCTTAAATGTTTTTAAATGAAATAAGATTTCAAAAACTTAAAATTACTTTTTATAATTTCAAATTTAGAAATATACTGGTGTTTTAAGTACTAATTTAGTTTATTTCTATTTATTTCATTCTGAAACAACAGTCAACTTTTTTAATAATAAAATCTCTAGTATACGAGTATTATATTTGCAAAACATAAGCAAAAAATAAGTAGTGAAAAAGTAACATTTTGCTATTTTTATGCGTCTTTTGTGTTGGCATTTTTAAAATAAAATCAAGCAGTAATAATAGAAAACACTAAACAAATTTAAGGGTCCATTCTCTTCGCCAAATAAAGTGGCAAGTAATTTAAAGATATCCCTTAACAAAACAGAGCACCGGAAGCTAAAATAAAGTGCGATTAGTTCTTTAAACGTATATAATAAAACTGAAAACTTGTCACTATCACAAAACAAAAATAAATTTACTGAAAACAGCTTTAAAAGACTTAAGTATTAGGTTTTGCAAAGTTATTTTATTAATATGCTAAAGAATAGAATAGTTTTATCTATATTATTTTAAATTTTTTGTTCGTAATTTATAATTTATCATAGTAAATATTCTGTAACTTTAAAATTAATTTTTCACAAATTTACTCCTAAGTGGCTGGCTCTCTTCAAAGGATATCGAAATTAAATTAAATTAATTTGGATATTTTAATTATTAATATTGGATATTTATTATAAATTATCGATTTAGTTTAATTTAACTAAAATTTAACTCTAGAGTATTGAAATAAAGTATTCCTCAATAAACAAAAATTCAATTTTCTAAATAATTAAAAAACTAAATCATTAATTATTAATTTTGTTAAGAAATTTTAAATTTACAAATCTGAAATAAATAAAATATTACGTAAGCCGAATAAGTTTTTAATAAGTAAAATACCATTTAAAAGGTATAAAATATTTGTATGAATGCAAAAGTCACAATTATTTTGGCATTCATAAATATTCTGTAATTATGATTAGCATCACAATTATTTTTATATATTTATTGGATTATTTAAATTTCCTATCTATTATTGTATTTTAATTTAATACATGATTTTTGTATAAAAATAATCATAATGATGGTTTAAGAATTTTTTCCATAAAATATTTTATTTATTCTTTAATTCTAAACTTGTCAATTTTTTCTCCTGATCTGTTACAAGTGACATATTTGGAGAAATCTAAAACATAATTTCTTTTTGTTTTCCTCTTTTCTTTTTCTTCTAATAACATATGTTTTTAGCAAACGATAAAATTGTATTTTGTAGAGAAAAAAACTGCTTGATTCCTCATAAAAATAAATTGCTTTAACTCTTAAAAGTTTCAGAAAAGAAGCTGCAATGTGAAGATCAAAACTCTTAAGATCAAAAACCTGTTTCCTTGAGCCAAAATGTGATCATCTCAATTTTGCTAAACAATTCACATATTTCTTTTTTTTTCTTTCAATATTGACTTTTAAAGCAATATCTCATCCGAAAAGTAGGATTAATAAAAAGGAACCGATTTTATATTTCTTCATGAATGATATGCAGAATCAGGTTTCCCATTCGTAACTATGAATGATTATCTTTTGTTTTTGAAAAACAAAAGCTTTGGTATTGTTCGTTACTGCTTTGGATTTCGTAACAGAGCTGTGAGTGCGTGTTGCGAGCACTTCCTTTTCGTATTTATCTAAATTTAAGCGTGATGCTGGATTTCCCCTTTGATGATCTGTTTTCACGTTTATTACATCTTTACTGTGAAGGCTGAATTTCTTATCGTTTCTGCTTTTTTTCAGAATTGAGTTAAAGTTGTTTGAAGTCCCAGATTTACCAAGGTTCTAGTTCCGAATTATTTATAAATAAATCCCAGATTTATTCCTCAACTGAATTTAATATATCCCATATTTTACATATTAATAATTAACTCTATGTATTTAACTTGTATAGCAACGTTCAAACTGGCATATAACAAATAAACAATAAATAATAATTTACATATTGATAAATAATTTGCATACCAATAAAGTATATAAAAAATATAATGGATTTTATTTTTTAAATTTCAGATAAGAATTTCATTTTCTATTCTCAATTAATGCCCGAACAATGAAATGACAAAATGTTCTGGATATATTTCAGAAATCTCGTTCATCAGATTTTTGCTCCCATATCAAAAAGTGTATAGAAAATTTTTGGAGACTTCAGATAAAAAATCCAGATTTTTTCTATAAATAAGCAAAACATGATAAGGAAATATACCTCTTTTTTTAAAAAAAAATTGATTATCAATATTTTAATTAAAAGTATAATTTCTGCTATATGAAGAATAATTAGAATCTTCATTCTTCTTAGAAAAAAAACATATTTGAATTAAATATCCTTGTGTATTTTTTTCTATTTTCATTGAAAAATAATTCATACTTCAAACTTTTCGTTCTAGATATGATTTTTTAAAAATTACTTATGGTTTTTACACATTTAAAAAAAGATTTTGATAAAAAAAGTTATAAAATTAAGTATTTTGAATTAAAAGGAATAGCAACAGCTTATTATTTCAAATGAGAAATATCGTTTGCTCACTTTTATATTTATTCTTTCAAAATGTCACATGCAACAAGGTATAGTTTGAAAAGTGTATTTTTCCAATTTTAATAAGACAAATATTTACTTCGTGATTTATAAAATTATGGAAAGCATGGTATTAAGTGTAAAACAAGAAACATTATTAATCGGTTGTTATTATTTCTTATGCCTGGTGACGAAGTCATCGATTTTAAGCCGAGAGATCGTTTCTTGTTTTTCATAACGCCATCTAGGGCCAAATGTACGTCTTAGCTACTCATATGTTACATTCGTTTATACGACCCCTTTTTAAAAGGGGGGAATTAACACATAAGAACACATCTCATAACACAGAAGAAGTACAACAACATCTCATAACACATAAGTACAACACCATCTCATAACACAGAAGTACAACATCTCATAACACAGAAGAAGTACATCTCATAACACAGAAAGAAGTACAACATCTCATAACACAGAAGAAGTACAACAACATCTCATAACACAGAGAAAGTACAACCACATCTCATAACTCAGAAGAAGTACAACAACATCTCATAACACAGAAGAAGTACAACTTCTCATAACACAGAAGAAGTACAACAACATTTCATAAAACAGAAGAAGTACAACAACATTTCATAAAACAGAAGAAGTACAACAACATATCATAACACAGAAGTACAACAACTTATCATAACACAGAAGAAATACAACATCTCATAACATAGGAGAAGTACAACAACATCTCATAACACAGAAGTACAACAACATGCCATAACACAGAAGAAGTACAACAACATCTCATAACACAGAAGAAGTACGACCGTGCCCGAACCGGGACACACAGTTCACGGGGAAGATGCGCCACTTCTATGCCAGGACACCGCTTATTAATCGGGAAGGCAGGAAAACTATCAGCCATTACTATTACGTGGATCGAAAACTTCAAATAAATACTCAGAAAAGTCCTCATTGCTTTAAGAAAAAACCTGATGACGCAGAAATCATAGGAACCTTTTTATATATATCAGAAGAAGTAATAAATTAATCAATGAAAAAATATAAATTTTTTTTAAAAAAAACATGTTTTTACCAGCTTTTGCTGAAGCATACACTCATTACAGTGCAATATATGTCCTGCCGCTGGTGTGGTGGGGAAGTTTGGAGAAAGGGTGCCAGCCCAGGTGTCATTCTCGTTATCTGATCACGGTTCAAAATTACGGGGTTTTTCCGAAAAGAGTCCTAGTGTTGCTTCAAAGCGGGACGTTAATTTAACTAAACTAAACTAAACTATACAATTTGTAGGAACCTGTTTGAAAATTATTTAACTGGAGTTAAATGGAAATATATTTTCTTGATGAAACATCGGTTTATTTGAATGGCAGCAACAGAATAGCTCTAGTTATTATCAAAAATGAAGGGGGGGGGGAATGCAAAATATTTGTCCAATCAATTCAAAGAAATCTTTGAAATGTTTTTATTGTTGTCGCAGGATTCTAATACATTGAAAAATAAAAGAAGTTGGAAAAATATGTTCAAATCAACTCAAAACAGTGTCAAAAGAAAGTTTGTATATGAATGAAAAATTTGAAAATAACTTGTGACGTTTCGTGTGGGAAAATATTTTTAAATATAAACTATAATGTATTTAGTATGAAAAGCTTCAGTTTTCTCTGAATTTAAAACATATACGTACTGTGTTTATATATTCAAAAAAGCCAAAATGTCATATCTGTGGTAAGTTATTTTGAATTCGTTTTTATCTATAAAGGTATTTTTGGTCTTTCTGTATGGTTTTCAAAGAAAAATATAAAACTAAAATTATTTTTTAAAATATAGTGATTATTTAGTTCATATAGTAAAAGTTTGAAAAGAATCATTCTGAGATGTAAATATATGCATTTTTTAAATGATTAAATTTGTCTAATTAAAACTAGGATTAGGTCCTAGACAATTTTTAATTGTTTTCTATTTTTATCGCCATTTTTTAAAAGTTTTTGACTCTTTGCTGTCGAATTTGAATGTTTCTGCTTGTTTTATTAATAATACAATTTAAAAAAAGTCTGGTTTATAGTTTGAAAATGAAATTCCTCTTTTTATGAATAAATCAGGAATCAACTGTTTAAAAAAACTATAGATATTTGTATTTAAATATATGATCATAAATTATATTTTTGGCTGTCATTTGCAACAAATCATGCTCATGAAAGAATAATCTTCATGAAAGAATTTTTCCTGTTAAATGGATACGTATAAAACACCTGTCTTTTTTCCCTGCTAATTCAAAATGAGACAAATATTTTCTTTCCTTTTTTTTCTTTTTTCTTTTTGTTACAATAACAGTATTTGCAATAGAAAAGCTGCTTTTTCATCGAAGTAGTCGGTAATTTTTCAGCTTAAAAAATAATATTTACTTTAGAAAAAAAGCGAATGGTATGTTTTATGTCTTTCGCGTACTCTTTTTTTTACGTAAACATCGCATGCTAAAGCGAGTCTTCATTAATACAAGTCAAATGATTTATTTAGACTAATTAAAGTTAATATCTTCACCCGGCGTGCCAGAGTAAAAATAGGAACACTTCTAGTTTGGATAGCTGCCAGATTACTAGGAGCAATTTATGTTTTTTGATCGTGAAAGATTGCATCCGGTGTGACCATTAATTTCAATAATAATGTCAAATTCTATTAAAAAATTTAGTTCTGGAACATCATTTTCTGTTTTGCTTTTTTTTAAATGATACTGATATATATATGTTTCTGGCTCTAAAAGAAAAGACAATGTTTATTAGAAAACTGAGATATTTCCATGAAAATGTGCATTTCCGGAATTGAATATCAGCAATCTTGATTAATTTTTATAAAATAATTTTATAAAATTTTTAATATCTCAGGCAGTTTTGTATATATCTATTTTTTATTAAGTTAATTATGTTTTTTAGTTCTCGATGTTTATATTTGGTTATTCGGCCTCTTAGGCATAGGGAAGAGCATTTTCAACGTAAACTGGGCTTCCCGGGCTCGATTCGTAGTTCGGGCAAGGTTGTTATTCTGTGTTCTATCTATGAGGTGTGTGAATGTGCGTAAAAAGGGGGTGTGAAAGCGAATATGATGCATGACGTAGCTAAGATGTGCTCTTGACCTTAGTTGATGTAAATGAAGAAACACCTAAAATGTACTCTTGGCCTTAGTTGATGTAAATGAAAAAAATCCTAAGATGTACTCTTGGCCTTAGTTGATGTAAATGAAGAAATACCTAAGATGTACTCTAGGCCTTAGTTGATGTAAATGAAAAAATACTTAAGGTATACTCTTGGCTTTGGCCTTCCCCAGCGGTCTTGCTAAGTGTCATAAGTCACAACAGACAACATGTTTGGTACACTTCATTATCACATGAAATTGAGCTTTTTTAATTCCAAACTGAGTCGCACCTTAAACTTCCTTAATTTTAAGGTGCATTTCGGGAAATACATGTTATAAAGCAAAAAACAAAAAAGTAATGGAGAAAAGAAACCTCTAGAAGAAAATTAAAAACATTTTTCTTATTTTCTTGTATTCGATATAAGCAAAGAAAAAATATTATGATCGCCAAAAAAAATTGACTTAGTGATCTTCATAAATGCGCATAAGATCAGCATACACAATTTTTTTTAAAAAAATGAGAATTCTTTTTGTTTATGGAGATTTAAAAAATAATGCAAAAGTATACCATAGTTTGGTACTCAGTTTTTAAATTTTTTAAAAACTTTCTTATTTTGGATGTCTTTAATTTTCTGTCTATATTATAGTAATACACCCTAAGAAAATCTCGCATTCCCCTTTTCTTGAATGTAAGCACGATAAATAAAAATGCATTCAACAAGATAATTAAAATTTCTCATATTAATTATTTTGTTAGAATTTTTTGTCTGTCACAAAATCAGAATCATACCCATTTACCAGTTGGTGGCTTATTAATTTGTTTACACATGCTAAACATACACGCAAATGCAAGAGCCTAAATATGTGAAATTTGATATTGGATCTTTATATCAATGATGGCTGCATTTCCATTATACAGCCGCAATTAAAAAAATCGCCAAAAAGTCGCCAAATAATCGTTAGCTGGAAAAAGTCAGAGGCTCCTGAGGCTAAAGACCCCTTAGCACCCAAGTACAAAAGTCTGACTTTATCTCATATGTAGCTGACACTAACACATTCGCTTACACAACCCCTTTTTACTGGGTGATTATTTCAAAGGCTTTACATATTGAAAATATGGGGAAGAACCGCCATTATTGAATCGGGACTCGAATCCTGGGGCCCAGATCACGAGGAAAACATGCTAATATTGCGTAAAGATACCGGCAAAGGGACTAGTTCTATAACTCAGATAGCACATTCTGTTGTACATTAATATACAATATAGTTTAATATTATATCATTTAATACAATATTCTACAATATCCCCCATATGTATGTATTGTTTAATATCATACAATATTGTACAATATATGTGCGCTTCTAGAGAATAATTCTAACCATAATAGTGCCCAAATATCTATTTTACGTTTTAAAAAATGGTATTTTGGTCCCAAATACCCATTTTCTTCCGCTAAAATCCAAAAAATAGCATTTCTGTACGATTGGATTCACTTCCGTAAGCTTTTGTCTTATTTCAGTTTATTTCTCAAAATGAATTTTAAACAAAACTTCCTCGTAAGAATGAACGAATTTCAAAATAATTTTATTATTTCCTTCAAATCTTTCACTCGCGTGCTCTTACAAATGGCATCGTTATAATTATTAAAAAAACAATGATAATTAAATCTGAAGTATTTTTTTAATTTTATTAAGACATTCATGCTTTCAAGTTGATATCCTTTTCAAATCCTTCTATTAATCCATTCTCTCCCTATATATAATTATTAGTATATCTTGTTCAAATTTACAATCGTTTATAAAATAATTTTTATTCATCCACTCAAGTTCAAATACATTTTTTTAAACTTGTAGTGTATGGCACTTGGTGTTAATACAGTTTTCTTAAATACAAATTCAGCAATTAAATTTTAATTCCTTAATTAGAGTTTTTTTAGTTTATAATGAAAAACGGTATCAACAGGCAGTAGCTCAATCAGTAAAATGCAAGGGTGGCAGTATTCTTCACGTGGAGGTAAAGAATGCGAGTTCAATTCTGGAATAAATCAATAAATTTTGATGCTTAATAATGTTTTTAAGAATTATTTAATGAAAAGTAACTAAAATAAGATTTTTCTTTGTCGACCTTAGTAAGGATTTAATATTCTTTTAAATATTGCTTGTTGTAAAACATCTATACACACAGGTTCGACTGATACAAGGACAAAATTGATAAATTAAACATTGTCATGCCATGATATTTGTGGACTTGAGTTTCTAATTCCTACTTTATTAGATCAGTAAATCAATTTCATTTTTTTATTTTATTTTTGTGGTGGGGGCAGACGCAAGAAGAAAGAATTCCATCTAATCTTGGAAGCCAAATTTGTTCACGAACACGACACTTTCTTCTTTTCTCATACAAGGAAAAGAAGAAATGAAATTTCGAACTCTTTACTTCTTCAGAACACTTTCCAGTCTCGATCGTTTCCTCTCAGCGTTCGATCCACAAACAAAAAGCGACCCCCAGCCCATTTAATCTGGCAGTTTTGAAGCTCCAGTGAACAATTCGCTGCAGAGAAGTGAAAGATGAGCGAACGGTTGAGAAGAGCGGGGCAGGTTGTGCGTATGGCTGACAATGCATGCAAGGGGGACAGATAACATCGGCTTCTTCCTTTGCAGGCAAATAATGCGGAGGAACCTGGACTGGACGGTGGCCTGATGAATCAGTTAATTACTTTCAGGGTGGGAGGCAAATGGTTAAGGGTGAGACGCTTTCTTCGCATATGTGGGTTGTTTGGGTGCACTGTATACTGAGCTGGGCTAAGTTGTTTTTCTATCTTGATGGTTGTAACAAATAATGCTTATTTGGCTTCTCACGTTTCCCTATAAATGACACCCAGGTTTGTAAGATAAATCTTGGATGAAAGTTTGTGATTCTTTTATACGAATAAACAAGTTTTTTTCCCCTAATTTTTGATAAAAATTAGCAAAGATGATCTTACTGACTGTCAACTTTTCAAAGCTATAAAGTTAGCTAAAATATAGGTTCATTAAAAATTTATAAAGGTGATGATATTTTTCTGGTATATCATTCATAAATATTATCTTGCAGAGATGATTTATACATTGTTTTAAGAAACAAAAACGATCATTTTAGTGATATCAGTTTTTTTTTCTATACAGTTTTTATTTTCCTCCAATTTTTAAAAATTTTTCAAAAGCGTCCAAGTATATTTTGCTATTATTTTTTGCCCGTTAAGTTCTATGGAATGAAATATTTGCTTGATCTATTAAATGATATTTTTTTCTATCATTTTGGATTAAATGAGTACAGTCTAAAATACTTACAAATAACAATTTTATGTTTTTAGCTTGAACATCGAAATTTCTCAATGAATTTTCAAATGTAAAAAAGCTACTAATTATAGAATTTTACAAACATTTTTCATTAAGTTTTCTGGAAAGTAATAATCCGTTGCTTAATCCATTAAATTAATTAATTTTATTTTTATTGTTTCATCTTTTAATATTTTTTTATAATATTTCATATTAAATGTGTACTGCCTAAAACATTTATGATTAAAGTTTTCATGTTTTTAGTTTGAGTTTCAAAATTCCTGAAAGTATTTTAAAATGTAATAAACAAACCACCAAATGTAGTAATTTTCGGGCATTATTTTTATTGTTGAATTCCTTTAAAAATAATATTTGATTCATTAAATTATATTTTTAAAGTCATTTTAGATGCAAAATTAAATTCAAAACTTGGATTTTAAAACCATTTACGTGCAGTCCAAAAATTTTACGGTGTAAGATAAAAACCTTTTTATTTTTTTATCTTAAACTCTAAAATTCTTGAAATTATTTTTAAATGTAAAATGCCTATGTTTGAAATATTTTTAAAGTGGTTTCAACCTTTTAATAATGAAAAAAATTTGAATTGTAAAATGAATAAGCATGTAATTCATAAAAAATCATCATTATTTATAAAACGAAATGTCTGGTTACACTAAAAGCACATGATCAAATAATTGTGATCATTTATCAGAATAGAGAAGCGAGCTCATTAAAATTTACGGCTTAACAGGAAATATCTGATAGTCCAAGCCTCTCAAAATTCTCTTAATACAGGAAGCTTTAAAAGTAAATTAATGAGAGAGCTATAAAATCCCGCCTACTGTTTACCGGAAAATCAAAACCCTGTGTAGGAATCAGTAGAAAGTTTTCTGGGGAAAATAATTTCCTCTACTGAAAGATGTAAAGTGATAAATATATTTATCTTCTGATGTAATATTTTAAAACTTGGCGTGATACGATCGTTAATGTTATTTAATCTTAAAAGAATGAAAAGTGGTTAAATTTATTAGATGAACGTACTATTTAATTCTTTGGTTGAAGAATGTAATTCTTAACAAGACGTATATTCTTTTTTTGCATTTACCATGCTGGAGAGCTTTCTGAGAAAGCTTATCCACTTTTCGCTGGAAGGAAAAATCAGGAAAGCACACCGTTCTTGTTCCCACAGAGATTGATTAACGCCAAAAATACCTTTTTCCTTGAGGAAGTCTAACAGATAGTCTTAGAAAGTATCAAATTTGAATTTTTAATTATTCAAATACTTTCTGTTTATATACTTCGTATGTGAGAGCGTAAACCTTCTGTATGAAAAAAATCCAGACATCTTTGTTAAATCTTTCCTTTTCTAATATAATTATACATCTACACATGCATATAATTAAACGGTTGCTATCATCTTTCCTTTAAAATTTTCATATACTCAGAACTATAATTTAAGCCAAACTAGTATAAACTAGTCGAGATTTATTCCTCATTTAGAAGGTTTATGTTCACTACTTTTCAGACGCAGAATCCTCCTTAATTAATACTTAGCAACAGCACAGAGGCATTAAATGCATTTCGCTTAATAATTCATGGTTGACTCAAAGATCGTAAATTCCCCCATAAAATGATTTATTTACTTCCTTATGATCCGAAATGAGTGTTAAGTTTAAAGCAACTCAGTTCATGTTTTAAACCAGTTGATACGAGTCACGAACTGCTTACGATGATTCGTGGCCACACATAAACTGTCTACCGTGATTTCGAATAATTATCTTCAGACTCTTATGACCAATGTAAAGGCAGACGCGTAATATTATTAATTGCCATGTTTCATAGCTGTCTTGTAGTTTTTGTGTTGCTCAAGGATTTCAACGGCCTTCGTATTTTCTATTATAAGAAGTACTGTAAGTATTCGCTCAGCGTTCTCCTTGGCATAGCATCCAAAAGGAAAAATTAGCTTTAAACTTATATCAGCCTCCACTCGATATGACATGGGCTTGGTAAGCAACATCAATCAAACATAAAAATATATTTAGATATTTTTTTATGTAAAAATATGTTATAAAGATAATATAAAAACCATTTTAATAGCACACATTCTGAAATATTTAGACTATTATAAAAATATGATATGTTCATAGACAAAGCAATTCAATAAAAATATGCATTCGAAAAGCTATTTCAAAACTTAAAAATATACGAATAAATCATTGTAAACACTGTTCCACACTTTTTTTTTTTATCAACTCTGTATAATTTGAGTTGCAAATGAAATTCAATTTACTTCATACTTCTGACCAAGAAAAAAAGATTTTGTTTGGATGTAACTCTAGCACAAAACAGCACTGATATTGCTATTTTATGCATGCGCAGATCGTAGTAGGAAAATAATTATTATCATAATTATAAAATTCCTTTTGTTAATTTGATATGACTTCAAAATACTAAAATCTTCTCCAATTAATGCCTTGCAAAATGATACTTCTCGAGTTTCTCTTTCAAACAAACAGACGCTTTTAAGCCCTGATACCAAAAAGATGATATTTGGAAAATAAGGCAGTCTGTCTATCTGTCTGTGAAAGCAATCAATCAAAAGTGGAATGAATTAAATTGATGGCTCCCAAACATTGGGTTGAGGAATGACATTTTCGTATTTGCTTTAAACGCAGTATTGTGAAAATTGATGACGAAAACTA
Organism: Argiope trifasciata; assembly: GCA_026543055.1. Taxonomy (NCBI): domain Eukaryota; kingdom Metazoa; phylum Arthropoda; class Arachnida; order Araneae; family Araneidae; genus Argiope; species Argiope trifasciata. The sequence goes on from JAPMOQ010022248.1 coordinate 1,105,160, forward strand.
TAGAAAAAGAGTACATAAAGGAAGTAAAGGTACCATCAGATTGAACTGAAATATCCTGTGACCAGACTCTAAAGTCGTATATAGGACCACGTCGTTGGTTCTTATCTGGATAATGTTCGGCAACGAAATCCAGCAGTTGCTTAGATACCGCTGTAACATTTAATGTGGTTCTCTACTACTGATCTCTGTGAATGTACTTTCGCAACTTCAGGAACTTTTTTTCGTCTTATCTTTAAATATTGGTACATTAAAAGAAACATTTGAATGTTGTTCATCAAGTTTTAGTTAAAGTATTTATTCTTGTGGACGATAAGAGTGCCAAAAATCCAAAAGTAATTTTTAAAAAAAATCTTGAACTCGAGTTTTTGAACTTTCTTACATTATGACAATGACGTAACAAAAATAAAGTTTTTTTGTTTTATAAATAATATATATTTAATACTTTTTGATGAATTTTACTATTTAGTGATACTTATCTATACATTTGTTTATATTTTTAGTGAACCACAAGATATTTTTGACATAACGAATGATCTTTACAACCTAAAAAATAAATTAGGAATCATTCGGAATTTATCCTTATAGAGAACGATGAATCTCAGATTTATTCTCTTCATTCAATTACTATTAAAAATTACAAAGCTCTTCACAAAAAGGCAGTATTATGAAACTTTAAAACTGATTTTAATCCAGTTTAACTAACCAAAGCAACTAACTTAAATTTTACACATGAAATTTTTTTTAATTCTCCCTTAATCAAATTTATTCTGGATATTCTTAAGGAAACTGTTAATGGAGGTTTGCAGCACAGAATACTTAAACTAAGTATCTTGAATTAATTTTAAACAGCTTACGACAATTAATGGATTTATGGAAGAAAAATGTCATCTCGTGTGAAAACTATGTCTGGCTATGGCATCATTCAAAGCTTCTGTTTCGTCAGATGGTATGCATACATTAATGATTGAACTCGTGAGGAATTTTAATTAATGTCTTGTTTGTTATATTTTATTTAAAATTATCTTAAATCTCAACATCTAATTATTATTTATATAATACCTTTGTCGAGGAGTTCATAAGATTTTTGGTGATTTTATCTTTTAAAGTAATTAAATGCTAATAAGTTTATCATTTAAAAATTAGAAATAATTCTCATTAAGCTAAGTATTCATATTTCAAGTAGTGTCCCTTTTAAACTTCTGAAATGCTGTTTATTTTTGCCCTTAATGTATATATATGTGTGTGTGTGTATGTGTGATGATATTTCTCATTAATGTGTGTAATGATATTTCTCATTAATGAGTGTAATGATATTTCTCATTAATGTGTGTAATGATAATTCTCATTAAGCTAAGTATTCATATTTCAAATAGTGTCCCTTTTAAACTGTCTGAAATTCTGTTTATTTCTGCCCTTAATGTATATATATGTGTGTGAATGTGTGTAATGATATTCTAATATCTAATTTAAACTCAAATTAATTTCTAAACTTTATCATAATTTAGCCCATAGTAACTTAATTCTAAAATATTCTTATCTCCTAATCAAATTCCATTTCTCTACTTAATTAAACCAAGATACGTTTTGTAAAATTGCCGACTCAGCTAAAAGCAGACATTAACACGCTCTGCATGAAGGGCTAGAAAAATATCGAATAAGCTCATTCTTTTTTAAAGATCCCTGCTTTGTTTCCTTTATTTGTGCTTGATGTCCGGAAATCCATATTCGACTCTTAATGACATATTAGCATTGTAAATAATATTTTCTTTATCAAAATGTGGTATAAAAAACGAGTTAAAATAAATATCTGCTCTTTTCTCGCCGTGTCTGCTTGTCATCGTTGCTTGTAAATAAGCTTCCTGCCTTCGGAGGAAGAATAAAGCGAACTTAAAAATGAAAAGTCTTCTTCAATGTCTTCTGCTTATATATATATATATATATATATATATATATATATATATATATATATTGACAAAAAGTTCTTATTGCGGGTATCAATGGAGTTTGTCCTGTTGTCTAATAAAGGATTTCTTATATTATTAGAGTAAAACACCGTTTGGGGCACACTATATATCGCACCAAATAATAGTGATTATCTATCCTAATTGTCAATTGCGAATTATCTATTTGCATAAGCAAGCACATCCCTCCTAAAGATGTGCCAAGAATTCAATTCAGAAACGTCAAACAATTACCTAAGATATTTTCTGCATACTGGGATATCAAATACTAACCCTTATGATTCTTAGTATAATAAAAATTCTTCAGGCTTAGCAAGGATTTAGAATCCAGGCGCATGACAATGTCATAATCACTACAATATCCTAATTGTCCATAAATAATCTTGTGGATGAATATATAACATGGACCGGAAATGTAAATCAAGGAATTAAAGTTTTGGTCCTTCGCTGTGCTCTATATCATCATTGTTTAAAAAGAAGGCTAGTAAATCAATGCTCTGAAACACTTAATTGTTCGTTGAAATTAGACGAGCAACTGAAGGTTTTGAGCAAGAAATACAAAATAAGACCAAATCCTTGAAAGTCTTTCAGAGTGTTTGTATTTCTCCTTATAATAGAAATGAATTCTGCTGCTGATGCAATATAGGGATTCTTAATCACTTGGCCAATATCAGATACCATGGACTTGCTTACTTAATTGATGGTAACATAAATACTTGATTGATGGACTTGGTTGGATATAATAGACCAACGAAAATTAAAACCACAACATTTGAAATTTTTTTGCTAACTTTTTCTAACAGAAAATAACTTTAATAACAGGTAACAGAAATAATATAAATTACAGGAAATGAATATATACTAGGGGGTTCTTTACAAAATCATATAAATCAAATGGTTTCTGTCGAATGTGCCTGTCAAATAATTCTGCGTTCGAATTTTAAAATTTCTTAAAATATTTGTTTTAAAAGGTTACAGATAATCTTAAAATCATACTCGTTAAGACCCAATTTTATTATTATCTATTTTAGTCTTCAAATCTTGCCATATTACTATTAAATTTCATTATTTACATCAGTTTTATATACAAAATACATCGTATTTACATTTATGAACTTTGTTTTTATCCACTATTGAGAATTTGAAAAGAAAACAACCATTTTAAAATTTGAAAAGACAAGTTATTATAGAAACTTTCATTTTTGTCTTTATGTCCTTTGTTATGCAATGAATAATGATATGCTTCACCAACAGTGTATGGAACTTGTGATCAGCAATTTATAGGAAATCATTAAAGCGGAAATCAGCTAACCACACGTGCTACAAGAATTTCATATGGATGCAGACGTTCGAATGTCGTTCAGACACGGTTACAGAGAAACCTTTGAAGGCCAAGAAGCCGCAGGTGAAGGCAGATGAATCAATCAACTGATAACTGATTGCCCCATATTCACTCAAAGCCTCCGAAATACAGACAACGGTTGAAATTCTCTTCACTTCAGTTGCGGTCAGAGGGGTAACTTCGTTAAAATAAGAATGAATACATGAAGTTTCCCACGAAGACGAACAATCGATTCACTGTTGGTCCATATTAATTAAGGACAATAATTTCATAGATACACATTCAAATATATTTGTATCTAATTAATTCGCCGCCTGTGTTGAAAATATAAGTACTCAATAAACTTCAGTTATCTGACATATATAGAGGATTTTGATGTTGGTTAATGGAAAATAAAAGAAAAACTACTTTTTATGTGACATATATTGCTTCGTGTTTTAAATTTAATATTTCTTGGTGCTATTTATTTCAGATGGAGAAAATTATCCAACCAACAAATTAATCGTTATATTTGTCTCAGAAACTACTCAAAAATATTTTTTTACTCACAAACTGTCCTATCTATACAGATAGGACAGCTATTTTCTGAACTTTAAGATATTAATTCGTCTGACTTCAGATCCACATTTTAAAAATCTGTTACCAAATTTTTTAGTAATTACAGTAAGCTCTCTTTGTACACAATAGAATTTAAATTATCGGATATAAGTGGAAACTGCTAATGCTGGATATTTAGAAGAACGGAAAAGGGGCAATTTTAAATAATGACGATCTGACTACATAGTAGCGCGCCATCCTCGTGATTTTGGCGTCCTGGTTTGGGCACAGTAATTCTATCTGTGAGGTATGTGAAAGAGTCCCGTTGTGAAAAGGGGTTGAGCAAGTGGATGTATTTGTGTCATCTTCAAATGAGATAGTAGTCAGACTTCTGCCCTCGTATAATCAAGGGCCTTTGCCCTCAGATGCTACTCTGCACTCGGTTTAAATTGCTTACAGTCCGTCAGCGGGCTTGTAAAATGCCATACGTAATAACAGTAATTTTAAATTCCAATACCCTGCACATCGTCTTAAACATAATGTCCGCCATATTTTACAGCATTGTGAAATCAAAAAAAAAGTTGCTTAGTCAAAAAGTGTGTCTTTTTTGCCCTTTTTTTTAATTAAAAACAACAACCGAAGTTTGAAATAACGTTTAAATGAACCCACAAATACAAAGTAGTTCTTTTTTATTCCTGGCGTTAAGCCCATATCTTGATGATTGCCTGTCTACCATGCCATGTTCTTTTATTGAAAGAAGTATCCCGTCCAATTTTGAAATCTCTTTCTCTTCACAGTGTATTTCAAGAATTCTTCAATGTAATATTTAATCCATCTTTATGAATCATTTTAATTTCATGACCTTCATTTGCTTATTCTTTATAAATTTTTCAATTTAATAAAAGAAGCCCCTTAGAAATATTTTTCATTAGATATACTAAAGAGTATTTTCCACTTTTTAGTCTTCCATTTGTTTAGTTCATTATTATAAGTACAGAATGTTGTACTCTATTCTTCTAAAATTCTCTGTTTCTTATTTCACTGATATTTTAACAATAATTTAATTATATTAATCGATTAATTAATAGCTATGCACGGAAAGTATTTGAATTGTGCAATTCATATTATAACACATTAATGCATATAATTTCAAAACTACAGGTATCTGAAAATGAGAAACAAAATCGATTATAGAATTTCATTTTTATAAGTACGACGAAATTTAATTAAAATGTATAATAACAACTATTTCCTTTTAATATAAATTTCAGCTTTTACCAGATTGCAATAAATAGTCACATTTATAATAACTAAGCGAATGTCTACTTGATTAAATCTTGTGGAATAAAAATTTAAGAAAGAAATTTTTACTTCCAAATGATTCGTTTCATCTTGTACTGAAATGTACTCAAATGTTACTCAAAAATATTTAAATCAAAAAGAGGTGCTATTTTTGTCGTTAATAGGATTCTAAAATTATTTATTGAAAAAATCTTGCTATGTAGGCATTAAAAGCTATTATTGTTGCTGTTGCAATGTAGGCCTTATCCCTGATAAAAAATTTTGAGCAAATTGAAAGTCATTTTATTTTCGAGGACAAACTTTATTAAAAACTCTGACATCAAATGACAAGTTATTTCCGAGATATACTTCTCTAAACCATGAAAATTTTGAAACTTTCTACCTGTTTTGCTTATTTTTAGTGCATGCCATTCATTTAAAGGAAGTTTCCTGCACTGAAGATAAACTTATTTCCTCGATGTAAATTTTTTTTGAAAAACAAAGTGGTTTAGCTTTGTTTAGAATCGCTTTCTTTCTTCAAAAACGCTCTTAAAAACATTGTTAGTGATCTTTATAAGTATATTAATATTTTGGTAAAAGTGTAGAATAGTGTGCCCCTTGCTGCGCCAAGGATGCCAAGTCGCCAACAAAGATGGCGGACAAAATAAGCTAACTGTTCCGCGGAACAGTTACGGTTGCCATTTCCCGCCTTTTTATTTAGAATGTTTAACTAATTATAACTATTTGTTTAATACTGCCCGGTGCCTTCTACAGATGCCGAAGGCATCTGTAGAAGGCATCGGGCAGTATATTTTAACTTTAAAAAAACATCCTAGGGCTTCGCTTTCATACGGAGCGGGAATGCATTAGCTTCGCTAGCACATTGAACAGATGGACGGTGTGGATTAAGGAATAGTGCATAATAATATTACAAGAAAGAATAAATGATGTTATAGGAACGAATATTATACAGAATTTTTAATATTTAATGTACTTACTTGCTTTATTTAATTTTTTCATAAACACTTCATAACACTCAAAGCATTCTTTCCAAGCCTCATCAACTCATTAAAAAAAATATTCCAATCACCCTTCATCCATTCAGCAGGTTCGAAATAGTGCCTAGCATCCCAACTACCAAACATCCACTCCTGTACGATTGCAGACATAATAATATTTCGAGGGAACCAAACGTTGGAGCACCAAAAGAATTACGAGAACTGCGAATAATTCCATGGCAGACTTCTTTTAATACGAAAACGCAGACGATGTGCGAATTCGCATAGTGATAATTAAAAGTGTGAAAACGAAAAAAAAAAATTTTGTAAATTTTAACACAAAAAAATGAAATAAATGTTATTTTAATTAATATTAATTTTATTCTAAACTTTCTTTGTATAATAAATTTTAAATTAAAATAATAAGCAAAATTTAAATCATCTGAAATCGATATTTGAAATATTAAATTTCTTATAAAACAGTTGTAGCTCATGAACAACTCAACTATTGTAAAAATTGGTAAACAAAACAGAATTAGGGTTACTGGAAGAAAGTTCCGTTGGGTTACCATATTGGCGAGAAACTCGGGGGCACACCGTGCTACACTTTAACCAATATTTTAATAAACTCATTCGCTTTATTTACTCTAAATTATAAAAATTATCTAAAATTTGTAGTCGCCTTAATTTAAAATTTAAAATTCATGCAAATATTTATAACGGATATTGCAAACGATAAAATAATATTCAGCTCAACTTTTAAGCTTCAAGCTGAATAGCTATATATTTTTTTAATGATGTTAAATTTATTTCTTAAAAATAATTTTTTAAATTAAAGATTATAATAGATTAATAGTAGATTTTTAATTAAATAGAGTAGTAAAAAAGAATTCGTAGCATTTATTTATTTGTTTGTTTATCATTTTCTTAAATGAATTTTAGTGTTTAAATTCGTTCATTCTTCATGTATTTGTTTAGGAGAATACTTTGTTTCTTGTTCTTATTAAAACTTTTTAGTCTTATGCTCTACTTCTTATTTTGTAAAAATATTATCAGTTACCACCTTTGGGGAATGAAAATGCTCGTGTCTTCCAAATTTTTGCAAAATCTAATTACTTTTCTCTCCAATCAAATTTCAAGATTTAATCCATTTTATCAATATGATGCATCTCTAGCAGATAGACGTTATTTATTCTTATTTTTTCTATTACATTCGACAAAACAAGTTCAAATTGTCCCACTGATATAAATAAATTGCAGACTGTTTAGTTTATTTTTTATTGTAATAAATTTACTAAAACTGTGTTCTAACCTCACTTGTTACGCCTTTGTACCAATACTCAACTAATTTTAATTTTTTCATAAGAGTGAATCGTAAATTCTTATAAATAAACACTTAATAGTAACTTTAAAGTATTATAGGTATAATTTATCACCAAGCCACTAATCAATTACAGCCAATTTATATCAGTTGTTTTAACGTCCTGCTTAGAAGTACCACATTAATTTGGAAGGAATTTCATAATGCAAACCCCGACGATGATGAATTACACCCGAAATTGGACATACTGGTCATCCGTTATTAAATCGGCAGAATTATGTTTCACCCTTTATGCTGTAACACACATCAGGCTCAGATATCTAGCAGAACATTTGTGGAATTGGGTCTCGAAACCGCTATCTTCTCTCCAAACTATATCTAACAACGTTGAAAACACTGGTATTCGACCACATTGGCGATTTTTTTTTAAAGTGTTATTTCTTGTAATTCAGATTTTTCTCTTTCTAAAACAGTTCGTTTTTTCTTAGAAAAGGAAGGTCTAACCTTTTATCCAGAGAAATTTTAAGCAAAATTTATTTTTCAGCTAAAATTTGTCTTTAACTTCAATTTTAATTTTCATAAAAATTATCCACCATTAACATGATATCCCCAAAACTAATAGAGGTATTTACATAAAAATTTCAGCTTGTGTTTTAAATAATATGGGCAATGAAATGAACCAAAAGTTTTATTGTTGGTGAAATACTTTTTTCTGTTATAAGTGTTTTTAGAAAAATTAAGTTGTGAATTTATGCAAAAAAAATGTATATATACGTATATTTTTACCCATAACTTTTTTGCATATCAATATGTTTCTCAGATTTTGGTTCATTTCATTCATCATTATATTCTATAACTTGTGTACAAAGAAAAATAGGATTGTTGCATTACAATTTTGTGTAGAATGTTAACCGTTTTGGTTAAATTTCATTAAAATTTACCACAAATTTTCCTATTTCTCAAAATATATTATATTTTCAAATAATGTTTTTGTATTTATAGTGTTTAAAATTAATAATACATCTAAAAACCGAAAATAGTTTTTTTTTAATTGAATTTTTCAAAATTTTTCCTTCGAACGTAGTCGGTTACCTTAAGACTGAAACTTTGTAACGCAGGGGAGCTTAAAGACCAGCAGGTTTAAGCACTCCTAGCTGATTTTATTTGGTATTGAGTCTTGTCACTGATGTAACTTTGCGATACATTCCTGATTTACTTTCCTTTATGCTTTCTTTTTTACTTCTATTTAATCTGCATTGAAAACTTTCTTTTTATTGAGGGAAAACTTATTTCACAGCTATTTAAGTTTTCACCAAGACCTCCCCAGAAACATCTACATGACGACAACTTTTTTCATCAAGTTTCTGACAGCCACCCTAAAAGAGTTACCCAAAATGCGTGGAGGGGTTGAAAGAAAAATTGCTTTTCCCTGCCTCGTTCTTTGATGGATGGTGATGAAAGCCGCTTTCGTCCCTTAATGCTTCGATCGTGACTCTCGACGTGTCCGTGGCTCGAGTGACTTCTGGTTCCCTTTAGAGCAGACTGAAAAAAAAACCGTTTTCGTATAATTTCGAAATTTTCCTAGCTTATGTGTCTAGTGAAGCGACAGTTTTTGACGCACTTTTATTGAATTTGACTTGTTTCATGTTTATGAAGATAGTAATTTAATTGAAGATTTTTTATTCACTTTCTGACATGCTAAAGTTTTGAAATTTTGTAAACACACAGGTTCTTGATAACGATGCGTTATTTTAGTATTTTTAAATTTTATTCTCGATCAAAAGAATTATTTGATAGAATTTTGATTTCCTTCAACGGGAATCATCTGTCATCGAATTTATGAAAAACTGATTTTAGGATTCCATGATATTTATAAGAATGGATCATAAATTTTCGACTAAATGTAGAAAAATTTAAATACAAATATAGATTATTTTCTTAAAGACAAGATTTCTTGTCGCAGTGGTTGAATCGTCGCAGCTTGTCGCAGCTTCAAGAGTTCCAGGTTCAAAACCTCTATATTCCAAAAGCATGCTGTGGATCTTAATAAGCCAGTAGCAGCCACTAGACATTAATGATCGCTTTTGTCGAATGGTTATATTACGCGGTTACGAACCAAAATGTCTCTGGTTCGATTCCTATTCAATCCAATATGCTTCAAACATATCGACCGATCTGGCGCATTTAAGATGTTGATCACAGAAATGGTAAAATATTCAATGATTTTCTTATTTATAAAAATTTGATAATTCAATCTAAATGATACAGATCAATCGTACATTAGACTTTTTTTATTTAATTCTTCAAAACGAAGTAATATTAAGTTTGAATCTGGTTAATCTCTCAGTTTCTATGAATTTTTCTTATTGTTTGGTGATTTATGCAGAAAACCTCAAGCTTGTAAATTTATTATACCTACAAACAGCTAAAAATATTTACTTCTTTGTTCAGTTGAGGAAATTTGTTTTACGGAAATTAAAGTAGATGAAAGTACCCAAGTATAATGGATAGCGAAAAACAGCAACAAAACTTAGAAGACTATGAATAAAATTTATTAAAAGTAGTTTATTAATAACTTCAGTTAAAATTTTTATTAATAATTTTTTAAGAAAATTTTAGAAGAAAATTTATGATTTGATCAATTGAAATAATATATATAAAAAATAAACTTTTAAATCCAATGCTATCATCGATTTTTTTGTTGAAATTTTAACATTTCACCTAAATGAGGATTCTTTTTTTTCCGCGTGCACGGCACGCGCCAAAATCTGGCACGATTATTTGGCTACTACTTATGATGTGCTGTTATCGATAGTTGGCTTCATTTAACACCAATGATTTGATTTGTTTGTATCCATATTTGCTTAGAGCAAAATTAATACCTTGATACTTGGCTACCATGTATCACTATTATTTATGCAGCATTGCTGCTTTATAGCTAGTATTTAGCGAAAACGCAGTGCTTCACGGCCATTGGCGTGAATATTTTAATTTGGCGATGATTAGTTACATGCTAATTAAAAATTTCATTTCATATTGTTTACAGAGATATGAAGCATGGATGAGTTAATTATTTTGAAACAAAAATAATGCGATGTAAATATGATTTTATCTGTAAACACGTATTTTGTATTAATTTTTTAAAAAACTGATATGTCTGTCAACGTTTTAAATCAGGTGTCAAATGCCACGTTAATTAGTGTGCTGAGAAATTTGGTGATATTTTATTGGCTACCCGATGTTCTCATCATTTAGCTATAATTCTGAATATCGAAATCAATTTTAAAGCAATTTTTGAGTTGTTTTGAAATGAGATGTTAAAATAATCGAAATAGGCACCTTTAATTAATATATTTTAATTTAAAATTTATATGCATGTCGGAAATTGTTTCTTTTTTTCATGAATTGCCTAGTGAATATTTTTGGAGACTTTCAACGCCTGTCTGCGACACATGTTTGTATAAACAAATAACCAGATATGATCAATCTTCATTTTGCCTGCCGATGTCATGTTTTATTGGCTCCTATAGATAAGGTTATTTATATCCGCTAATTGGATATATGTCACAACAATTTTATCACAGGTGTATTTTATTCACTAAATATATTGCACATTTTCCGGTATTAAATTTAAGCTCCCAATCTCGGAATTTAACAATTCATAGTGTTGGAAAATGTTAATTATAAGTTTGTCGTTTTCTGTTATTTTCTTTTTCCGTATTTTTTGTTGCATCAACATTTAGTATCAATAAAATATTATAAATGAAACTTAACTAATTACTAAAATGCTAGGACATCAGAGTCTTTTAATCCGTAAAATTGTTATGATATTATTGATATAGGCAAATTTGCTTATGCGATAAAATGATCACTGTTGTAAATGAAACTTAACTAATTATTAAAATGCTAGGACATCAGATTCTTTTAATCCATAAAATTGTTATGATATTATTGATATAAGCAAATTTGCTTGTGTGATAAAATGCTCACTGTTGTAAGAAAAGAATTTTAATTAAATTAATTTTAACAAAAAATAATTCGGAAAGAATTTTTTTTAATTATCGTTTGCGTTTTTACATGAAATTGTTAAATTGAGTTGCTTAAATTAAATTGTGTACAGTATCCAACGTTTGTAAAACTATTCTAATTGCCAGATGAAAATTCTTGCTTGTTAGCTGTAATCATAGCTACAGAAAATAATTTTAGATATTTACATTATTTTTGATATTAGCATCATTTTTGAAGTTTACATAATCTAACAGGCGGCAATGTATCGTAGAACAGTTACAATAAATGTAATAAATTATTCATGCATATTTATTCATATTTCTACATTTAATGGAATTGATAATTTTAAAGTCCACTTTTAAAGCATTTTCCTTTTATTATTTAAATCCACTTGATTAAAATGAACTTGAGCAAGGCGCAATGATTTTTTGTGTGTGTGAAATCAATTTTTTTTCATTTTAGTTATTAAATTCTCATTTTCTTGTTTTGCTATTGAGGAATTATAGCTTTTTTTTAATAATTTAATTGAAGTCAATTGAACACAGCGGTACTAATCATTTTAAAATTTGTCTGCAAAAAATAAAATTCACATAACTATTAAATTATTTTATGTTTTGCTGTATGTTTGATGCAATTTCTTAGTTCGTTTTATTTTGACATTATTTCATTTATTTAAATAAAAATTTCATTAACTGTGAATTTCAACACTTAACGGGAATTTTAACATTTGAAAATAACATCGATGCGTGCTGCCACATAGCAAAAATAATGTGAATGAAAAAAATAATTTTGAAATAAAGTTTGATTTGAAATATCTGAAGAACTTTATAAAGTTTTAGAAATATACATTGTATTCATCATTATTTGCTCATTTTCGTGTCAATATATTAGTCGAACATCTATATAGAGAATCTATTACCCATAATCGTATTTCTATTACTCTTTAACGACGTTCTATATACCAATTCAATTGTTGTTGTTTCTTAATTTGATATATGGAAATGTCGATATGCAAAAATACATATCCGATTACTTTTTGATTTTCTTACTAAAAAAAGTAATTATACATTGCTATTTGGGATTAAGAAGACTAAAAATTAAATTGTTCAAAAACATTCATTGTTAATGTACAAATGCCAATAGAATTTATTAATTTGCTTATTATATTAAAGAAAGAACAAATATATACACACACACACAAATTATTGTCTGTATTTTCTTGAAAGTAGTACTTAATATATTTAAAAAACCTAATTTTATTATTATTAATTCAAAAAAAAAAGTTATTTACATTCAACAAATCAAAATTGCTAGAGGAATTTTTGAAATGCATTCCAAGTTTCCGATTTCCTTTCAATTTTTTTTCTCCCTTCTAAAATCATGTAATTCATCTTTTTCATTACCATCTATTAATTCATCTTGATCAAAGCAGTCGTCCAATATATCTTGATCAATAAAGTAATTAGAATTAGTTAAATACCGAACACATGAATAAAATGATCTGTTTCAATACCGTGTTTTATTGTTGGTATTGAATGATTTATTATTCCATCTATTATTCTTTCCGTAGTATCGAGCAAACTTTTTATTCAGTATAAAACGATTTTATTTCATATATTTGCCGAAATTATTTTTCTAACGAAAATCTAAGATTCCTGGCCAATTATCTACATACAAAATAATCGTTAAAATTATTTTACTCCCTAAAATTCGATTACAGCGTTTCGTATTGCCAGGGGATTAATATGCCTACAATAAAGTGACTATGCTGACTTTATTGGGACAGATTACAGCTGCCCTAGTGGTGAAAAACGGTTAGTTTAGAAAAAAAGTAATAATAAATAAATAAAATTTAGAAGTTCGGCCAAAAATGTACAGTATATCATAATGAAAACAAAGAGAAATGTTTCATAAAGTTATCTATAAAATAGGTAGAAATATTTGTGATTAACATTATGAACAATCCATGACTTGAAAAAAGAGACCATTTAAAGTTGAAAAATGTATTCTCCAGTTTTATCGTGCAGTTCTTCTAATTAAACCTTAGCGAAATGATATATAAGTAATAAAAAAGTTTAACAATTTTTTTTTTTTTCTAAAATCTGAAACTGCACTCGGGGGTTGGAATATTCCAATTATACACTTTTTAATTTTGAGACTAATTCTTCTTTCTGGCAAAATTTTAATCACAGTTATCTCCCCAATTTGACAGGCAACTCCATGAAACATAATTTGTTGTTGTTGTTTTGTTATGATATAATGCACATTTTTCTAACAACATTTTTACCGATCTCTTTTATTTATGGAATTATTTATGTAACTGCTTTATTTCGCCACTAGGGGCACCTTAACCTACCAAAACATAGTTATTTTACTGTAAATATATGTTACTTATCTGGATATGGATACAAGTTATTTCTCTAGTGAAGCCATTTTGAATTTAAAGGGCTTAAAAGGGTGCTAACGATAATTCTATAAATAATGAGAGAGAGATTTTGTACTATTCGATGCCTGTTCAACTGATTGTAACAAATCCCATTTAATTTTTTCAATTTATGCTATTGCAGATGAAATTTCCAATTTTATTTATTACTAACTATTACCCGCGACTTTATTCGTGTGGAATTTTGATGTATATATACGAAAAACTATCAAACAATGACAAATAAAAAAAGTAAACTTAAAAGTGGCACATTTAAAAGTATAAGCATATACAAAATATATATAACATAAATACAATTTAATAACAATTTATTTACATTGTATACCCGAAATAAAACAAAAAAAGCAAATCCGTATTTCTTTAAATTCAAATCACATCCATTTTATATATTGATCGAGATAGCTACAACAGTATTATACGCATAATTTCCAAACTTTTAATTTGAATGAAAATACAGTTTTCAACAATCTGGCGTGAACTTTCAACACCACTTGGCGTAACGCACATGTCTGACTTTCCTACGCCAGTTTATGTGGTTCAATTCAGATTAGAAATTTTTTATTTCCTTTAATTTGTTTTCTTTTAGTTTAAAAGTACTTCAGAACGAATCCGAACGATCAATTAATTAACAACATTTAATTTTAAATACATTAAACTCTAAAAAAAATTAATCGAATCGTTTGAAATAATCGGTCGAAATTCTGCTAAACTTAACGGGATTACAATTGGGGGGGGGGGGACCTGAAGTCTTTCTTCAGATTTTGGCGGGATTTGGCCTCAGCTTTTTGGCTCGAAAGTTAGCTTTTAATTAATAAAAAATTAACCACTCAGAAATTAACCGAAATGAAAAGTAGCCTGTATTCTATTCCTGACTATAATCTATCTTTGTGCTAAATTTCATCCAGTTCCGTTTAGCCGCTCTGGCGTCATTGAGTAACATCCATCCATCCATCCAAACTTTCACATTAATAATATTAATGTAGGTTTATTATTTATTTTGTTTCGGTCCTTTGTTACCTGTTAGCTTGTTTAAAATAATGAGTCAGTATTTTTATATGTAGTATTTTGTAATCCAAAATTAGGTTTACTTCCTTCTTTTAAATTAATAAAAAAATATGCCTGTGTGTTTAATTCGACGCTTTTTTCACTGCACTCATTTACTGGTCAATTTACTGCAACGCATATATTTTACAGTTTATTTTTTTAAATGACCGTGTGATGTATATAGCTGTTTATATCTTTTAACTTAAAACACAACCTTTCAGACTATTCCTAAAATGTTAATCCGTAAAAATTGTTTAATCGATTACCTGCCATGGAAAATAAACACATCTTTTGGGAACAATTTATAGTCCTTTCTTTTTATGAAATTGAATCCTTCCTTTTAAAAGCTTCGGGGCATGAAATAAAAATGTTTTGCTCATTTCTTAATATTATTAAACACTTTTATATAACTACGCGGGAGGAGGGAGGGTTGATTTTCTAGAAAAGGAATTAAGAAATTGATTTTTAACTCATTTCTGAATATATTCGAACTCTTAAATTATTGGACACAGTTGACAACATAATATTTGAATAATTTCTTACTCTTAATTCAGTTGATTTAGAGAAAAATTGATTTCACATAGGTAACGTCATCTAGAATATCTTATATCCCATAATATTTATCTTCGGGAATTATGAAATATAAAAAAAGACAAAAAAAGTAGAGAATAATTTTAAACATTAATTTTTACTTTAAAATATGTTTTCATCAAAGTATTAAAAAGGAAATATTTTATCAAAAATTTGGAGATTATTACAAAAACAGAGGAAATTTTAAGTTATTTGGAATCATGATATCATTTACGATACATTTTTAATATAAAGATTATTTGGCATGATTATTTTAATTCATAAACACGTGATGCACAGAAAACACTCCAAATGTTTGCTGCACTTCTCTTCTCTTTTCTGCACGTGCTCTTTGAATTCCAGATTTTCAATGAAATAATTTCTGCCTTTTAATTGTGAAAAAGGAAGTTTTATTTTATTTCATTATTATTATTATTAAAAAATCTCGAATAGTGTTGCGATAACATGAACTGAAGAAATTCAGAAAAAAATTGAAATTAAATTGTCTTTTGAGTATTTCGATCATTACTACAATTTTTCATGGGATAAAATTTGCTTTTTATAAAATAATATGTTTTTGGTAAGAAATTGCATTTATTTTCTTATTTTTTGAAATTCAATAACTTTTTTTTTTTAATTTTATTTTGTATAAAATGTAAAATGACTATCCAAATATACTTTTAACTAGTTTCGATTCCTGCATTTTTTGCGACCTTACTATATATTACTTAGCCCACAAAAATTCACTTCTTATTCACATTTAGTAAAGTCTCTGATTTTTTTTTTTTTTTAATGGAATTCAATTTGACAAGAGTGGATAGAACACTGTATATCAACTCCACCACGCTTCCATTCCTCTTCAAGGTCACCAGAAAGTTGGTCATCCTGGTCGACTGATAATAAAGTAAATTTTCCGACTCGATGCCCTTCCACCCCCACCTCGGCGGCTCGCTTTCTTGTCTACCCTCCCGTTCCAAAGAATAGCATAAAAATCAATGCCAAGCGCATGCGCACCGCGCCTCCTCCACTTTACCACGAGTGGGTGCATTTCTGGAGGTGTAATTGTGTTCCTTTTGTTTTATCTTTTCGATCTTTACCTCCCTCCCGTTTTCTAAACAAACAAAGGTCATCAAGCCACTTCTGTGGGTCGAATCTCATTAGGGGTGGCTCTATTGCGACATTTTTTGGTTCAGTTTTTATCCTCCGAGGGTGCTTCAGTTTAAGTCTTATTGAATTTGTATGGTGGCAATTTCTTCTCTTTCAGTCTCAATTTTTTTAGTTCATTTAACTTATGTTTCTGTCTCCTTTTACTGCTTCAAGTTTTATTACGAAGTGAAAGTTTTGGAGTTAAAAGCATTACATTGTTTCAATTGGATTAACCAGCATCATCTTCAACAATTGTGAAGGTTTTTCTCTTTTGATTTAATAAAATTGGCCACATAACCTCATTTAATCGTTTTTTCATGTTTATTTTTTTCAGGTTGGCCCAAAATATTCGTAAGGGCTTTTTACGAATCGATAGCATTTTTCCATCTACTCACCAATTTCAGTTTTCCAAGGAAAGAAAACTAGATTTACTTACAGTCAAATGAATAAGTAAATCTTCGAATTCTATTTTGAAAATATTTAATACAGAGTTTAATGTAAAAAATATACTGATGAGATTGTTGCAATATAATTACTCACAACCCACTACTGTTTCGAGTTATTCTATTACTTTAACTGTTACAAGATTGTTAATATCTGTTATATAAGTGTTCGCAACTCTATTAAGCAAAAACAGAATATTCAACACCGCACAGGAATACTTAAAATATTTAATGATTCTCGGAATAAGCATGTTAGAATAAAAATATAAGAAGCTGAATTAGAAAACACTTGCTAATTATATTTTGCTGTTGATATTACAAGAACTGCATTTATTATTGAAAGTTTTCTATCTGAATTACGACCGCAAAAAATGTTTCAAAATAAAATGCATAAATTCAGATTAAGGTTTTGTTTACAGATCATGTAATAGTGATATGCACATTTTACATTATGAAGATATTTATACATATCTGGATGATTTTTTTTTAGGTTTTATAGAGGACTTTATTTACTAAATCGAGCCTACAATGTGTCATATAACTCAGTGGTATAACATGGAATAATTGAACTTATATCTGTTCAAACCAGTTCAAATGCAGACGTTTTCGAAAGAAATATAGCTTTTTGAAAACACCTTAAGGATTTTTTATCTTCTTTAATATCTATATAATAATTAATTCATACACGATGGATTTCCTTTCAAGACTCCCTTCTTCAGGTGTTAAAATTTAAATTCAGATACTTTTCACACATTTTTAAATGTGCCATCCACCTTTCCTTTTAAACAAATAGAGTAGATTATGATTAAAAGATGCGAAAATTGCATGGGATTGTTAGGGAGACGATCACGTGGCCTCATGATAAGGTCAGGTCAAGTTTTTGAAACCAGGATTTTTCTGAATTGGAAATATACTTGATGCAGCAACGAAGCAGTTTTTGTAATTTATTAAAAATGGCATGTTAATGTAAAATGAGAAACAGTCTAATCTAGAGGACATATCATAATAATTTGCTTTTAATAAAAGAATTTGGTTTTAAATTATAAAGGTCAGGATAGTCTAATTTTAGGCGTTGGATTCACATCTCTTGGGTTATGAGGTCGTACCCGCCAGCCGAAGACTCCCCTTATATGGTGGCAACAGGCGCACGTACAAATCTGTCGTGGTCACTAAGTCCTCCAATATCGAATGTAATACCGCTGGGGGTACTGGATCAGAGGTGATCGTTCTTTCTTTCAGGTCTAAATTACGATCTGTGGATAAGTAAGCCCCATGAAAAGAGTTATGGCGAGTGTGTAATTAAGTCATACTTTTGGCCTTAGAGAGCGCTAATGAAGAAATAAGAGACATAAAAATTTCGATTTAAGTCACTGACTTAGTTCAGCGGACTTGTCGAAATGGCATCAGAAACAACAATAGTTTTGAATTATAGATTTAAAATTATAGGGAGATGAAGAACTTTTGTTCTTTACAAAAACCGTGATATTTACGAGATAGGGTACTTACCTAATCAGTTCATTTTAATCTTGGTTCTCTCTTGGTGTGTGGAAAACTAGATTTTATCAAATATTTCTGTTTCTCAGTTGGCAACAGCAGTAAATATCTAATTATGTTTTTAGGAAGAATAAAGTGACGTGTTTTGATACTTTCAATCTAATTTGATACCGGAAAACCACATAACTGGGCCATTATCTATGCATTGCCAAAATAGTTCTCTTATTTTCTTAATGGGAATAACTCTGGTAATATTCCCAAATTCTTTCATTTTGTTGCCGTGCCATATATTTATTGCACAATCATATTATTCAAACTCTGCCTAATAGTTAATCATCAATTATTAAGGAACTCTATAAATTAAATTCTTACACTTGCACCAGAATTTAGCTGATGAATATATCAGATTGCCAAGGTTTGTGGATTATTTATTCCGAATGCTAAAGTTTCGACGAAAAAAGTGTTATGTGTTTAAATTTAAAGTTTTAGCTTGTTCTAGATTTTATTTTAAGTAACAATTCATACTGAAAAATATTGATTAGATTTAAATTTTTTGAGGTATTTTGAAAATTTTTATAAGATTAAGAATTTCAGCATTCTACATTTTTTAATTTAGTTCGATTTTTTTCTTCTTTTATTAAATTATTGATTTCGAATTAACATTCTCACTTTTAGGTATAATATTCGTTATCTATAAAATTAAATGATTTAAATATATGAGATATTTGTTTCAATGTATCAGAAAAATGTTTTGGAAACTTTCCTTTTTCTTTCTTTCTTTTTCATAAAATAATTTTGGACAACTCAAAATTTTATGTAAGACTTTTGGACATCATTTCTTCTTTTATTATTATTATTTTTTTAATTTAGAAATTTATTTACAACTTTTGCGCATGAGCAGTGATAAATAAGACTTTAGTTTGTTTTATGACATTTTGAAATCTAGAAGCATTCCTTGCCTGGCATAGGGCTAGCGCGTTTACACCTTGGTCTAGGAGTTACGGGTTCGAGTCCCGGTTCGGGTATGGTAGTTCTTCTGTGAAGTGTGTGTGTTTCCCTTTATAAAGTTGTGTAAGCAAATGTGTCGCATGATGTAGCGAAATCGTACTCTTGGCGTTACTGAAAAAATTAAAAATGCTCACTCGCCTTAAACCGTTGACTGATGATGCTATATGTACATACAACAAACATTCCAATAACGTGGTGGGAATGAATTTTAAACATTTTATTTGACGCCTTTGAAAGTACGCCAGAGCTGAGGGTATTATGCTACAACAAGAAGAAGAATTGGAGCTATTATATCATAAGTAAAAAAAAAACGAATAATCCCGCTGTTCACTTATTGATGAATGGTTCCTATTTTTTTAATTGCCATCCGGACTACCTGTTGTTTTTCAAAGAATATATGATTTATTATTGTATCAATTTAAAGAAAAAGAAAAAATTGTCAATGAAATTATAAAACATATCTTTACTTCCTACTGCCCTTTTGTAAATCGTCAATTATTTCATTATATTTGAATTATTATTTTATTTTATTTTATCATATTTTTATTTTGTGGGTTTTTCTTAAAATCGCTTAACAGGTATCATGGATTGAAATTCAGTAATCTACCCCATTTATGGTAAACCAGTGTTAGGATACATGTTTTTGTCACCATCTACGATATGTGCAGATTAATGTACCGTTTTTAAGCTAAACAAAATACATCTACTAATTTATGTAAAATCTTTTTTTTTATAGTTAGAAGAAATATTGTTTAATTATAGTGTTTTAAGACACATGTAATTTAGAACATCAAATAATTCACAAAAACTAAAAGCAGAACCAATATATTCGTTTACTTTTATAAATATTGATCATATCAAAGTTGTGAAAAACAGCATATGGACCACTTTTAGTTCTGGATTTCGACATTCAATCGATATCAATTATCGTTTGGCAAGTGATGGCGGATATTTTTCTTCGGCTCCCCTTCCTTTCCTTTTCTTTGTCCAGCTGCTCGAATGAACTTTTTCCCGAGTGAAGTTTAGATGTTTCCTTGCTGAAGTCCTCTTTTGAGTGTTGTTTGGGAAAGACAGCATCTGTCGGTTGTTCTATTTTCGATAACATGTGTCAGTGAACGATGATCGTGTCTTAACAAAAGGATGTTTACCACTTTTTAGTTGTATAAAGGATGAAACGCCGAGATAATTTCGAAACATTTATATTGAGACACATTCTTTTGATGTTCCAGTAATTGAATCTAAGCATATAATTTGCTGCCAAAATACAACAAGATACATTTAGCCTTGTTTATGCTTTTGGACAATCTAATTGCTCTCATAAATTCTATTTTTTAATTTTAAAAACTTTTGTCCTCAGCGTTTATCTATAAATTCGAAAACTTTTTCATTTTCTGCTTGTGTCTATGAAGACAATTGGTCAAAAGTGGGTAATTTATTTAATGAAATTTGTTATGTGGACTTTTTACCATTGCAGCAGATTGTGTAAAATTTAATTTGATAAAAATAACAAAAAAAAAATTCACTGCTTTAAAAGAATGTGACTCATGATATTTAACTCAAAATCAAAAATCTGTATTAAAATTTAGATCAAATCTGTCGAACGCTTGACTGTCTGCATGTTTATTTGTATGAATGAAAGCCCGCTAATTCTTCTAACAAGAAGCTAAAAGAATGAATTAATGTGCGTGATTTAGCATAAAGATTATGTATGTTCCCTAAATTTCTTGCCAAATCCATGAAAGTGAATTTTTATGCTCATGTAACATAAAAATAATAACTCAAAACTTCAGGTAAATAAATTAAACCTACTTTCTTAGTAAGAAAAATTGTAAATATGCTTCAAATTTCGAAGTCAAGCGATCAACGATAAGATATGCAAAATTCGTGCTTAAGTGTTTTTACCATGTTACCAAGTGAAATATAAAATCGTTGATATTGTGTAAATGTTTGAAAAAGTCATTTGGATACGTTCTCATTCACATACCCTTTCCAATTATTATTACTGCATTACTCTGTTACATTACTGCATTTTACACATAATTTGCTTATAAAATTTTCATTATCTAATATATATTAACTTATAATATTATGCATTAAGTTGCGCTTATAATCTTGCTTTCCTTTAATATAAAGTTATGTATCTACTTATTTTAAACACTGCGTGATAATCTCAATTGACAGTTTTTTTAACGTATTTAAAGAGTAGTAAATTACCTGTTTGGCATATTTAGAAGAAAGAATTTTTTAACGAATGAAAATATCATATAACACAATTTCTCATATATTTCTCCCTTATTTAAAGTTTGAACAAAATGATATGTCCAAGTTTTGTGGGTAATATTTGCAACAGTCTAAATAACACTAATAAGCAAATAAAGATGAATGTCAGTCTGCATATTCTTATATTCATTTCTATAATGTTTGTACCTTGATTAAATTTAAAACAATTCTCTTCAAGAAAGAGGGGGCTGAATTTTTTTTCGAAACTTTAAAAATTTTTAATTAAAAACTTTCTTTATTGTGTTGTCACTTATGACATTTTACAAGCCTACTGACAATTATCTGTCAGTGACTTAAACCAAGCGAGCGTCTCTTTTTTTTTATAGTAGCGCCTACTAGGACCAAGAGTGCGACTTCGCTACTTCATGCACCTATATTCGCTTACAGAATAGCTTTTTTCAGAGGAGCGTACTCATGCACCTCACAGAAGAACCACGCCCGAACTAGGGCACCCAGATCACAGGGAAAATGGGCTTCCCCTAAGCCAGAAGGCCTTCAAAACTTTTTTTTAACTACTATATATTCCAAAACTCTTATCTCTAAATTTTTTTAACATTTTCATAAAACTTGAAAACATGTTCTTTTCAATTATTTTAATTTCATTCCCGCACAATTTTCTCTCTATTTTTGATATTTTGTAAAAATTTAATTTCATAAGCGATCTTTAATTATTATTATTATTATGAAATCGAAACTAATTTCATCGTTCCCTCAAATCATTCAATCGCTTACTCTTACCAATGCTAAATTTAAGATTTAATAAATGGATCATCTGCCTTCGTAAATTCCAAATTCTGATGTGAAAATATTTCATTTCGCAATATAAATTTTGATTATCGGTAGTTGTATTTTAAATCATTATCGGTTATACAGAATGCATTGACGAGTTAAACCTTCCAAAATATTTTGAAGAAAGTAGATTGAACTTCCTGCTACTTCAGAAGTATTTTCAAATACATAACTAAAAAATAAAAATATATGGAGTAATTTAGAAATTAAACTCAACTGTTTTAAATTTGATATGCTTTCTAATACTTTTTCCAGTGATCTCGATTTTACTGTCAATTCCCACAATCGATAATCTTCGATGGCTTTTAGTCTTAATATGTGATTAAAAATAAAAGTCTAATCAATTCAAAGGCTAAACTCCACTGTTTTGAATTTCAGATTCCAACGATTTCGATTTCAAATTAGTTCCCACGGTCGATGGATTATGGTGTTTATATGTGATTAAGATAAAAGTAGATGGCTGTAATTCAAAATCTAAGCACAGTTGTTTTGAATTTGGTACGTTTTCTGATAATTTTGTTTCCAGTGGTCTCTATTTAAAGTCAGCTCTCACAGTCGATAATTTTGAATAGTTCATGGTGTTTGTATCTAACTGGTTTATTTTTCGACATACCATATCCAAATAATAAATACCATATCCAAAACAGCATCATGCTTTCGCATAGTGATGTTGCTTTCTTGATCAATAATTTTGAAATAAGATTTCCACATTTACTTCAATATTTGCATTATTAAATTTGCATATACAATAAATTACAGTGGATTGGTTATATTGAATTCATATTTTTTCCATCTTCTCACATAGAAATATTTAATAAATAGATATATGGCTAAAAAAGCATTCTTAGCAAACAAGCTAGGAAGCAAGTTTTGAAAGTATTTTTCTTATTGTAATCAACTCATTTTTTAAAACATGTAATTTCTTTTCTGTATTTTTTGTTAATTTTTCTGTTTTTCCTTGAAGAAAAAGGAAAAATATTCCCAGAATTTTTTTTTCAACAGCTTAACTTTATTTAATCCTCTGTTATCACTATGTTATTTTTGTTCACATTTATGCAAACATATCTGATTCTCTTAATTCCTTTCTTGAAACTGAGTAGCACATTCAACGTAAATAAGCCAGATCTGACCTCTTAGAGCATATAGTTGAATAGAATAATAAAATCCTAAGTGGCTAGTGTGTAGAAATGCAAACCCATCCTAAAAAAGGTCATTCGGTCAACACACCTGTTAGTGGAGTGTCCATATAGGGTCATTAACATCGCATACCTCTTGGAATAAAAACCACAAGCTTCTAACAGCCCTCCAGTTTATTCCTTTCCTTGTAAATTGTTTTTAAAAATACACACATATATGAGTTCCATGTGCATGTTTCGTTTGTTTGTATGTCATTTAATAAAGTTTCTTTGTGGGAAAAAAATGGAAGCATCGTTTATCCATTTGAAATCTAGTCATGTGACCTAATTTGTGAATGACTTTTTAATGTTGCCCTTAGTCAGAGCAGAAGTCTATTTTGGCCAATATAAAGAGTGAAATTTCGATTCGGGCGTTAGTTTTTAGTTTATCAGCTGCTAAATCGCATCCCTAATAAAAAAAATAGAGCATAAAAAATGGTGTTTTATTTTTTAAACTGTTATAATGATCATGTTAACTATAATTTAGCCAACGTTTCAAATGTATATTATTCATTAAAAATTAAAATTGATGATATTGGAAATTGGAATTATATAGGAATTTTTGATTTCATAGTAAACCATTAAAAAAAGAATACATATAATATAGTCGTAAGAATAATCTTGGCTCTAGATTTTGATATGGTTCGATATTCAAAACTAAGCTGCTCTTTCTTAGAAAAAAATTGAACAAAACATTATTGAAAAGTGAAAAAATTTGAACTTGCTTCATCATGTTATATCAAACTTTAAACTTTGCATATTCCTCAATAGGAAAGATGAATGATGATGAATGGAAAGATGAGATTTTTTTTACATATGCATCTTTATTCAATTTAAATGAAAGCATTGCATATATTTATTACGTGTCGATATGCCTAGCGTCGTAGTATAGGAGTAACGCGTCTTCCCCATGGTTTGAATGTCCCGATTTGGACATGGTTATTCTTTTTCTGTGTTCTATGAGGTGTGTGAATATGCCACAAGCGCATGTGACGCAAGAATACGAAAGCGAATGTGAAGTTTGAAGTAGCTAAGTCGTACTTTTGTCCCTAGTTGGCGGTACGGAAAAAACAAAACTCGCTTACTCGGCTTAAATCGCTGACTGTTAACTTTCAGCGAGCTTGTAAAGTGCCATAAATCACCACACACGGCAACACAATTGTTGATATTTTTCCTATTTTATTCCACTTTAATTGAGATTAACATGATATATTTTAAATATTGAAAATTAGAAAATAATAATTATAATATTGGAATCAAATTTATGTCAAATAAGAATTCAATTTCCTATGGATAGTATTCAAAATTGTTATCAGAAATATAAATTACAAAAAAAGATTAGTTGTAAAAACCCATTTGGATGCTTTTAAAGAATGCATCATTCTTATCATTTTAGAAATTGTATTTGAATAATGAAACGGCACAAATTTTTCACATCTTATTTGTGAACTTCTTATGAATTCGAAAAATTTGATTCTCATATTTTCTAAGACATTTATATTAAATTATTTTCCCATTTATAATTTTTACCATTCATTATTTGGGTTGGATCTTGTTGGAATTTTGATTCTTTTAGCTATAACTAATTGCATGAATTTTTACCCATTATTTAAAAATTCCTCGATACATTTAAATATTTAGAAATAATGAGATTTAAAGTTTAACATCATGATAAATTTTTGAAGCAGTTTGAAGAAAGCAATTTGCTATTCTTTAATAATGAAAGACTATATGTTGTTAATGAAATCCTTAGAATTATCGAAAGTCGCCCCGTCCTTCCTTTTTTAATAATCTTTATGAAGAATTTTCCTTTTTATTTTGAAAAGATTTGAAAGGGTTTTTTTTTCAGTCTGGAATCCATTTATCTCATGATATATTTTTTCTATCATTAAACAAATATCTTGAATTTCAGAATTTGTGAAGACAAAAATTAATTTTTTTTAAATACTAAGGAGAAGTTAGTGACTGAAAAAATTCTCATCTATGAACAATCATGCGCCCTTTTTGAAGCTGTAATTATTATTAAAAAATGTGCGCTAAAAAAAGTTGTTATTGTTAAAATGTGGCATCAAATTTGCAGAAAATATCATATTTCATTTCATAAATTACGCTTTTAAAAAAGGCTGTAGTAAGAAGAATGTTTTTTTCCTTCTCCTGTTAAAAATAATGTCTAAAACATAAAATGAATAAAAACAAAGTGAAAGTATTGCGAATTATAATATTTGAAATTGGAAGTTGTTTAAGACAATAATTACTTTGAAAAAAATGTATTTACTTTCCGTTCAATGTTATTGTATGTATACTAATAAACCAATAATAATACAGGTTTTGTTTTTGAAATGTAGGATTTAAAATTTTAATATTGTATACAAGTATATTTAGTGATTTTGGTTTTTATTAAATACCCTGTATAATTTTTTCATTAGCTATTCCTCTTTGTGTAGTTTCATATTTTTTCACCTTACATGTATAGCTAGCTGTCTGTCAGGTTCATCCGCAAACAATAAAAAAAGTAAAATGAACATTTTAAAAAGCAGCAGACGATTTTTCTCAATTCAATGAGAGAAAATGAAAGAAAACCACTGATGACTCACCTTTCGAGAGGGATGCCACCGCCAAAACACAACAAATCAAACAAAAAAAACATCTCAACTCGTTCTCCGAATACCTAAAGGCGGAAGAGATAGCGGCACTGTGTTTTGGTTTTGTTTTCGTTCTCTTGAGGTCAACAGACGGACGAGTGTTAGGCATAAAGATATTCTAATGTTCGAATTTCTTCCCCCACCTACAGCTGTTATTACATGCTTGCGGCGGCTGCAGAATTAAAATGGGTCTTTCGAACGAACGACCGACTTGTTAGAACGTTGGTGGAATTTGGCGCCTAACTTTGTTCTGAATTAAAAGCAGAAAGAATTGTCGAAAAATATTTAAACTTGGCTTTAAAAAAAATTTTATTTTGTAGGAAAACTTGAGGAACAAGTTTGCTGAACTAAACTCGTTGTCGTCTGTAAAAGTATGAAAAAAAGGAGAATGAATATTGCAAATGTTCATCGATTTTTCGATCGAATTCCCAGCGTGGGAGAGCGGATAAATGTTTGAGAAGACCAACTGTGGTTTCATGGGGAGATTGTTTGATTTGAAGATCGTCTGCAGTTGATAACTTATATTGGATGACTCAGAACAAGAAAAATATTAGAATAGATTTCCATCCAAATAAAAGATGTACAAGACTTGTTATTGCAAATGAGTTTATTTGTATCCGTTAAATTGAATGTTGCATGATTTGTGAAGTATGCGATTCATTAAATGATTATTCTTTTTACTGAATTATTAAGTATGTAAAGTGTATAATTAATCCTATAAATCTCAATTACAATAAGACCTCCGTTTAACCTATATATATATTTATTTATCTTGGATTATCAAGGCACGATTTTAGATACAGTTAGATTAATAAGATAAGTAGGCGTTTTGAACTAATGCGGAAGAATTTCTTTTGAATTTCTAATTTAATTTAACACGATCTAACAAATCCAAAAGTTATGTGTAAAAATAGTTCACATTTTCCCAACTTTGGAAGTATTTTGGCTTTTCTCTTCTAATAAATTTGCATGCATTTTAAAGTTTTTGACATTTTGTACATAATTGAGAATTTAATTGAAATAATAAATTTGTATTTAAAATTGTTATATAGTTTAAAAGGAAATACTAAATACTAAATTAATAACATTTGCTATGCGTTAATGAAATTTATTACATTTTTAGATAGTAAGTCAAATGTTCGTTCAAAATTTATGATTATAAATTTTCGGCTAATTATCCATCGTATAAAATCAAAAAACAAGTAAGTTCAAAATGTAAATATATCAGCCATATACGTTAAATCATACTTTCCTTTAATACACGAAAATTTCCCAGTTTTTCGAAATAGATAAAAACCAATTGTATTCACACCTTTCAAGGAATTTCAGAAGTCGAATACTATCTAATATGCAGAATTTGTGATTCTCGAACTCATTCGAGGTCTAATTACTAAAATCGTAGACTTCAATGTTCCAAAAGTTGAAAAATTCTTATTTAGCTCTTCTAATCTATACAACGCGGTGATAGGTGTGAAATTAAAGTTACGGATGGTTCAAATACCAATATTTTCTTTCAAAATAAAGATTCCCATGGAAAGTACTTTCTGTTTTATTTTCTAATTTTTGATGATAAGTTCAATCCCTTTTTAATTGCATGTGGTATGTTTTCTTACCATTTTCTTTATTAGTAATAAAGCAAAGCATCACAAAGGTTGGGTGTGATATAATAAGACAACCGATTAACATAATATGATGAGTGATGAGAAAAAAAATACATTAGTTCCTCTTGCGAAATTAATTTGTGACATCATATCTGCTACAATCTGTTCGTAGAGAATACATTTGTAGTGGTACAAAGTGATCTAAGAATTCGAAGAGAATATATTAGTCCATTCGAGGAATGAATAGCATTTTTATTATTCGTTCGTAAAAAAAAATGCATAAGATGCTTACATAATGTGTGCATATAGTATATATTATTCGTATCTTAAAATTTATATAAGTTCACATGCAGATTTAAAAAATTCGACTAGTACAAGTTGGTCTACGAAATGATTTGTTTAAACCTTATTTTAACCAGATCGCGAATAAGGCAGAAAATTCTGCCGGTTTAGTATAATCAGGAAAATGTTGGAAAAAATTTATTAGTCCCCTTGCAGAATGTAGTATTAAAACTGCATTTACATCAAATCGTGCTTAAGGCAGAAAATTCTGCTAAGATAAATAATCTTAGATATCTTATGCAAATATCTAAGATAAGATATCTGCATAATAACGAGAGGGCATATTAGTTCAGCATGTGAAATGAATTATTCGTTAAAAGTCTCCTCTAGTCCGTGCGTAGATAGATAAGTTCTGTTATAATATTGTGATAACTCTTTCCTTTTATTTTTCAGTTGAAAGATGCGTCGGAATAAGATTTTTTTCATATATGAGCCTAGCAAAATCTTTACTGGTTCTTATGTAGATGGATAAGTTCTGCTATAATATCTTTGCTGATATAACTTTTCCTCCTTTTTTGAAAATTAAGCCACAACAATGAGATTTTTTTTATAAACCGTGCAAAATACCTTATAGTTCATATGTAGATGGATAAATTCTGCTATGTTATCTGTACTGCGATAACATTTACACTTTTTTCTAATTTTAAGTAGAGTCACGATCAGATTTTTTTATGAACCATGCAAAATCTGTTCTACTTCTTCCGTAGATGGATAAGTTCTGCTATAATATGTATGCTGAAAAGCAGTTTCACTTTTTTAATTGAAAAAACTGGTGTTTTGATTTCTGTAAAATTTATTTAAGTTGTTTTAATTTATTTTCTTATAAAATTTTAACTTCTTTTTATTCAATATCTATTGCTTTTTGTCTTCTTAACTATCAAATTAAGTATTTAACAATGTTTCCCAATACCCCCCCAAAAAAACTCAAGTTTTTTTTAAAATTCCATTTAACCAGTTAACTGTTTTTGATTAGTATACTCGCCATGGAAAGAATGCAACATTTTGCATTATGACGAATTTATTCGCCAGGACAAAAGAATATTGAGAATTTCAGTTTCCATTAAAATTTTAATAAATACTCAAATATATTCGTAAATTTCAAGATGTTTAAATTATTTTGAGACCAAGCCGAAATCAAAAGAACAAATAAAAGATTATTAATAATTATTATAAAAAACTCCGCATATAATATAAATAGTTTTTTTCTTAAATGTATCATTTAGTTTACCTTAAATGTAATGTAAATGTTTTTTAATGTAAAACATATGAATGTTTCCTTAACTGTAATGTTATAAAGGAATGTACATTATGTATTATTTTTCTTAAATTTTAGAAAAAAAAATTTTTCAAAGTTCACATTTACTTTCTTAAATGTGTTGTATTAATCATTCATTTTTTTGTTTCTTTTTGTTCATATTCAAAAAATGTATATTAGTTTAAGTAAATAAATAAATGTGATTACTGAAATAAAAAAATAAAAGCTATTTCATCACAGCATAATTTCTTATTATACATACTCTGTTCTTGACGAGTATACTTGCCATCGTTGAATTTTTACTGCATATTTTAGATACTCATTTTCCGAAGTGGGCGAATTAATGATAAAATGAATCAAAGCTACTGAAATTTTGTGTAAAGAAATAAAACCATACACTTTTAGTTAAACAGCAAAACTATGCAAGATTATTATTTCACATCTTGCTCCTCAACAAAGCTATCTCTAAAACATAAAGGAAAAAGCACGCTCATATTTTATAGCAATCTGAAATATGATTTCCTAAATTCAAAAGGATTCTCTGTAAGACAGGAGATATTACTCTAAAATGAATAGCAAGCATGAAGCCATTATGCCATATCTAAAAATAAAACTAGGCAGTGAAACATCAAGAATACGAAATTCCCAACCACCGATGGCCAACCTCCTCTTCTTTCCCAAGCCTGCCCTTCGTTGATATTAATGCGTCCATGGGCCATATTTGTCAGACATTCTGTCTTTCCACCAGCGACTTAAGACGGCACGAGGACCCATTGAATGAATTACGGAAAGAATAACGTCTTTTTATGACAGCAGCTGCCCTCAACGAATGCACGTGGAGAAATTGAATAATTTATATAGTAATACTTACCGCTCCATTTTCTCTTTTTTCTTCTTTTACGTCGGTGATCTGACTTTTACGGCGACGAATAACTTATCAAGTAGCTCTTCATTTGAGATTTTTGAATTTCTTTTCTTAGAAGTGATGATGGCCGGCAGATTCGTAGGAGTACACTTGTCGGCTCTTGAGCTGTTGGTGACATCTTTGGAGAGTTGATTGTACAGAAAATTGTGATAAATGATTGATGAATTATTTCGTAGTTCAAGTTGCTTCTAGTGTTACTTTTTAATATTAGGGGAGCCTGTGACCAGATATCCTGAATTAGCCAAAACATTTCTGCTTTTATTATTAATCAAGATTTAAAGAAATGGCCTGGAATATACTAGTTTTTAATCTTAAATAAATATCTCATATTAGAACAGTTAGAAAAAAATTGCAATAATTGTTTCGTAATAGTGCCTTTATTGACTCTTGAGTTGTTGATACATGTCAAAAATTAATTCTTCACAGAGAAGAATATTAAAGGGTTTAATTGTGGGCTTACGGAACTTTGAATTAATTCAATTGTTCTTTTTTAAGAACTAGTATCAGTTGGATAAAAAAAAAGTTTCGTGTTGTAATGGTTTCAAATTGCAAATATCATTATCATCATTTCAAAAAAGATCAATAAGATTCAATTTAAAAAATTAACTTACTCAAGATCCCTATATTTTTTGCATACTTTACATACAACAAAGCAAGATTACAAATTATCTGCAAAGATTACATACAACAAATAATTACAATAAATTAATGCTTAATGCAAATAGTTTCAGTGCCTGTAGAATACAAATGTTGCCTGTGATTATGATTCTTGGAATGTTTATATTCATTCAAAAAAAATAATTAAAAAAAATTAATTCAACTGTTCTTATTTTACTTTGGAAAAATGATTCCCAATATTGTATAAAAAAATTTCAAAATGGTGAAGGCATTAAATGTATCGGATAATGATATTTTAGTGTTAACTCTTTTGAGAAAAATGTCCACATTTTTAAAATGCATCAAAATTCAGAGAATTAAGTTAAACATTAAAAAAAACAGTTTTATATCGAATGGTATAAGAATTTTTTCCTATTATCAACTAAGACGATACTACTAGAAAATATGAAATACTTAAAATGCAAAATTTTTACTTACTTAAAATGCAAAATTTTTACTTACCTTAAAATACTTAAAATGCAAAATTTTTCATAAAATTTTTTCTTTAAATTTCTGGTTTTGAAGTTCATTTTGTTACCATTACAGCCATTAGTTAACATATTTCATGGTTTGAGATAAATTCGCAACGTCAAGTCATATACGCATTCAAACCCTTATTTTTATACTTTTCTTAGATAATTCTATTGCAGGTGGTTAACTTGAAAGAATCTATAATTCGTGGATTATGAACAAAGCTCTTATTGACTTACAATATTTCATTTCATTAAAAATTCCTTTCACTAATTTTACTTTATGAAAAGTGGTGATAAATGATTCATACAGTGATTTACGAAATGCATGGATTAATTCAATTGCTACATTTTAATATTATATTGAAACTGTGATCAAATATCCTGGTTTAAATAACATAACCCCGCTTACTCTTAATTTTCATTTAGACAGTATCTTGAATTATTCTGGCTTTTATTTATAAATAAATATCTTATATCATGAAATTAAAAAAAATATTAATGAGGTTTAATTTTTTAAATTAGCTTCTGAAGAATTCTCTATCTTAAATCTATACTGAATATAGTTAACCATCTTAAAATAGAAAATCTGGTTGAATCCTTCCAAGGATAAAATATTAAAAATAATTAAACGACACATAATTAAAAATTTGCCATAATTTATTTTCTGACTTGAAGTAATCTAGAAGAAATTATTGCAATCGTCAAAACCCCTGCCTTGAGATCTTGTTATGTTTTTCTTTTACAGACTTCAATACCGGTTCAATATACGTTTCTTTAAATTTTTTAAATTATATCTAACCGTGAACAAAATTCAAAAACACAGTACTTGAAAGTGATATTTTATATGTAGTTATTACATCAAATGTGTCGATAGGTTTGTCGATTTGTGTTTATCTCCTGAAACTGATAACATTTTATATGTAATCGTAATACCACGTTGTCTTCTGCCTGTCCGTAGGTATGTGAAACGATAAAACAAAAATAAATAAATAAATAACTATATGGATGAAACGGAGGGGAATTAAAATATCCTCAAGGTAAAAGAGTACATTGAATTTTGAATCAGATCTGTCAAGGGATGGGAGCTCTTTGTTGGTCTGTATATTCACGTGTATGTTAGTATTAATGTATTAATGTTTTCTCCTAGTAAAGATATAGATCTTTGTGAATTTTTTATTTCAATTGATGGATAAGAAAGTGGTACAGATGCATTTCCCCCCTCTTAATACTACGAAACGTGCTATGCTGCATCAATACACGCGGAAGTCGTTTCCAGGCACTGACCTTATGACCTTCCTGGTCTTCGAGATTTCCCATCTCTACCCTAAACTTCTAGCTTCTATTGCACGTTGATGAATCTGTGTCTTTGGTTGTTCCCATCTTGTTTTAAGTTATTTTTTAGTTATGTGATTATTCTGGCACTGTTTCTAGTTGTTTGTCTTTATATAGGATTATAGCTATTTAAAACTGAATGTTTCTGCTCATATACATGATTTATCTTCTAGTATTGCTTTTTTATGAGTTTGCCATTATGACCATTCGTATTTTCACCTGGTATTTATGCCATTCTCGTATTTTGCACTTTATAGAATAGATGTATAATTGTAGATAATGGAACATTGTTTGATATTGCTATATGTCTATACTACGTCTTCCATCCTTTGGACTTAGTGATTTTTTTAATGCTTATGTATGTTACTGTTTCTATATGTGAATTTCAACTTAATCTCTTAAACTCAGAATTGGTTGGCTAACTATTTAATTTAAATATTTTATTACAGTCATATTAACTATAAAGCATATCCTTGTTTACAGCCCATATTCTGGAGATGACTATAAGCCTTTTAATAAATAAAAAATGGTTCTCTCCCCACCGATCTTCAAGGTCTTACACCGTTTCGGGTAAGAGTCTCATCGTGGGGTAGACAAAGACTAAGAGGAGTTTAGGTGAACAAAAAATTAAATGGTAGATTATTTAGCTTTAAATTTTAAAAAAATCTGGTGACTTTAACAAGCAATGATTATTTTAAAGAATTTTCGTTTGGCAAGATTGCTCAGAAACAACGTGTTTACATCTGTTCTTATGAAAAATCTATAACTACACTTGATTTGCGTTCTTAATGTAAGCATGTCAACATCTAGAAATTTCTGGATAATGATTAAAATTAATTAATTGACGTACAATTCTAAAAATTAATTGATTCATTAAAAAATTCCAGTGTGCGCGCTAGTATAATATTTTATATCTCACTCATTTAGTATGTGCAGGGATAAACGTTTTTGAACAATGTTTTACTTTTTTCAAAATAAAGGATTAATAAAAATTAGTCAAAATAAAAAAATCACTAAAGAATTTGCTATCGTAGTTCAGGAAAAAGCAATTTTTTATATACTCATGATCTGTAACATTTTTATCAAAAATTGTGAAAATAGACCGTAAAATATTTCCGACTTTCTAACTTTTAATTTTCAATTTAATCAAGCTTTTAATTGTTTTAATTTTCAAATAGTTCGAAAAAACATGTCCCTTACCTTTCTGTAAGTGCCTTATATTACATTTAAAAGAGTATGATTCTAGCTTCCTGGTCTAGATGTAGTGCGCCTTTCCAGAGATCTGGGCGTCTCGAGTCCGAGTCCTGGTTCGGGCTTGGTTTCTCCTTATCCTATGTTATGCATGTTAGGTGTATGAAAGATCTTCCCTACACCAGTAAGAAAAGAATGGTGCAAGCAAGTGTGTGATTGTCATCTTCGTATGACATGAAATCAGACTTTAGCCTTCGGGTACTCAGAGGTCTTTAACATACAGAAGTTAATGCATCCCTCCTTCCCCAATATCTTGGACTTTGTTTGAATCGGTGTTCAATCAAAGGAGAATAAGCTACAAAACTTGATAACTTATTTAACAATGATATATTCATTTTATTTGGCACGATTTATTATAACCCCTAATAATCTAAATTTGACTAATTCGACTTTCAGATTCATTTCCAAATAATTAATTATTCAAATCAGATAATTTCTGATGTATATATATCTTTCTAACAAACTAAAACTCTGGCAGTTATCACGAAGTTTCTTAAAATCTGCCAAGTAACTAACGAGTAATATTCAAGCGATTAAATTACAAGATACGTGTGTCTGAACAATAATCAGCTTCGTAATTATTGGGGGCATTTACCGAAGTATTTACTTATAACATGCATCCTGGCCGCGCTTTACATTTGTCTCTCATTAACTGCCCTTCAGCAATAGTTGGTTCAATTTCGGAACATGTTTAAATCTATGAATCAATTGAACCTTTGAATATTCGATTAATCGTATATCCTCCTGGAGTTTGATGCTCAAAGAAAAGTTATATCGAATATGAAATATTATGTTTTATAGACTGTTAAGGATTTATATTACTCCGCTTTAATTAATTTTGTTACTTACATTTTAAAATTTGTTAAGGCTGTAAAATTTCTTTAATATGTCTTTTAATGGGTCCTCCAAATAAATGTAAAGGGCTGATTTGTTCTAATTTTAGAATATTTATTATTCTTTATATTACCATCATTCTTGAAAATTCGAAGAATCTTCTTATATTTAAATTTATAAATTGTTTCAAAACTTCGTAATCTTTAAATTCATAAGTTTAAAACTCTTTTATAACTCATAGCCTGTTTTGAATATTACCATTATCTCATGAAGATAGTGCTATTAAATATAAAAATACTTAAAAGTTTTTTAAAAATTTTATTTTTATAAAAAAGAATACCACTTAATGATAATTAAATCACTTTTATTACAAAAACCTGTCTGGGGTAATTTAAACTATATATATTTTTTCGTACATTTTTTCATCATTTGTATAACAACAAATGTAATTTTTGTTTTTACTTGCGAGTATACAAAAAGAAAGTATTGTCATCATAAAAAAATAAAATTTTCCATTTAGTTGAATCTGGTGGTTTCAGACCTCCGGAATTTTCAGCGTTGTATCTACCTGTTCGTCAGTCAGTCTTTGAACATGTTAATCCAAAAATACTTTGAGCTATACAGATGAAATGTGGACTTTATACCAAATTGATAGATATATCTGTCATGTTTTGAACGAATTCTAATCAATAAAGTATCTATTGAAGAAATGCGAAAAAGATTCAGACAAAAGATTCAGACAAGGTTATAACTATCTATATAACAATGTTATCGTGCTAGCCATAGATTTCCTGTTATGGGTTTCGTAATCCACCGCTTCCTTCAATCAGCTATAAATTGTTTTGTATAAGACTAATAATACTTCTGTAAAAGAATGGCTAGCTCTATTTTACAAAATAATTTTATTAGAAACGTATTTTAGCTTATACATATATTTACATTGTTGGACAACTTGGCTCAAGATTTTTTTGTTATATGTATAAAAAATTCTATTACATCTTTTATTTATAAACTATTTTTGTTACAAAATGAAATATAAATTCAATTGATTACATACAAAATTAATCATTGCATTTATTTAGGTTTTTTTTATTACAAAATGAAAAGTATACAAATATAAATTCGTCTCTACATTACCACTTTAATTTGAGAATGTGGCACACTTACCTTTATTGTTTTAAATCACGTTGACTCATTAAATGATTTTGTTTTGAGTTGTTTGCAAAATCCGTTTTTTTTTTTTTTTTTTTTTTTTTACAAAAAAATAGTTTTTTTTTAAAAGAGACCTGCTTATAAAGGACACCTAAGTCTTCATTCCAACTTTCACATTTTATTTAATTTATTCTATACAAAATTTATCATTTTAATGATATAATTGAATGTTCTTATGAAATTTAAAAACGATTATACTAAATGCAATATAATTGTCTTGGAGAAATGCATTTTTAAAGCAGAATTTTATAGTTAAAAAATTTTTATTATAAAGAATTTATTTAAATAAGATTAAGGTTGTTTTTATATGAAACCTCATTTTGATGGGGAAGTCAAATTGACTAATTCATTAAAAAATAGCTTATCAATGATTTTAAATATCGTATTCATCAGTAATGTTTGATGTATTGGAAGTTCAATGTAAATAATTCATTATTTAATACCTGCTGCTCTGAATTCAATGACGCCAATTTAAATAAAGCAAAAGGGAACTCTTACGAGAAAAGTGTACTAATGATTGATATATTGAAAGAGATTTCACTATATATTTCATTCTTTTTCTGATGATAAAATAACTCAATAAAACAAACGGCCATAACATAAGGATGTGTAGATTTTTTCATTATACAGATTTTTCAATAAATGCAATCGATTCTGAAAGGATATGCGATTAACAAATAATTCAGTAAGTTAATTATCATAATATATTTGCTTAATTTATTTTATATGTTGGGCATTGATTTTTTAACTAAAAGATAAGTATCGAATCAAATACTTTCTATGTTTTTCGTTAATAATTCTCTATAATTACAAAAATAAATTTTATTCACATATTTATCATCTTATTATCACTACTATGAAAGGAACCTTATCATGTCTTATATTGAATATTTTAAATGTATCAATGCTATAGACGTTTATCTATGATTATATCGCAGATAGCTTATCACTGCTCAGGTGCATTGTTACTTATATCAATGAGATGACTAGAAGAATGATCGTTTAAGATTGCTTATAAAAGGTAACGATTACATTGCGATGAGGATCCAGAGATAGCGAGAGTAATTATAGATGCTACGAGTGCCAATTTCAATTATGATTAGTCAGATATTCCAAGTTCTAGGTTTTAAATCCCACTCTTCAAAGACAAATATGTGGACAGAAAAAAAATTACTGGAGAATATTGTGAAGTTATTTATGATATTGAGGAGTAAAAATCAAATTATGCTTCAGGAGCCCTTTGAAACTCATCATTACCCTATTAGTTAAAAGTGCTCAACGATAATGTTAATGTTACATAAATAGTTGATTGAGGGTACGGTAAAATAAATTTGGTTTGCTGGATAACGACTAGTAATGCTTTATTTCTCAAGAAAACACAAGTTGAAGCAAAGCTTTCACTAAGTCTGTACTTGCGGAAATTCACTTATGCTCAAGCATCAAATCTTTATTAAAAAGCACAAAAGTCTCAGAATGTAAATAGGCAGCTCATTTCAGGGTCAACTCACCAAGGAAAGAATTTACTCGAATCTTTATCTTTATCTTTAGTTCTCTGATGTTTGTATAGTTGTACTGACAGAATATAATAATTTTCTAGAAATATTTTCGAATTTCAACTCCTATTAGGGATGCCGCCATACATCTTGTATTTTCTACGTTTTTGTTGTCAAAGTCTTTAATCATTGATATGTCATCTGTTATAAAACTTTGAGATTTTTATTCCTTACTATAAGACTAACTGCAAAAAGAATAGCAGACTATCTACTCTGACTCGCCCTCATGGATAAATCTTAATGAATCGGACATCTGCTATAACATTTGAGGGAACTAAGGTTGAGTCTTAAAGATCACAACCGAACACGGTGCAACACATCCAGTGGAAAGCACGTCCCTTCGTCGGCATGGAATATTCGATTCCATATCATTTCTCTACTCGCCTGAGTTGCTAGAATCAACCATATATTTGAATTTTTCCTTTTGATATCTGACGTACATCTCAGCTGGAGTTACAGCAGAGGAAAGCAGACTAATGTCATTAGCATAGCGTGAGGATGTTGTTAGACATTTAGAAAGGGCAACATCATCGTTTGGATATGGTGTAATCTAATCTGATAATTTATTTCTTAATGTAAGGATTTGGTGACTGAGGTGAATTGGGATATGCAGATTTCTTAATTAAAATGAAAGGCATCTGCTTAAAACACAGAATTCCTTCGTAACCAATCCTTCTTTTATGTTTGATGTAGTTAGAGTTTCACGTGTACTTTACTAAACATATACCGGCATTAAAAATGGATTGAATCAAATCGTTATATTTCTGTGAACCGTCATGAGCAATATGTGTTATGAAATAAATTTTAAAAACATACATACGAGGAAAACTCTATTTCGAGTAAAGCTTATTAGGTAATCATTTTTGTTATTACTAAGCTACAGATAAGGCTTATTGATAAAATTTAAATGAACAGCTGTATTATTTCATTAGCTTAGACACGACCAGTTTGGTTTCTATCCCGACATAACGAATTCATTTTCCACCTGCAAAATTTTCTCTGAAAGCTGATATCATCCTACTTTCTGAATGATGAATGAATGAATGAATTACATCACAGTGATGAATTACAGTATCTGTTTGGAACAACTTATCGCAGTCCCTTTTTTGCGACCACTACATCCCTTTCATTACTGAATGCACTTCAGTATAATTAGATCAGTGAAAACGAACGCTCTTTCCCATATTGCAGTTGAACGTCAGTGAAGTCATAAGGGAGAAGATTAGGAGTTGAAAGATGCAGACCCAGACGTCTGAAATTCTGATTAATGTCGATAATAAATGTGTCCCTCTGCGATGCTATTTTAATTAAAAGATAAGCACGAGAGTAAACTGTTTCTATGAATATCGCTTAATAAAAGAAGCACTATGTCATGTAGCAATTGCTGTTAACAAAAGTAGAGGCCCTGAAAATGAATATTGAAAATTATCTGTTATGTGAATAGTCGACAAATTCCCATTCATTTTTAAAGGCGTGCGTTTATTCTATTAAAAAGCTTCATTTTTGATGCAGAACGTTGTCCTGACAATAGTTTGCAGTTATCGTATAAGAGATACTTTCCAAAATAGCCCTTTTTGCAGCTTTAAAATTAGAAAATAATCTAACTATATTGCTGGGAGAACTTTAATATAGTGGGGGGGGGGGAAGAATAGAATTAATTTAAAAGTTAATATATCAAAACAAATTTTAGAAGCATTTGAATTTGGATTATTAGGCAGTTGTCTAATTTCTGTGTTAAACAGACTTGATAAAAGCATTTTTTTTTTCAATTAAAGGGCTCGATAAAAATATCTTCTGTTCTAAAATGAGGTGTACTTTATTTTGTCTATACATCTCAACTGAGCATTTTGCTACAAGCTATTCTAGACTGGTTTTTCCAAAACTTTCTCGCATACTCTCTAATAAAGGTCTTATCCTCTCTCTGTCGCATACAGTTGTGAACCTTTAGCGAGGCGATGGCTATTACGAGTATTCAGATTTTGGAGAGTTGTGTCATAATATAGTAACCTTAACTTTAACGGCTACTTTGACCTGTCCAGGGCAAGTGCAAAATCTGAATGGCTGGACCGTTGTGATGGCTGGTTCTGCGATTCAGTCCTGAGAGCAATAATCGTCTTCAATACAACTTTTCCTTTGGAAAGCCCATTCCATCATCAATAGGAGGTCTTACAGTCAGGAGAAAAACCCTAGTAACCCTAAAAGTAGAGGTCAGTCGGCTTGAAAACGGGGTATTCTATTACATTTTGGGGGTGAAGGAAAGGGCAGTATTTCTTTTGGCGCCAAAAGAACTGGTTAGAAGTGTCATTATAATTAGAAGAATCGCCGGTTAGAAGAATCCTTTTGCTGCAATAATGACTTTAAAAAAGTATAAATGATTGCTATTTCATTTTAAAAATATTATAAATGTCTGACAGTGTTAATTTGTTTGATCAACTAAATTATATCAGGATTTTTGAGTAAAATTATTTCACTTATATATTCAGTTTAGTAATAGATGCCAGCTAAATAATTTTGAGTCATGTTTTACTTCATTAAAATACTTTGGAAATATTTATTCTTCAATTATTTGTGGATATTACGTTATAAGTAATATATCTGTAAGAAGAGCTGCGGAGAACTGGGTAAAGAATTTTGAGGTGTATGAGTTATTACTAAGATTCCAATAAATACTTAGTTCTTAAAAGAATTTGAAAGAAATAAATATCTTTAACTTTGCCTATTTATTGATTTATTTATACTTGAATTTTTTGCTGAATTTCGTGTTTTTACTTTTTATTTATACCAAACAGTAACAGATTTATAATGAACCAGCGGGTGACCGAGCTCCGCTCGGAGAAAACAGGTATCGAAGCTAACTCGAAGATTTAAATTTTCAATTGTGATTTATCAAAACAATACATGCCATAAGAAAATTTGTGAAACCATTGGTGAAAAGATAACCGGTTAAAGTGCACCATCGTAAACTATTCTAAACAAAGTTAGAATTTGGAAAGGGAACTATTCTGTACAAAGGTAAAGTAAAGGTAAAGATTGAAGTGTGTTGAAGTTCAATATTTTTGACAAATTTATTTAGAAAAACCAAACATATATACATACATAAGAAACATATTATAAACCTATAACAGCATAAACATAAAACTTTATTAGTTCGCCATATTGGCTATAGATGACAGCACGTTACCGCTTGAAAATTTAAGTAGCCATTATGGCGAACTAATAAAGTTTGAAAATATCCTATCTGTAACTCAGAACTGCTCGACCGTAGCGCTTCAAAACCGGCGCCAATCGATTCCTCGTGGGAAAAAACCCCAGACCCCCAAGTTTACCGGAGTTTATTAATTCTGGGGCGATTTTAGACTTGACAACCATTCCTCGTATTATAGTATTAGATAGATTAAAAAGTTCAAAATTAATTTTTTTTTCTGATCCTAAGTTTATTATTTGAAACTATCATTCGCTTTCACCTTATTCAAAACTCACAAATTCTAGTGTAAAATGAAGGAGGGGAGATTTAGTTTTAAAACGTAAGTTTTCCACTCTGAAAGACACATGAATTTTCAAGAAAATATCAAACTATTTTGTCATTATCCAATGGCTTTTATTTAATTGACAGTTAAAAGGTCTCAAAAAATCAATACAAAAGAAGTTGAAGAAATATCGTTGCAAACATTCTTATGCCAGACATTATTAAGCTTAAATAATAAGGAATTTCTAAGTTTATCTATAATTTGATTTTGTTTGTCTTATAAATTCATCTGTATAAACACAGTCGAAAAGAATTTCTCGTCTAATGAAGCACACTTAGTTAGCCAAATGTTGTGGACTGCTTTAATCCCTACTTCCCTCCTTACTTTGACTTGTCTATGTACGGCAACCATGGTCAGGGTTCTTCTTGTGACGGTAAGGCCAACCAACACCATTTCTGTACCCATCAGCGTGGCGTGAATCCACCACCGAACCGGAAACCTTTCATTCCAATTTATGAGGTGTCCTCAGTGAGATTCCAAAATTTAAAAAAAAAAAATCGAATTTGAATTTCGGACATCTTTAACGATTGAAACCAAAATTTGATACAGAACTACAATTTTAGAAAAAAAAATCACAAAACAAATTTAATTTATTTTAATTGTTGTGTTTAACGGTTATTGCGTTTATATGCATACAAAATTATATTTTCGACAATTGTCAAACTTTCAATGGATCTGATTTAAAATGTGACTCAAAACAAAACTACAAATGCTAAAAATGTGTATTAAATGGTCATAACTATTTAACTATTACCGTCTAGCTTTTTACATTTTTGAGATACCATCTTCACTTGTTATCGGACAGGTAGATTAACAAATATATTCTGAAAGGATTGCACTCAATATCTGATGAAAGCTTACAAATATGATTTGAAAACCACAATAACAATTTCATACATCTGGCTCAAGTCTTTTTAGTTATCACTTTCTAGACAGATAGGCATTATTTTGTGGTGGTTTTTGATGCAAGAGCCATATTCTAAAAATGTCTTTATTTGACTGAGGAATGTCTAAAGCATGGATATTCCTTAAAATTTCGCTTTCACCTTTTGTACAACTGCAATAATCTCTCTTTGGGTATTCCATATAACATTCTGAGAAAGTAACACCAATCATAAATGGCAGTTTGCCTTCTTATATCTGTCTTTCTTATAGTAATATAGTTACTTATTAATGAATAAAATAAAGATAATTATTTTTAAGACTTAAATCAAAGTTTTATCTATTTTAATGCGTATATATTTATACTGGAGAATCTACATTAAAGTATAAAACTTGAATATAAATTTGACATTACATCATTTATACTAAAATGTGCGCACTTCTAATAAAACTGTATGAAATGCGTTTATTAGATCCTTTATTACACTCAGATATCAGAAAATAAGAATGAAAGGAGAATTTATTATAATTATAAAAATGGGGTAGTAAGGAAGCATTTATAGAACTTTGGCACATCCGGCTTGTCTTGTATATTAGAGAATTTAATTATACTACAGAAAACAGATGCATTTTAACAGTATAAGTTCTAAATATATAGCCAGGTTCTAAATGGAATAATTTTTTAATGGTAACAGTTATAAATGCTTATTATTGACCAATGTGATGTCAC
Source organism: Argiope trifasciata (assembly GCA_026543055.1). NCBI lineage: Eukaryota > Metazoa > Arthropoda > Arachnida > Araneae > Araneidae > Argiope > Argiope trifasciata. The sequence goes on from JAPMOQ010022248.1 coordinate 1,148,216, forward strand.
ACTGTTTGTATAAAAGTTTATTGCTTACAACAAATATTTCATTCTTCTACACTAATTAACATGTTTTTTTTTCTTTCCAGGTAAGTGATATTTCATCTTTCTTTCAAAACTACCAAGTTGTACTTATTGGTAAAGTATGTTTCAGATTTGTTATTTTATTTATTATTTTTCATTTCTGCTTCAATCGACAATGCCATATTTCAGTTTCTGGAATATTGTGGATTGTGATTGGTAAAATACTTGTTAAATAAAGGAAAGGTATTCAAAGGACGTTCCAGTTGAAGGTTTAATTAAAAAGAAATTACCATTCCCTTCAGAACTCTACTGAATTGCAACCTCACTATGTTGGTCAATAACGTTTTTGTATTAAAGAGACTTTTAATTGAATTTGTTAAATCGAATAAAATCATACTTAGATCGTGAAAAGAATTTCGGGTGTTTAAAAAAAGTGTAATTTATCATTATTATTTTTATTTTTACAAAAATAATCCCTTAAATTTGTGGGTGTTGCTAACAGATCTCATAGCCTGTATGGCGTTATGTTGCGTCATTGATCATGCTTTCCGCCATAAGTGGCCGATGAGAGCTTGACAGTGAAACGGTAAGACGAACCGCTAACGTTCATGTATTTTTTTAATGTGTTTTATGTTAGTTTAGTTATATTTTGTCCTTGTAATCTTTAATAATGTAATAAATGTATTTCACATATTTCACCGGTCGTTTCCTTTCCCCTCATATTATTACAAAGTTTAATTGGCCAAATAGTTTTTTAAATATTAAATGCTTTGTTTCTTATGATTATTATCATGACCATTTTTATAGTAATCCTGAAATGTCGTCAAAGAAAACTTCTCAGATTTTGAAAAAAAAAAGTAATGACTTTGGAAACATTAATGGATTAATATTCCTGGGTGAATGATTTTACATCCTATCCATCAAGAAACTGCAACTCTGCATGAAAAATTGAATAGGGACTTTTAAAAAATACCTTAGAACCTTGGAAACAGAAACTTGCATTGCATTGTAATCAAACGATCATATCTTATCCTGCCGGTAAGCATTGTTTCTACCGGCATAATTTGCTTTTCAACGATTGTCACGATTTGTCAACGCTTTTGTGCTTGTCACCTAAGCTAGAAATGATCACATTGCTTATTGATATCTAGTATCGTGAAAGCAAGAAGAAAAAGTCATTGACCAATTTCTTGCATTTTTAATAGACATTTTCATTCTAGAATTCCATACTTATAGCAACATTCATTCAAACTTAAGGAGAGAGCTTTCCAAAAGAAAATATATGGACCTTGTGTATTTTTACTCGACTTGCATTTTAAATATTTGAAAAATGATAATTAATAAATGATCGATATGATATGAATGAACTATGATTAATCTTTTCTTTTTTATTTAAAATTTCATGTATAAAAAACATACATAAAAGTATTAAAAGTAAAGTAAAAAAACATTAAATATTCAAAAAAAATTTTCAATTCAGTTGTGTATATAATATTTAAAAATGCGATTTGCTTAAATATTCAAAATTATACTCCAAAATAATTGTTCGCATGCGTTGCTTAATCCACATTCATTAATTAAACTGGTTCGATAACCTCTTGGATATACGTACTGGTAGTATAAGATGGCATAACTCAATGTAAATATCGAAATTATTGCTCATTATTATTAAAAATAAAGGTATTTATTTTCTTTCATTTGTTTCCAAGTTTCCTTTTATTTGCTCGTTATCTAATAATGGCATTAACTTTGTAAGCAAGTACATTCATTAAATAGAATAACAAATCCATAATGAATAAATGCTTGCAATAATTTCAGTTTTTTTAGTAAAGAAATTGATAACCTGTCCTTCTCTTACTTTAAACCTGGACAATTACTTTTTTATTAATAGCATTTATGACCCAAAGGAGTTTATTGTTCTGTAGAAACTCCTTAAGGCTTATTTAAATTTAGTTAGTTTTATTTTCATGTTAAAGCATTTTGTTTAATTGGCAATTGTAAAGTTATTTCAAATTAGGTTTGGTACTGAAATTTGTCCAATTAAATCGTTATCTTGTTTATTATATAAATATGAAAGAAGGTGAGTAATTTTTTTAAAAATGGACTTTAAAACACTTTTTCCCCGTTTCAGTATTAAAATGGTTGCTTTATTTGGATAAATCTTCATTCAATAAATATTTTCATTTCATAAGATATCATTGCAGCTCTTCTTGTGCACAAAATTCCATTTCGGAAAAATGCTCTTATTTTACGTGATTGAAGAAAATAATTCCATTTAAAAGATAACCATCTTCTATTAAATAATTCTGGTTTTAGTTTTAGATGCATTGCAGATTCATTAAATTATTAGGTTGTTCGGAAAGTAATTTCGTTTTTTCCCGGCAGAGGATTTAATTGTATTTTTCGCACCCAATTTCATACTTCAACCGCAAAATCATTTTATGTTTTAAGAGCTGATATAGCAAGGCTTGAGTGTGAAAAAGTGCAGCTGATTCTTCGCAGTAGTTTTTGGATGGTGCCCTTTTAAATATGGAGAGCAATAAACAGCATTTTCGTCATTTTTTTCTTTTTTGCTATATAAAAGGTAAAAATACTGTCAAGCCAGAAATAAATTAGCCAATATGTGTGGAGAAGATGTGTTAACAGTAGATCAGTACCAGAACTGATTTGAAAAATTTTTCCTTCAAATGAGGAGGCCAAAAACCACCTCGATCAGTTTTTTTTACAGTAAAGACCAAAACTTTTATGAGCGTGTAATCATGTTACTACCAAAAATATGGCAAAAGGTATTAGACCAGAATGGCAATTTTATAATTTAATAAATAATTTATTCATTAAACGAAAATTTCTTTTCATTTTGTCAAAAAAAAAAACGAAATGACTTTCCGAACAACCCAATAATTCAAAGCAAGTTTGTTTAGTATTGCTGTAGTCTTGCTTTCTTGTTTTTCAAACTGAAAATTCCTTTCCTTTGTACTGAGCAATTTTCTAAAACTTTGGAACGAGATAATTATTTTCTTCCTGACCATGCAATCATTTTGAATAATATAGGTTTTTTTTCCATTTTCTATTTATTGTTCTTCAACACAGATGCAGAGGAAAACCTTTCTCTGTTATTGGATAAGGGGAAAAAAAGGCAGAGCCCCAGCTCAAATAAATGGAATTTGTGCCCTTCTAAATTGATATCGCAGCAATGGGATGTAATGCATTTAAGGAATTGTAATCGACTTTACGTGTTTAGATTGTCGAAAGTAATGACACTATAAAACGATAAAAGACCAGTTCTAGAGTATTGTCTTTTCTTCTATTTCTACGAAAGCATTAATGTTGTTTCCAAAATCTTAGCTGTAGCAGCCTTTAGAACTCTCTTCGAGCGTTTCATGTTTATTTCGTATTCCACCTAAGACCATAAAATTTAATTTTCGATTGGTCAGTTGATTTCGAAATTCATTGCGAACAATTCCCTTTATGATGATGTTTATTTAATCAAGTTAAAATTTAATCAAGGTAGAAGTTTTGCTGTATTCGAGTAAAAGTCACAGTGTCGTGCAAGTTACGCTGTATCGAGAAAAAGTTCCTAATTTGTGTACCCTCTAATTTTAGAATCTCAGAGTCCAGGTCTAGCTTCCGACAAACATATCCTAAAAGTGGCATTGTTATTTATAATCGAAACCGTATTTATGTTTATGGTACCGTTCTTCTTCTTCTTGTGTTCAGCCTACCACTCCACCACCATTGAATGAAGCAGTGTCGATAGGATTTCTTGCTGTCAACTGCTATCTACTATGGGCATAGCCCATAATACGATGATCTGGCCAAACATAAATATAACGGGCAGTACGATGGTTGCATTTTGTAATTTGTCTCACCATAAAATTCACATTCGTACAGGGGCTGCGGTTTCCTGGTGGTAAGATCTAGGCTTCGGAGCCTGAAGATTTCAGGCTCGAGATTCGATACCACCGAAGAACCGTCGTGTAAGGGGGTCTCTTGCAAGTTAAATCCATCAGGCCAAACGTCCTTCTACTGGTGTGGTGTGGTGGCGAGAGGGGGTTACCAGTTCAGATGTCTTCGTCGTCATCTGACCGTAGTTCAAAATTTCGAGGACCGTCCCAAAATAGCCCTTGTGTTGCTTTACAACGGGGTGTTAATATAACTAAACTGAACCAAACCAAACCCACATTCGCGCATTGAAATATACAGGGTGTCCTAAATTAAAGTTACCCTATTCAGAGCTACATACCGCCGTAACTATTCATCCGAAAATTCTGAAATTTTGGGTACGCCTTAATGAAGGGATGGGAAAGACATTTTGCTAAAAAAATTTAATTCCAAATGTCGCCATTAGAGGACGCATTATCAATTATTTTATTAGAAAAATTACACATAACTTGGAATTAATCCACGTCATGTTCGATATGATCTCCACCATTGTCAGCTGCCCTCTGAAATCTGAAAATGTCATGTTCAACAGTAGAGTGTAGTGTCTGCGTTGAAATATTGAACATTTCGCGCCAAATACTGGCTTTAAGATCAGGCAACATTCTCGGGCTGTCACGGCCAACCAGATCCTTCTTCGAGGTAGTTTGTCTCAGTTCTTATGGTACCATACTAATGAGAATTATTATCATGTTTCCACAAGAGATCGTTTTTCAACTATCATCAAACTAATGTACTATCATTTTACAATCCCATGAGTATAATAGATACTCTATCGTCACTACTTTATTTTGCTGTCTATATATAACTTATACTTAACCCATTTAGGACCAACCAATCAAGATAGGAGACACACCTCTAAGGGAGTGATATTTCTACTGTCCAGAGTTTGTGTATAATAAAACATGCTGGGAAAGTGTACGCATAATTGCTAACCGATGCTCATACCCTAACGGTACTGAGATCATTTGTAGCTTAGTATGTATATCAGTATCGTATATCAATAAAATCTTTGGCGAATTTAGCACACATCATCCTGCCATAATGGCGACGATATTTTATTTCACTGAAATTTCATTTTTAATGCAGCCCATGATATTATAATATCGTAAAATCTTTTTTCCCGCTAACATAAGGCATTAAGATACTTAGCTCAGAAACTCTTAAAGTTTTCTTTTACGAAAAAAGATAAATGACATTTGAAATTTTTATCAGAACCTTTTAGGATTTTTAATAAAATAAAATACTCTTTTCATAGAATTATTCTTTACAACCACCATATCCCCTTTCCTTTTACAGGATCTTCTCTTCCACCTCTAATAACTCCATGAAAAAGAAGAAGAAAAATCAATTCCCCTGGGATATTTATCGTTTTAAGCGCTTGTAGTACGAGCAATAATACAACGCATAAAAACTAGAACTTTTTTCAAAAATCCCTTCTGTTATAAATAAGTGAGTAAACAAGGCTGGTGGAATCCGCCCCTATTCTTGGGTGGGGTGGTTTGAAAAGTTATCATTCCGTGAGGATGGATCATTTTCCCTGTTTTTATGGAGTCTGCTTCCAAATGTGACTGGTTTCGGTGGGGATTTATGGCTTTCCCAGTCTTCCTTCCGGGTTGGAAATAGGGAGGGTGTAGAATGCTGTTAAAAGGTGGTTGCTTTGTTGCACGCTATCGAATTACAGCGATTGGATCGAAAGTGGAAATTGCATGAAGATTGGCAGGAGGATAGGGAATGACTAACCAAACAAGGGGAATGAACGAGGAAAATCGAGGGAGGGGGAAGTGGAATGACTATATTGCTCGAGAAAAGAAGTCAGTTTGATATTCGAAATCCCTAGTGTAATATAAGACTTCGGTTTCAATACTGAAAGTGAAAAAAGACATAGAATAAATTGAAAGAGACTCCGTTTTTTTTTAAGATTATCGTTCCACATTTGAAGAGCTATTTGGGAACAGGCCAGTGACGGCTGGGCCTTTAGGGTTATATAGCTCCAGCATACCCTGAAAAAATTTTTGATAGTTAACTTTTCTTTTTTATCGAATGTTCATACTTTTCCATTTTGAGATTTTTATGCTACTTGTTTGATTTGTTAATCTGAGAAAAATCAAAGTGGAAAAAAGGCTTTAAAATCTCAAAACTAATATAGGAAATGAATCAAAATGGATAAAGAGTCTTTAAAAAAAGACTGCAATCTCTTGGAAAAATAGACTTTGTATCAATGCTAATATCTAATTTTTTACCTCTTATTTTCCAGTTAAAAAATCGATTCAGTGAATGAATTGAGAACATATAATAATGATAAGTTTTTTATATTATCTGTCATCGCTAAGGCACCGATGTAAGCTGACAACATACATTTCCGCGCTAGACTAATTTTGGAACTTTGAAACATTTAATGCACACCGTATTCATATACTCGACGAATCTTTTAATAGAGCTGAATTTCCAACTTTTGACCCTCAAGCTGAAGCTCAACACTAGGATTCGGTAGCCTCAAAAGTTGTTAAGTGAATGTAATTAAAGAAAACTGAAAAAGTTGGAAAGATTATTGGTAAAATTCGAAGCAATTTCATTAGATCTAACACGCACTGTTTGAGTAATAAGAGACAACTGAATCACCGTTTTCTTTATAACGGAGAATTAAGTTTGAGTTCTAATAAACAACATCAATCATGATGCAACTCCTCCATTTGGAAATATGTCCCGTCATAAAAGAGCAGGCAATTTGACCCCACAGCCTTTATGAATCACAGCCTTTATGAGCCGAGAATTAATTCACTATCAAACCGGAAATTTCTGTTCCCCACTCAGAGTTACTGTCCTACACTGCGTGAAAAAAGTAGAAGGACAATAGATTATTTTAAATAAATGAATAATACAACATTTTTTAAATAATTATTTTACATACAAAATTTTTACAAGCAGATATCTGTATCTACATAAAATGAAATAGGACACATTTTAAAAAAGTACACTTAATTTAAAAAATCAGTTTTGACGATGTCATAATCTGTGAAAAAAATAAAAGGACACTTCTTAAAAAAATTGGTGTACTATATTAATTAATATGGAATTCTTCTTCCATTGACTCGAATTACTTCGAAAATTCTGTTGGGCATTGAATTATATAAATATTGCATTTCTATTTGTCAAAATTTATCCCATACACATTCTAATGATTTCTGCAGTTCAGCTACAGATTCAAATTGTTTCCTCCCTTGTAAACGCGACGTACAATCATTGAACATAAGTTCTATACAATGTTGAGATCAGGACTTTTGGTAGGCCATTGTAAAATACGAACTTTGTTTGCTGCAAAACAATTTTTAACACCATTTGCTGCCTCAATTGATGCTCCGTCTTGTTGGAAAACCTGTCGCCTCCTCCTAACTCAGAGTCATATGGAAGAAGATTTGAGTTTAGAGTCTGGATGGTTCTGTCTACCATTTAGAAAAGTTATATTTGTTCTACCTCCATAACCAACTGCTAACTAAACCATTAGACCTCCTCCTCCCATTTATCGAGTAGAATAGCCTCTTCTCCATGGCCAAGACAGTGCCAATAGTACTGATAACCGTCTGGACCATCCAAATTGAGCTTTTTCTCATCGGAAAATACAACTGAGGTCCATTCAGAGTTCCAGTACATGTAGTCTTTAGTGCACTGCAGTCGGTGCTTAATGTGTCCTTCATTCCACTTCGGATGGTGCTTCCGTTTTTTTGAAGATGAACTTTTTTGAGCTTTATATAGCTCTAGACAGTTCTTTCGGATACATGAGTAATCCCTGGTAGGCATTGAGCCTTGTTGACACTTCCAGCAGTATTTTTGAATTCACGAATGTTTTTTCTTTGATCATGTTGTGCAAGTTTTTTTGGCCTTCCCGTTTTTTTTTCATCTGTCACTCAAAGTTTTTTATGAAGTTCGAAACAGTATTAAGACTGATACGTAGCTGTGGTTCAATCTCTCTTACACCTTTTTCTTCATTTTTATTGGCAACTATTTGGTCCTTCTGGAACTCACTTAAGGATTTTCCTCTGGGCACTCTAAAACCAATAAAAACTATGAATTTCTAACTAAATTCTTTATTCTTGACAAAAAGTTATTAAAAGTAAAAGAGTACACCAACCTATATGGTTTTCCAACAACTTCAAAATCAATTTTTCGGATGTGTCCTTCTACTTTTTTCACACACCAAAAGTTGCTAAGTATTGAATTCTCAACCTTAAATAGAGGTAGCAAAAAATTTCTCCCCTAACTTAAATTAAAACATTAACAAAACAAACTCTTTAAAAAATCAGATAAAAAGCAGTAAGATTAAAGCAAAATGTACAAAAAAATGACTGTCCTTCTACTTTTTTCACACAGTGTAGTAGGAAAATAGAGTAAGACCAATTTTTTTTCATCTACCACAAAAAGTATCTTTATTGCAAAATCAAAGTACCTAAATTACGATTATTTCATAAAATTACTAAAAATTTTAAAAATCTCATTAAACCTTATTTAAATATTATCTTAATGTTCTTCTTTCCTAATCATTTTTCCTTCAAAAACATTGCTTTATTTACATTTTCCAATGTAGTGAGCAAAAGTGTCAGAATTTAGCAACAGTTTTAATAGTAAAAGAGGATATTTAAGAAAATGTCATTATGAAGTGTTAAAGAAAATATAGGAACCACTGTGAAAGATAAAGGTTAATTTTTCAAGCTCCTCAATTCTTATTTGAGAAAAGAAATACCTAATGCTGCAAAGAGTGCTTTTTTCTGTAACAACAAATAGATTAATATTTTGATAGCCTTACTGTGTGTTTAAGGGAAGCAGAATTATCGAATTCCGATTTTAGTCTAATTATCTATAGACTCGTAAATCGAGGGAATATAATTAAGGTCAGACGATTTGTTGCAGATTGGCTCAAGATACCACTTGGGGGAGAACTCAGTAAATGGTAAATTGCAGATAAGTTTAGCAGTTTGGGGTTTAGATCGATTGAGGCGATTAGGCTTAATATACTTATTTGCATTTATTTGAATGTTGTGACTCCTATTGCGGGAAAGGTTGAAATTTAAACCTTTAAACAACAGAATAATGTGTCTATAAATATTATTTATGAATAGAGTTATTTTCTGTTAAATAAAAATTTTGATACTAAATAGTTATTTTTAAATAATTAGATTGATTGCTTTAACTATGCATAACCAAGATATGGAAGATTTAAAAGCAAGAAAATATTTGGATTATCAGTTAATTAGGAGCAAAAGTTATTTTTTTCTTACAAAACTTTACAAGCCCTCTGACAACGTTTAAAGCCGAAGTGAGCGTCTCTTGTTTTTTCAGTAGCGTCAACTAAGGGCTAAGAGTACGACTTAGCTACTTCACGCTTCACATTCGCTTGCACAACTCTTTTTTAATGCGGTGCACATTCCCACGCCTCATAGATAGAGCACTGAAGTACAACCATGCCGGAACCAGGGCTCGAATCCGCGACTCCCAGATCACGGCGAAGACATGCTACCCCAATGCTAGGGTGCCGACTGACAAATGTTTAGTTTCGTAGATTTAGGCACATGTTTACTGAGTCGTACTTTATTTCAAATTGATTAATGGCGATATATATCAAATTTCTACCACTGTTTTAATCTGTGTTATGCGTACGTTTGTCCTTAGTCTAGAATGGGCACATTTGTCACAAAACAACTTATTCAGTAACAATTGGTTATAAACTGATTTTTGAACGTAATTAAGTTTAAATATATAAGTATGGGAAGACAGTGAAAGAAAAATCAAGAATGGAATTGATTTCGATATTTAAATTGATCTTGTTTGTCTTTCTATTTTTGTTAACTTAATTTCTTTTCTGTGTGGGAGAGTACAGAGCTTGGTATCAAATATAATAAAGAGAACACAGAAAATGTTCATTTAATTGAAATGGGAAAAGGCAGGCCTAAAAATTAAGATAGCTGTAATTTTTTAATTTTTTTATTTTTTCGTGTACAAATTATGCAAGGAGAAAACAGTGCAGTCCTAAACAATTTTGAAAACCTAATTTTAACTGATCTCCTCATTTCAAACTTTTTTGAATGGAAAAAAAAAGAATTATGTCTATATGGTTGCCAAAACGATGGTAAAAACACTTTGAACTACAAAGAGGAAATTTGGCATATGATTTTGACACCAAATTTGTTAACTTCCATCGAATTTTGAACGAAATTTATTCAAAGAGAGTCTGTCTGTACGGTTAACCGTATGCAAGTGAACACAATGGTCACTAAGCACCAAGAATATAGATAGAAATTAGTGCACAAATTTAGCATCTATTAGATATATATGTGTATATATTTTGAATGAAATCCATTTGGAGATTAATACTCTATCATTCTGCTCTTTCTTTTGCATGTAAAATCAAAAACTTACACAAATGGAATTCAGTACATCATTTTGTTCCTACGACTGTAGTTCTATGGCAAATTTTAGAACATCATCTTGTTCCTACAATTATAGTTCTAAATCAAATTCTGGCTTTTTATTCAATGTAAAAACGATAACTTGTATGAATGAAATTTAGTATATCATCTTGTTCCTACAACTATAGTTATATATCAAATTTTGGTTTAATTATGCAAGAAGAAAGACTTTCAAAACATATATTCTATTTTCTGATACTTACATGTTAACGTCATGTCGGGGATAAATCGCCAAAGATCTCAAATTTATTCAGTAAAAACGCCATAAGTTTATTTATCATAATTGTTATTTGAAAATAGCATTGAGTTAATGCATATCATTTTTCTTTACTACAAAACACCCAACTCTCATTTGTGAACATAAAAAATCTAGGCACTCTTGTCGTTTAAGGCTTTATTCAAGGTTTACAATTTGATACTAAAGGACAAGAATAACACTATTTCTAAAGAATTTACGAGAAAATTTCAGGGAGACTACCCGTGCTGAATATGCAAAAGTGCAGATGAATATTTCAACTGAAGAATTTCCCCAAAATTTTATAAAAATCTGTTATTTTATGAGAATCTTATTTATTTTAATTCCCTAATTTGTTGCTTTCACTATTTTATATTCACACGTGCGCGAGAAAACAGACAAACAGACATGCAGTCGAGACATAATTCTCAAAATACTGTTTTCAGTGTCGCGAACTTGGAAAGTCGTTAAAATTCAACTTCCAACTCTTCGTAAACAAGAAATGCAAATAAAAAAAATGAAGTTATTTTTTCCCCTTTTGCTCTCATTTCATCGGAACTTTTTTTTTTTCTTTCTCTCAACGCATTTTTATAGAAGCATTTCTTTCAATAAATTTGCACGTGTTTTTGTTATTCTTGTCTCACTTTTCGGCACGCCATGGAATGGAATTCAGTCAACATTTGTTTTTTATCATCTAAAAGGATGTCACATGTCTCCGTGATGTTTTCGAGATGTCTCTTCAATAAATTTTTTTGTGTTAATTAAACATGTCTGGAAAAAAAGGCCTGAATGCAAAAAAAGATGTAAGATAAATATTATCACACGATGTGACATTAGTATATGAAACTCTAATGTAATTTAAATTCTTACAATTAGCTCACACTTTTACTTTATATATATATATATGGTTCAAATTTTCAATCGTTAATAGAATATTTTTTATTCTACCACAAAAGCTCAAAAACATTTTTTTAAACTAGTAGTGATTGACACTTAAACTTAGTTACACTTAACAGTTTTTTAATCCATTAATTAAATAGTATTAATTTTTAATTCTTTAAATAGAGTGTTAGCGGTTTGTAATGAAAACTGAAATCAACAGGCAGTAGCTCAATCGATAAATGGAAAAAAAAATCCTTTTTGTTCCTTGTGAAGATGAAGAATGCGATTTTAATTCTTAAGAAAATCAATTTTTTGATTAAATAATTAATTTTAGTTTTATATGGGAAATTATATATATATATATATATA
>JAPMOQ010022248.1:1164727-1180973 GCA_026543055.1 Argiope trifasciata
GAATCGTTTCATTCAAACTGCTTCCTGTAATACAAATGAGATACCACAGAAACGACTTGCCATAAATGTCGACACTTAGTACACATATCGTTGCTTTTATTGAGAAATACCGATCAGCTGCAACCCGTTTTATATCTTTCTGAGTTTGTCTCCCGCTAAACGATCCGTGAAATAGTTTCTGTAACAACGAAAGTTGCAATAGTTGCGCATTATGCGACAAAGGAACGATTCCCCAGTATTGTGCATGTGAAAGAATTTATTTCTGCGTCATTTTAAGGGATAAGTGCCATTATTCCAATGCCAGGGGTATTTTCAGAACGGTGATCTTGGCCTAAAAATTCTCAGGCGATTTTTTTAAAACGACTTTACTTTTCTCACTTTCTTTTTTAATCCTCTTATTGTTAAAGAGGAGGAAATGTTTCGAAAATAACGTAATCAGTTTAGTGTTTCATATTTATTTGAAATGACTATTGAAGTAAACGTAATATTGTGTTCTCTTAAGGTCGTTAAAGATTTTCTTGGGAACAGAATATGAAATTTATATTAAAAAACACATTATAATAGTATTTTTCTTTTAAGGCTCTGGATGTATAAAATAGATCTTTTCGCATTTAAAGTTAAGGCTTGTTGAAGATTAAGGCTTTTTTCGCATAAAAAGTTATGGCTTGTTTAAGATTAAGGTTTTTTTTCTCGTATAAAAAGTTATGGCTTGTTTAAGAGTAATACTTTCTTCGTATAAAAGTTAAAGCCTGTTTACGATTAAAGCTTTATTCGCAAAAAAAAAAGTTAAGACTTAGATTAAGACTTTTTTCGCAAAAAACATAAGATTAAGGCTTTTTACGTAAAAAAAATGTAGAACTAAGATTAAGGCTTTATTCGCATAAAAAGTTAAAGCTTGTTAAGATTAAGACTTTTTTCGCAAAAAGCGTTAAGGCTTGCTTAAAATTTCGGCTTTTTTTGCGTAAAAAGTTAAATTTTTTTAAAGCTTATGATTTTTTTCGCATAAAAAATTAAAGCTTGTTGATCAGAAATATGCCTCCTGAAATTTTATAAAGTTTATTTCCTTTACAATCTTTTTTTTTTTTTTGTTATTTTTCAACATTAAGAGCTCAGTGGACAAAGAAAATTGGAGCTTCGGGAAATTACATAACATTGTGGGAAAATAATAATAAATATAAATAAATAGTGACATAAAATGATTTAATAAATTGGAGAGACATAAAGCTACTTGCTGTATGGATTTTAAAAGCATAAAAATTAAATCATTATATAAAGATTAAGCGACATATTAAAAGACGTAAATCAATGCTTCTTCCCAATGAGTTTAGTAATGGCATGGAAACAAATTAACGTTTCACTTTTCTTCCTTCTTTCAAAAGCTCATTTTCGTCCTTTCAATTTATTTATTAGCTTTATTTGGTTATAGTCTTTGTACTTATCTTTATTAGGTTATGGTTGTCGAATATTTTAATAAACATTCTTTTTTTTAAAAAAAATTACCTATCGAAAAAAATATCTTTAATTTTCTGAAATACAAATCAGATATTTGCAATTAACATTTTGTGATGCTTAGAGATAAAATGGGTTTGGCTATTTTATGAATTTTTTTTAATTATAAAAATATTATTGGGGGAATTGTCGTTTAGGAGCTGAGGAGCGAATACAAAAACAAATAAAATAGAGCATTTTTTCAACAACTGGTGCAGAATGATTAGACCTGGTCTTATGCCATTAATAGACAATCAATTAATACTAATTATATAATAATTAATTTTTACCAATTTAAATACTTATAATGATATCTTATTATACATTTTAATATCAAGGTAAGTCAGTATTATGAATCTGGAATTTTTTCATCTTTAAATGCTCATTTATAGCATAAATAATTTTTATCAAACGATTCATTTTAATTCAAGAATTATAACTTACATGTCGGAAAAAAATTGTCTGCATCATATTGATATATTTTAAATATATACTTTTATAAACGATTTTCATTAATTTTGGTTTTACTTTAAAGTAACTATAAAAGTATATAATGCAGTAAATATTTTCACGTCATATCTTTAAATCTATTTTTTAAATAACAAGTTTGTAATAAATGCTTTGATTACTATATGATTTCCTAAAATTCATTCATCTAGCTTATTTCGGTATCGCGTCCTAGATGATAACTGAAATACAGGGAATCAATTCCATTTATTTGAACCAAGATTTGATACAGATTTGTTGCTTTCGTAGCCAAACCATGTCCAAAATTTCATTTTATTAACTGGTTGCATTTTTCAGTTATCTTGATTGCATGTAAAGAAAGAGTTAAGAGAATAGATTCTACATAGAAGTTTTTGGACAAAAATTGATAGATATATATAATTTTAGTATAAAGACCATACAAATGATTTTATCCTTATAAATTTTGTGTGTTTTTGAGGTGCCGTGTTTACACATAATAGTTTTATCATCTCATTTCAATTCTTATTTTAATGTTATGTATGATTTTTAGAATGTTATCATCAGACAAAGGATTTTTCATGAATTAACTTTTTTTAATGTTAAACAAACGTTAATTCCGAAAGATTGTTCCAAAAATTGTTCCGACAGAGAATTCCTCTGTCCGAATCTGGAATTTCAAAAAATTTTAAGATTATGATAAGGTATAAAATGATATGAGAGAGAAAAAAGCTATACTATAGGCAAATAAATTGGACACAGTGTTTTGAACAAAATATGCATTTTGAACAGAATATGCATCTTATTTTATATTCCCTTTCTTAAACTTCCTGCTTATTTTTAAGCATTTAATCTTTGGAATAAAACCCCTACATCTGAGTTTACATAGCGATATTTCTTCAACTTTTTAGAATTTTACTGCCAAATGCAAAGATATTTGAGATTTGTTCCTGTATTTCCGACAGAAAATACATCCCGCTTTGTTATCATACTTAAATCGAACAAAAAGAGCTTGTTTTACAACGCCCTGCTTGACTTCAAAAGTGGAAAAGTGGGGGTTGCGCCCGCCTACGCTGCTGAGATCATTGCATGGCTCTAATCCAAGACGTATAGAATGTTCAACTTCTTTTTTCTGTTTACATCAAAAAGTAAAATCTCCAAAAATTCTCTGGGTGAAAAAATTCATGACCGATTCGCGTCTTTGAAAAGCTTAGCATCATTATTGTTATATTTTTTAAAAGCTTTTTCTACGTTCGCTGTTTTTGACTTCTAGTTACGGTTCGTGTCACTTTTCTATCGAAAGGATTTAAATTCGAATTCTTAGAAGAAATTATTTTATTTTTTATCATTGCACATGTGCCCCTTTTGAATTTATCAATGATGTTTGAAGTTTGCCGTGCGAGAAAAGCTATGTAGTGCGTCAAGTTATGTCAAGTTAAATTGTCTTGAATATTATTTAAATCCATTAAAATTTAATTTATATTTCGAAAGGGTTTGGTTTAATATTCGATAAGGGATATTCTGATTCGTATTTAAAACAAAAATTTCTTTGGTTTTAGGAAATTTTTATTTCTAACACATGAATTAAAGAATTAAGTTCACTCTTTAAGATAATTAGTAAAGTTGACACGTAAAGCTAACAATTCAAGTTGACACGTAAAGCTAACAATTCAAGTTGACAAGTCAAATTGACACGTTAAGTTAACTGGTCAAATTAAATAACTAGTTATCACATTACCTAATCAATTTAGCTGACTGATTAACTTAACGTGATAATTGGACTAGTTAACGTACCGACTTAATGTGTCAATTTAGCTCGTTAACTTTATATGTCAAGTTTACTCGTTAACTTAACGAGTGAACTTGATTGGTTAGTTTTAAGTGTAAACTTCACTGTTTAACTTAACGTGCTAAATTTAACTAGTCAAGTTTGCATGTTAAATAGTTAAAAGTTAAGTGTTATCATAGTTAGCTGTTTTTGATTTTGTGCATTGTTAATTTTAAAAGTCGACAAATATAATCTATCATTGTTAATTAATTTAATTACTGAAGCTGGCATAATGTTTAATTAATCATTTTATCTTCTGTTTTAAATATAGATTGTGTCAAAAAATAAATGTTTAAAAAATTCTTTTTTCTAGAAAATTACAGTTTTGTGAAATTGTTTTATTAAACTAACTAGTTGGTTTTACCAATCATTTGAAATATTATTTTCTACTAAAATCTTATATAATCTCTGATTAATTAAAATTCTAATATTTTTTAATCCGCTAAGATGTGTATTTTTGTTCCCTAAACTGGTTAATACAAGATTTGGTAACTTTAGTCGAAAACCTTTATTTCATTCTTTTTCAGAACAAATTAAGACAAAAAACACATATTTAAGTAATTCTTTTATTTAGAAAAATGTAATTTTGTTGAATTGTTTTATTAAACTTAACTAACCGATTTTACCTATCATTTGGAATATTATTTGTGGCAAAATTCTTGCTTTATTTCTAATTATTAAAATTTAAAAAAAAATTATAAAAAATTGCCTGGATGTGAATTTTTTCCCCACATTAGATTAATGCCAAATTTGGTAACTTGTAATCCAAGCCATTTTTTTAATTCTATTTTAGTACGGATTGGACTAAAATGCATATTCAAATAATTATTTGCAATACTGTTTGCCCCCTAAAATCTTGCTTACCTTCTAATTAATTAAAATTCCAATTTTTTTTAAAAAATTAACAAAATGCACTATATGATCCCCACACTAGATTAATACCAGATTTGGTAAAGTTTAATCAAAAGACCAGAATTCGTCATTTTCGACGTATGTGCACATTCTTTTTTAAAACCCATAGAGATGCAGAATTAAAATAATGCTTTTCTCAAATTTTATTTTATATTCAAGGAAAATTTTGGCAGATTCTTGCATTTCGTGTTTTTTACTTTATATATGTTGAACATAGACGAGGTTTAAATAAATATGCCATTTTTTGTAACATTTAAAATTTTTTATGTTCAGTTATTTTTAGTAATATATTAAAAATTTCTATCTATAAAAATTAACACTTTTTTATCAGATAATATTTTATTGGCATGAAAATGCTATGTAAAATAAGGTTTTAAAAACTCTTAAATAGTTCTGACATTTTTTTTAGATTACGCTTTTTACTTGTATATTAAAATGACAATATTTATTAAATCGTGGATTTTGAATTTGCACTAATTCTTAAAATATTATTAAGGAAAATTTTTAATATTTCTTAAAATTTTGAAGAAATAAGTCTGGTGTACACTTTTTACATTCCAAATTGCTTCATTCTTTTTTCTTTTTTTTTATCAGAGAGTATGAGAATATGATGAGCTTTTGAGTCGTGAGAATATGATGTTGTTTTGGTTAAAGGGGTTTCAATAATTGAAAGCAAGGAATAGTTGAAGCTCGAAATCGCATAAGCAATGAATAAAGCATGGATGGCAATATTCATAAACATCTTTTAATCGCTTATATTTTTTTGCATGCTTCTACCAGTTTTGAATTTTTTATCCATGTTTCTTTGAAAGCAAATGAGTTTTAAAAAGCTGACCTGCTTTTACCAGTATTGCTTTATTTTCTTCTTTATTTTGTCAATTTGCTTATTTTTATTTATAAGACTAAATTATCTATCACAATTGCAAAAATTAAATGAATGCCCTTTCGTTGTTAGATGTTGATAAAATTTCGGGTGGTTTCTTTTCTTTTTTTTTAAATCATGTCAGTTAAAATTGTTTACGCGAATCCTTTTACTGCACTGTGATAAAAAAAAAAGTGACAACTTGCTTTATTCAATCACGTTTGATTAAGAGTTTTTTTTCCCTTCTCTATCTTTTCTTAATTGTGCTGGAGCCAAAAAAAAAGAAATTTTTTATTAAAGATGCTAAAGGTCCGAGCAAATTGCTGCTAGAAAAAAAAATATTTTTTTCTTTTTATTTATTAAAAATGATATTTTTCTCCGTAAAGATGGTCTTTTATTTCTTTGCATTTTTAACAAAATATGAATGAGATGAAATTAAATTTTCTTTTCCGTGTTCCAAACAACCATTCCAAAATAGGCACTTTAAGTGCGGAAGAATAGTTAATTTGATCAAGAGAAAAGATAATATAATTATGAAACGTAGCATTAAATTACGAAAGTTAAAATGAGTTTTAACACTGAAAGCATAAAAAGAAACAGAATTTATTGTCAAGAAAAGGATAATAATGAAACATGTATTCAGGTTGTTTTTTTTAAACTTTTTGACGTGAATTTGACTTTTAAGTATTTTTTCTTATCTAACTCAGATGCATTTATCATAATATTTAAGGGGATTAAAATATGAAATAGTTCACTCTATCCAATGCTGTGTTTAGAATGTTCTGTCTAACCAAAGGTTTGTGACATGTTTACTCCATCCATAGCTTTATGTAGCATGTTCTCTCTATCGAAAGCTTTGTGTAGCATTTTAAGTCTATCCAAGGCTTTGTGTAGCATTTTAAGTCTATCCAAGGCTTTGTGTAGCATGTTCGCTCTATCAAAATCTTTGTTTAGCATTTTAAGTCTATCCAAGGCTTTGTGTAGCATGTTCTCTCTATCCAAAGGTTTGAGGCATGTTCAATTTATCCAAACTTTGTGTTGCATGTTTTGTCTATCCAAAGGTTTTAAAAGCAAAACATTAGATTTGGCGGTTGACCAGGACCACTAACAAATCGATTAAACTTTGTATAAGTCTAGTTTTTAAATAAAAATTTTATGAAAGGATACGAATTTTATAAATATAAAATTAGAACTACATTAATCAAATAAATTTAAAATGTAACTACTTACTTACTTATAGTGTATTCGAACATATTAACTATTCACTTCCAAACATCCGTTCGGAGCTATCTGGCTACCATGCAATCCAGCCTACTTTTCTTTTATCGTAATGTTTCGTGCATTTAAATGGGGCATTATTGAATTTATGGCAAAATTGAACAACTTATACTCTTTTAACTTACTTTTAAATTAAATTCTTGAAATGTGCAATGTAGTACATAAACTACCATTTCAGAACAAATTATTTTGACTCGACATGTGGCCGGCAAGTGCCTCTATGACTCACTGGACCGCGGCCATATTCTCATTCTATGTAGCTTTATATAAATGGAGGGCTTAATACTAAACAAGAAGTGAGAAAAGGGAGTCTTAATAGGAAAACTCTGTCTTCTGGATTCGCGGGCAAATAAATTAGTTCATAAAACTCCGGCAATCCGGCTTTTTTGTTATCCAGCCTGTCCTTCTGTCACATTAGACCGGATACTCAGGAGTGTACTGTGTACTATATTTTTCTTGATAATCTCTATATATAAAACGCTTATGCGGACGCAAAATCAGGCTGAATTTCTTAATTGCAGTTTGGCAACACTTCGACCTTGTTCCGTAACATCAACACGCGGTTTGATAAGATTTCATGCGAACGCGTTTGAAAAATTAATGAACAATTTTTTTTCAATAAGAAATAAGTGCCGTGTCGATTTTAAAGAGAAATCGTCGAAAAAGAGAAGACAGGGCGAATGAAAATTCTCATGAATCATACATAAAAAGATCCAGTCGTTCCAAAAGTTCAGTTACCGAACTATTTTTATTTCATTTTTTATCCTATTTTGGAATGGACAGAATTTGAATATAGCTGCTTTCAAACATTCTTTTTTTTTTTTTTTGTAAATATCAATTTTTTTAAACTCTGTATCTGTGGTATAGTTCCCAAATTTGAAAAACTGTGAGCAAATAACATTTTTAAAAAATTTATTTCTGTATTGGATGTATATAGCTCCTAAATGAGAAATTATTAGTGTTTTCCAAAGAACTTTTCTAAGGTTCAATTTTCGAATCTACTTTTTGCTTCATTTCTTTTTAATTTTTTTCATTGTTTTAGCACATTTTGGAATAAACTATTTGAATATATCTTTTGCTAGACTAAACGGATTTAGTAGATGGCAAGCGAGCATAATAAATTTATAAAACCTATAAATTAATAATTTTTTAAGTTACATTTGTATAAAAAATTTCCTTTATCATAATAATGAAACATTTTTGTAATTTTTGTCAGTTTTTCTTATATATATCCAAATTAAATATGCATAAATAAAAACATACATAATTAAAATGTTATTGAAATTAAAAAATAGGCTAATTTTTAGCGTTCTGATTAAGTTAAAAATTTGTTGAAATACAAAACTAAATTGACCAATTATAAAAAGAGGGACCTCAAAATGTGCAGTGCTAGCATAGACAATTGCTTAGATACGTCATTAATTAACAAATAGTCTATTTCTGGAGTTTTATACGTGATCATAACTTAAAATTTAAAGGAATATTTTGCTTATTTAAATCAACTTCGAGTCTTGAAGACTCCACTGGCATTGATTTCCCAGATCTTGAGAATATTCAAGGTCTTAGAAATTACACATATTTTCCAAAATGTATTTAATTGCCTTAAACTTCTGGATTCAAATATGCCTTATTGATGCATGGTATTTGTCACATTCAAAATCAGTTACGTTCTAAATTAGAGTCATGTTATCTGCATTTCTGATTTTCAACGGATCTGTCATCCATATTCGCTCCTAATTTGAATGATAAAAGGATCCCATCAGCAATGCTGTCATTTTACAATTAATGGATTCTCATCTCTGCTGTCATAAAATAGCCAAGGGATAATACTCAGAAATTTTAATAACAGTTTTTCTTTCAATTTTCTCCAAATATATTTATCTTTAGATTATACTGATGAAGTTCCGGTTATTGATGAAGCCAATTTTTTAGTTTAGTTATATAAGTGTTCAATTTTAGAGAAACAAAGGGCTATTTTATGACGGACCTCATGATATTGAACCATGCTTTAAACTGTGATGAAACTGTAAACTTCGAATTTTGATAATAAATAAATTACAATTTCAATGTCAATATCACATGTCAGATTTCATTTTTATTACTTAATGTATTGTTTGAACTTATGAGCAGAAATATACTATCTGGCAGCAAGCGAATTCTTTTGAGGTTCTAGGTTCAAACTTTTCTCATTCTGTCAAGTATGTTTGAAAGCGTAGATACCATAACTGATTTGACTAAGTAATAAATGTGTTTTAAACTATATTTTTGGCATACATATTTGAACTACAAGTTTCTTCCAAATTTAGATTTAAAAATCTATCAGGATTACGGACCAAATTTTATATACGAAATTTAAAATTTCTTTTCTCCGTGATTTGGCCTGTCCGGATTTGAGTCCTAGTTTGGGCATATTTGTTCTTTTTCTGTGCTGTATCTGTGAGGTGCGTGAATACGTCCCCCTGTAAAAAAAGGGTTGTGCGCGAGCATGTGACGCATGATGTAGCTAAATCGTACTTTTGGTTCTAGTTGGAGCTACTTAAGAAACAAGAGACCCTCTCTCGGCTTAAATCGCTGACAGCTGTCTTATCAAGCTGCCATTAATAACATCAACGCTTATGAGCACGAATATACAAATTGGCTGAGAATGAACACCTTTGAGATTCTATATTCAAAATTTGGCTCATATTTTCAACTATGTCAAAAGAATGAGTTGCCATAACTTATTTGGCAGAATATTGATGCGTTTCACACTATACTTTTGACGTACACATTTCACAAATTTCTTCTAAATTTTGATTAAAAAACTCCCATCTTGATTACGGACCAAATTTTATATGCTTAGTTTAAAATTTCTTTTCAGTTATCATGTTTACTGATAGACAGATATACGTTTTAAAAAAGTGGGTTGTGCGGAAATTATTTTTGAGTCGAACATCAATAGATTTTTTTAGATTCAAGAAAATTTAATAGCTGGATCCCCCCCCCCCCTCTCTTTAAAAAAAAACTGAAATCCAATTATTTTGACAATTATTTCACGTTTTCAAGAAAAATTGAAATCTGGTGGTCCTTTCATCCCCGAAAAACTTAAATCGAGTTTTTTATTATTATTATTTAACGTTTTATTTGTATATATCATATACAACAAAGCTAAAACCTTTATTTGTTTTTCATTTGTAAACAAAACCTTTTATTTTTTTTCCATACAGTAGTTCTGCATATATTATAGAAAAAAAGATAAACTTATCGTACTAAAATGTGCCTAAAATAAAAGGAATAGTTAACTAGGGAATGAATAGTTAGCTAGTGAAAATGAATAGTTGATGTTCAAATGACAAATACGAGGGTGATCCAAAAACAAATTTACAAGCTGCATAATTTAAAAAGTAGGAGTTCTGGATGTCAGTATTGTTACCCAGAGCGGAGACACATGATACTAGTTATCTTAGACCGATCGCTTGAGCAGATAGATTTATTAATGAGACCTGAAACAGCGACAATAATGGCAAGATGTCTTGAGAAGTGGTATCGCACTGAGTTGCAAGCCGTGATACAATATCTATGGGCTAGGAATGTGTAGCTTTCGGACATTCATCGGTGTACACTTCACCGTAGGTGAAGTGTACGGGGGTGAATCAATGAGTAGACAACAGCTGACGAAATGGCGTCTTCTTTTGATACTGGCAGAAACATAGCATTGTTTGGAAATGTCCTCCTATCCTCCAGATTTTCTATCTAAACGTAGGAAAAGTTTAGATAGGAGGTCTGGAGCCAACGCTCCCATAAGCCCCTATTTGGCTCCCAGTGACTATTTCCTTTTCCTGGCATTGAAGAAACACTTATCATATCAGACGGTGATGAGGAAAAAGGTGCCGAGAGCTGGCTCAATAGCCGTCATGGTATTGAGCCAGATTATTTCTGAGGATTATTACCAAGACGGGCTAAAAACATTGGACCAGAGGTGTGATAAATGTCTCAAAATGTTTGGTGATTATGCATATAAGTAACCGTCACATGTGTCTCTTAATTGCCATTTGTATCCTATATCTATTGTTAATAAGGCATTTTCCTTTGCTTTGTATTTTTTAATCACCCCTCGTACCCTGATGTCTTGCATCTTTATATCAAATAACTATAAATGATTTGAGTAATTATGATTTGATTGAAAGTTTGGTTAATCGCTAATCAAAAAGAAATAGTATGCATATTTATTATTGGAAAGATTAATTTAGGAATTATGTATGGCGAAAGAAAAAGGCTCCATTTTTAATCCAGACATGTCATTTTTGCGGCAATTAATTAAAGTAGTCAACGTGATTGGAAATATTAAGCTGCACAACATTTGGTTAAATCTGAAATTGGAAAAAAGAAATTCGAAAAAATGGTATAAAAGATATGGAAGTTTTCATGTGAAATGAATTATCTGTTTTGATTGGAAAGAAATTAAACAAATATTTATGGAGTGGTTTGCATTATAATTAACTTTGGGTATTTTATTTTTATTTGAAATAGATTCGCTTTCGTTTGGTTGCATATCAATGCTAGCTAATGTATTTTTTTCGCTATGAATTTAAGATTAAAATTAAAAGGACTTATCAGAATTTTTATCTAAATTTTTAAAGGATCCTTTAATTAGGGATCATAATGCATTTATTTTCTTTGAATTTTTAACTAGTACGTAAATATTTTTTATCGATCCTGATTTTTTTTGTGTTATTAATGGGGCGTTTAGCTGTTGAACAAAAGAGTACATTTAGTAAAGAAAAGAGCATACAAACTCATTGCTTTACAACAGAAAAAAATGATTAATTTCTGTATTTTTTTTTATTTTGTGAAGAAATTTCTCTCCTTTCCTTCTTTTCATGAAGTAATTCCTTTTAATGTTACGTCAGTAATACTATTAATGCTTAATTTCGACAAGCCATTAATGCTTGTTAATGCTATAATTTTTTTATGTAATTACACATACGTCGCGTTGGTGTAACTAGTTTAAAATCATTTTTTAAAAGTTTTAATTCGATTATTCATTCTTTAGGGAAAAATTTGTGAAAAAGAAGGGTTTAAAGTTTTTATTATTATTATTCTTTTATTTTGCCATGGAAAAAATCCTCAGAAAACAGAGTTTATTTTATATCATTGTGAAAACAACTGCAATTTCAAACATTTTTTTATGGCTGACTATATTTTGCTGACTACATATATATAAAAGTTATTTAAAATAGTTATTTGTGTGAAACATAGTTTGTTTTCGTTATGCCAAATTATCCAAAATAGCATCCTCTATAATTAGTTGCTTTAGAAAAAAATGTGATTAGTTCCTTTAACTCTTTCACCATTCTCACCTGTCTGTGAAAATTTCTGTTTTCCCACTGTTTTCTGCCGAATTAGAACAAACAAAAATAAAAATTCAAATAAGTGAGCATTTACAAAGCGTTTTGAGATTTGAAAAAATTTTAAATTTATAAGAACGCTGGAAGAGCGTTGCTTCCGCCCTGCTGTAGTTTCACTAGAACGCGCTAGAAACGTTACGGATGATGAAGAGATTAGTCCTAAATGTATTGTTAAACGAATATATTTAGAATATATTTTAATACTTCTAGAAATATCTATATTCTAATCACTGCCCTTGGGTTGGACCTGATAATTTAGGATGAGATGTTTCAGATATGGTGGTTGGTTCTGGCCATCCTGGTGGACAGAGAAAAAGGCGGGAGTCGGCTTCCTCCCACCGATAACGGGACGTACTTCCCAAGGAAAGAGTTTTACCATGGCCGGTGATAGCCCTAACACCCAACCATAGATCCCCTCAGTGTTGTTGTTGCAGTGATCTTGTCATTCAATGTACCTTTGAGTCTGTAGATAATATTCTAATCTAATACTTAACTTAGTGTTCATGGGTTTTTTTTTTTTTTTTCATTTTTGAAATATCAAATTATGTTTGATATAAAGCCATGTTATTCCAGCGCCTTTGCATCTATTATGTTCATTCAGTGAATGAAACTTCCTAATGGAGTCGAGTCCCATAACATCAAAGTGCCGTTGAAACTTAAGTGTCTGGTTAATCTCCCCAACCAGTTTTCGCTTTCTTTGTTATAATACAATTTCACTCTCTCTTTCTTCACTTAAATTAAACAGATAATTGGCACGATCTTCCTTTCTTAGCTTTCAACAATGGAAAAAATTGTACATACTTTCAAAAATTTTATAAATATAAAGTATATTTTTATATTATAATATTTTATAAAGCATTGAAAAAAATAATATAATTTATCATTAAAAATATAAAAAAATATTTTTTTTCAATAATTGATAAATTACATAGACTTCTTCGGCAAATAAATTATTATTAACCAAAACTTTTGTAAACCTTCAATATACTATAAAAATCAACTAAAAGAAATAATATCTTTTATTTGAATAAAACTTCTTTAAAAAAATTTGTGAATTGCTCATTTTAACGCATCAAAATATATCTGTGTCATAATGCTCTCTATATGTCAAACAGTATGTGCTGCATACCACCAACACACAAGCACACATATACACATTCACCTTTATTATTAGTAAGCAGATAAATTTTACTTTCTCGTTTACGAAGTGAATGTATTGAAATCGTCAACGAAAATCAAAATTCAGATTATAACAATTTCTATATTTTACGCTTCTTTGAATCCAGAATTTTTTAATTCAATTTTTTTCTGTATGTGATGTCAGAAATGTTTGGTGCTAAGGAAAAGAAATTTGGCAGGTTGTAATTTTTTTAGATTTAAATCCAATTTTTAACGACACCCATTCTGTTGACTCAGTCTATGTACAAATGAATATCATAATACAAAACGTAGAAAGCTAAATAAATAAAATTTGTTTGCAAATTTAGCTTCTTGAGTACATTTTCTTGTTAAATTTTCAACAAAATTCTATCTTTCTATCCTTTCACGTGCTTGTAAATCGGATGGATCAAAAACGTTATATACATGTAATTTTATGCACAGTTTTTTTTAGTATTAAAATTTATGAAATGAAAAATTAAATATGACAAATGTTGCTGACTTTAAACTTGTTATTTTTCATGTTTCTAAACATGAAACACCAATTATAATTTTTGAAGTTTTATATGAAACCTCATTTTTGAAATTGAAATTATGTGACAAATTCCGTTTTCAATTTGTGCACAAAAAACGGTAGGCTTTATTTTTTTTATTCTACTACGAATCTGCTGCCATACGGTGTCCTATGAAAATTTTTAAAAATCCTCAAGGCGTTCATGGCCTTGCATAATATATAATATTTATGAAATCGAGGAATAGTATCATAGTGTGGAGTAAAACTGCCATATGCTAAAAAGTTTGGAGTAAATGCCATTTTTTTTGGCTTATTTTAGAGAAAAGTATCGCATCATGGGTTTGAAAATTACTTATTTCTTTATTTAATCTGAAATAAAAATTTAAAAAATTATGGCAAATACCGATTATGAAGAACTTTCTTTCTTGCAAATGGAAAAATCTAAAAACTCATTTCTTTCAAGAAATACTCTCGAATTGAATTTTGCTGCGAACGCTGAATTAATGACATCATTAACCGAAAGAGACGCATGCAACAGGAAAAGTAGCCGAAAACTTCGCTACGTTTTCTGTTTTGAGTTACTCGAGCAATAAATTCGTCGTTTCTTATGGCCGAAGAAAGATAAAAAGAGGCAGATCGTTTACCGCAGGATGGAGTCTCATTCCTTTTGAATTCTTTACTTTTATTTTCCATCCTGCGTTTTATTTGTCAATTTTTTTTTCTTAGTTCTCAACGAATGCCGTTAAAAGAATTCTTGGTTGTAATGTTACAAGTGCATGCGTATAGACTAAAAGCGGCATTCTTTCATGTAAGAACTTTAAAAAAGTGGTTTAAATGTTGAAAAGCTTTTCTCTGTTTGCCAGTCAATGTGAGGCTTTCAAAAATTTAAGTTGAATCTAATGACGATGTTAAGTTCAGTTGGAAAATGCTCATTCAAAAGAACTCAACACATGACAACTAAACTCATGGAGGGTTTATACGCACATTTAATACATATTAATGTATTTTTACTCAATTTTTATTTAGAATAGAAGGAAAATATACAACTATCAAAAGATTTAATGTGAAAATATCCATTTTTGTGTACTTTTTTTACCTTTATGTTAATATCGAAAATTCTAATGAGATTTTTCAGATCTCCCTAAAAACAATTTTGGATTTAAAAGATTTAAATTTGATGAAAAAGATTTGTTGTTGTTGTTTCTGATGATGCTTGCCATTTTCAAGCCCTGCTGACAAAGTCAGCCATTTTAAGCCAAATTGTTTGCGTCTTTTTTTTTAGCAGCTCCATCTAGAGCTAAGAGTACGTTTTAGTTACTCACGTGTCACAAACCTTTCTGTGGCACGGCTTCATTCCTGAATCAGAGTACGATCACCTCTAATCCAATACCCCCAGTGGTATTACTCTCGATATGGAAGATTTTGTAACGACAGATTTATACATCCACCAACCACCACCACGCACGGAGAGTCTTCGGCTGGCGGAATTGTAACGCGCAACCTAAGGTATGCGAATCCAACCAGTCTATTCCAGCCTATAAAAAAGATTTAAACACGATAAATCAAAAACACATTGAAGTATATGGGAGAAATTTGACATGCGATCTTTACATTATAGTATACAGATTTCTGTTAAATTTTGAATGGAAAAGCCTTGTTTGTCTTTTTTTGTTTGTTTGCCTGCCCGATTACATAAGAAAACTGTTACTGCGAAGCGTAAAATCTGCTCAAACTTTTAACTCATAAAATGCAGTTCTCCATCAAGCTTTAAACCGTCTCTATTAACCATTTAATTGTTTCGATCTCTTCCGAAAATGTGTATCTAAATTGTGTCGCAAAAAATTAGCAATATCCAGTACACTCGTTATACACGCGGTATGTCCATATGAAATGTTATGTTGTAATGTTGTACGTATTTTGCAATAAAATGACTTTTATTATTATATCGATAATCACATTTATATATTTACTTAAATTAACATTTTTTCATATGAACGAATAGAAATATTTTTAAAAAAATGAAAAGTGAAATCTACTATCGCAAATTGCATCGACTTCAAAATAAAAAAAGGGATAAATAGCTAATTTGTTGCCTTCCCATTTTATGGCTTCAACAATATGCTGCCTTCACATTTTGAAGCTCCAAAACTCTCAAACGAAAACAATATCATGTTCTCACATGATTAAAAAATATATTATTTCAATTCACTTTTAGTGAATGAAATTGAGCAAAGCATGGCACAAAATAATCCCCATCCTGGTTTTTATTACCAGGTGCATCACTTATTGAATAGTATAAAATAATTTATGGTTGCTTAATTATTTCTAGGACACTAATACAACACAGTGATACA
>JAPMOQ010022248.1:1183937-1218530 GCA_026543055.1 Argiope trifasciata
GAAGTCTGTTATCGAATTTATTCTGAAAGATATTCTTTTGTATTATGAATTAAGTGTGTTAGGCGTTTAATTTGGTTTTCTTGGTTGTTAAACTAATTATATGTGGTATGCATTTATTTAAAATTTCACCTTGAGTCTTATCAAACATTAAAAAGCATTCATGAAAAATTTGAATTTAATAGAATTAGTGTACAACAAATTGTTGAGCGTGTAAATTAAAGAATGCATATAATGTGGGTTAAAAACCAGCATTAAAATTTTGCTTACGGATTAATGTCCAAAAAAAATTAAAGAATATAATTCCAACTTTGGCAAAAGCACGCAGTTTAAAAGTTCGGGGTAACAATAAAATTAATTTAAATTCCATCGTAATAATAAAATTATTATTAAAAGATATAAAATTAATTAAATTTTTAAAGAATTATTTGAAAATTAATTTGAAATATAAAATTAATATTAGTAAAAAATAGTTTTTTGAATTTAAAGATAATTTAATATCATTTTCGTGGCATTTCATAATATTTACGATGGATATCGTTAAAAAAACAACGTAATCCGCCGTCTTTTAATTAAATTATATTTCAATTAACTTTTGAACTTTACAATAAACAAATTGACAATTAGCTTTCTTTCTTGTTTTAAAGCTCACGTGTCAAATTTTGTTGATGTTCTGGTAAATATTATAGATTTGTATACAAGATATGCAAACCGAACCTTTTTTATTGTTTCATAAAATATTTAATCCAATGATTTTCTTAACTTGTTCAAAGCTAGGAAAAAAGTATTCTGTTTAATATCTATATGACTTACATCTATTTATTAGTAAATAAATTTCAGCATACAACATGTTTTTAATGAAATATTTTAATTTTTTTTTTTTTTTTTTTTTTTTGCATTTACAATAAAAGTTTAATTTCAGAACTAACCAACATTGGAAAGATTTTAAAGTTCATTCTTAAACGCTTTTACTTTATTTTGGGACATAATTTGATGCTTAACGGTAAAATTAGGAATTGAAATACATAACACAATAAATAGAAAAATGTAAAATTCTCAAAAAATAAAAAAGAATAATAGTAGCTTGATGTCCATCAAAATTTTAAACATTTTGCTGACGAAACTATTTAGAATAGATTACATATTATGATTAATTGAAACTTTTAGCAAAAGCTGATTCTGGCAAGTCATCAAAGACGGTTTCTATTTTTATAAACATCTTCGATTTAAATCGTCCTATTGAAAAACACCTTTTTGTGATAATAGTTTCATGTCTATGATTTTGATGATTCAGACATGAAAAAAGTGAGATGTTTAAGTTTGATGTGAGGTAAAATTTTGTGTTTGAAAAAATTTTAGGTGAAATTCATGTACTTTATTATATTTGCATAAGTATGAATAAATAACCCTCAATCAAAATGAATTGTTTGATTGAAATCTGAATATAGTCATCAGGATTCTTCACATTTTAATCGTCTTTAATATGGTGATTGTTAAACTTATTAATTCAATTAGATGATTAATTAAAATTAGAATAATAAATATATGAATTTTGTTAAAGAATGATTAATAAATATCAATCTACAACGGTTTTTCCGGTGCTATTGTCACTAGCGCCAAATAGGGCGTTATATTCGCTTGCACAACTACTTTTTGGAGAGAGTGCATTGACACACCTAAAAGAACACAGATCTCATGCCCGAACCGGAACTCGAACCCGGAATGCCTCGATCAAGAGAAGACCTATGACAAGACGCCTGCAAGGAGTTTTATTCGGAACATACATACTAGTGCACATGAATAAGTTTTTCACTTCTTTAGAATTTCAAAAATTAGATTTCCATTAAGAGCAATTTAATCTCAGTGCAAAGTTTCTATTTATTTTTGTAAAATTTAAGAATGTTTTTTTAATGTTTATTCGAAAATACTTTTATTGCATTAATTTTTGTCTTTGCAATAATATTTAATTCATTTTTGCATACTTTATCTTTTCTATAATTGAAAGTAATTTTTAAAAGATATTAAAATCAATGAATAAAGAGGAAAAAAGAATGATTAGAAAAAGAATGAATAAGAAAAAGAATGTATGAGTAAAAAATAATGAAAAGGCGATCAAGAAAAGATAAGAAAAAATATGCATAATGAAAGACAAATAAAATACGAAATATAATCATCCTGTGATGTTTGGATTAGAACTTTGGAACTAATGATATTCATTTTCATTCGATAAACTCAATTCTAAAAAAAGTAATTTGTCTTTGTAAAGACCAGACGATATATTTCCGCAGAAAAATGGCTTTCAACTTTTTTCAGAATCCAATTTTATCATTCTTGAGCTCCATTAACTTTTTATGGGATAAAATTCTATTTTTTACATTATAAAAGTAATATCTCAAGCACTTTTAGTTTAAATGTATTCATTTTATTGTTCAATTAATCATTTATTTTATTTCTTAGTATTTTATTTAGAACAATTCATTATTTTTTGAAGTTCAGGTTTTTTTTCTTCAATGCTTGTATCATATTTGAAAGGGTAATGAAAATAAAAAATCGTTTTCATAATATTATATCATCAGAAATTTTATCACTTTTAATTTCATTAAAAAGGTATTAAGTGAAATTAAAACTCGTTTAACGGCTTTTGCAATGAATTATTTATCTTAAAAAAAGATTATCAAGATATTTTTTGTTCAAGTACTAAAAAAGAGCTAAGTAATCTTCTTATTTCTTCAAAGAACATTTTCGTAATGATCTGGGGATTAATAACAGCAACCGTGTCTCTCTCATGGAAAAACCAAGCGAGTAATGAATTTTCCATCATTTATATCATTACTTTACTACGAGGTTAAGGAGTTCAAATATTAATTTGTTGCTTGAAATAAAGGTAGAATGTGTTAAAACACCTTCAAAAGAAGAATGTATTTTTATGTATCCATTTTTTATTATTATCGAAGATATTTTTTTCTTTGAAATAACGGAAAAATTCTCTCATCTTGAAACTTTGAAATTGAATGTGCTTTAGTATTTTGACATCTATATGTTGAGTTTTGCTTTTCTGGTACTTTCTTATTGCATTTCACAATTTATATGAGGTGTTCATACAAAAAAGACGAAACGATACTGTTGGTATAACGAAAAGCTTTGTTCAAAGTATACACCTTAAGCCTGAGAACAGCGATTGACGAGCTGAAGGATTCCTTGTTCCTGGAATTCCGAAGCCGAGACAAGACGAAGTCCTTCACACCGTCCTTGAATTCACCATCCGAGTTGAAAAGTTTCCATCTCAGTTGCTTTTTCAAGGGACAAAACACATGAAAATCGCAGGATGACATGTGCGGACTGTAGGGTGGATGGTCGAGTTGCTCCTATTTAAATTTGGCTAGTTCCTCGTGTGTGACTCTGGAGGCATTTGGGTGCACGTTATTATGGAGCAAAACCTCACCCTCCATGAGTAACCCCGATCTTTTGTTCTTAGTGGACCTGTGATGTGTCTCACTGTTCATATCGGAGTTAACGGTTCTTTTGTGTTCGAGAAATTCAACAAGTAGCGAACCTTGGACGATGAACTCAAGAAAACTGTGAAGAAATGGGCCTTGTCATGGCCACAGGAATTCTGGGAGCCAGGAATACTTTGGCTCGTTAATCAATGAGATCAGACCTTTGGTGTATACTTTGAATAAAGTCTTCATTTATAAGCACAGAGTCATTTCGTACTTTTCATTTGAACACCCTTTGTCCTACAAATGCGGTCCAATAACTTATTTCTGAACTTCAAAAGATATATGTATTTTTCATTCATTTTTAAAACTTTTTTTTCGAAATAATAAAAATGTACTTTCGACTTGAAATTTTTAGGTTTAGTGTTATGATATGTGCGAATATGTTTTGCTTTACTATCACATTGCACAATCCAGCATAATCGTGGCTCAATTCTAAACTGATAAAGCTAGGAATAATATGAAAGGTGGTAATAGTATAAATCTCTTTATTTGGAGACATTTGCTATCAAAACTAATGAACAGAACGAAATCAAATTTTATACATATAGTCATGGATTGATACATTACGAAAAACAATTCCAAGTTTTTATACATAAAAGTAATCTAAACGTACTGAAAATGTAGCTATAATAATGATTAATAAAATTAACTAATACTTATTAAGAAAATAATATTTTTTGTGATTTTTATACTTATGACATTAATGTATCCCTGAGTGCGTTCGCATGCTTGTGTATATATGTATGTGTGCGTGTGTATGTATGAATAAATGAATGCGTACGTTGCATTCGTTGAAGTCTTTGAATTTGGTGCTTTCATGCAGAGTGTCGGTATTCCTTATTTTGATAACTTTTGTTAAGTTTATTATTGCCAATTCTTTTACAGAAGTTTTTTCTTGTTGACTTTGGTTTTCATAATCCATCACTCCATGCTTTTCATGCGTTTATAAATTAATTGTTCAGTAGTTTAATCTGCATTAAGCTACTTCGTTTATTTTCACGTATTTTGTAAATCTTTGTTCCTTTAGAATAATTTAGAGCTTAAATTAAACTTCAACTAAGCAGAGTGGTGCTTAATTCATTTTAAATTCATTAAACTGTAATAAAAATTAAATTTAAAAAAATTAATATAAAAACACCCTGATTCAAAATTACTAATTTCAAACTAAAAATGGCAATGAAGATTTATTTTTATTATTAAAATGTGTAAATAATACATATTTAATAAATAAATATTAATCCTAGGTAAAATTAATCTTTTTGAAGATAATACATTAAGTCAAAAATAGTTTAGTACGTAATACATAGCCTTTAAAATAGAATACTTTAACTAGAAAATTCCATAATAAAATACAATAAAATTCAAATTCACATTTAATGTTTTCAAAGCACTTTTTATAAAAATGATAAACTTCATTTCATTTTAATTGAATACTGTGTACAGATTGCATAATGTGGAATACCCTGACCTTGGCAGAGGTCATGCTGGAAATTATGTGGGGCCGCCGAAGAACGGGCCCACATAGCACGAAGGAACAAGCTGCACTTGATGATATTGGAATCTTGCAAACAATAAACAATACTCTAGAGAAAACGTATATTGGTACAGAAAAATAATAGAAAAAAACATTACTTTACTTATTAATTTATGAAAAAAGCTACATAAAATGAGTGCTAACTTTTTATATTAGGAGAGAGCTAATCTACTATCGATACTTCGTACAGATGTAAATCCACGAGTAAAACACGTTCTTTAACAATTATTCACTCTACGATCAATGTCGGCATAAGATTTGAGGAATATTTGACATACAAAGGAAGAAAAATAGTTTATAATATTTAGTTTCGGCTTCAAATTAATCAAAATATATTCGAATTGTAAATAAGATTTTAGTATTACGTTATTTATTATACCATTGACCATTCATTTAATATTGTAATATGTCAAATGAGGTCATAGCAAATTCCAGCGGATTGAAATTTTAAGTTTTACCGCAATAACTTTTAATTTAAGTTTTACTATAATACCTTTTGATTTAAATTTTACTGCAATACCTTAATATTTTTTAAAGTTTTTTTCCAACGAAAATAAGATGACATTTTATATTTGGAAATACGCTTCAATATTTTCCAAGTTAGGTCAGAAAAATTGGAAGGAAATTATCACTCCGAGGTACGTTGTTACTTCCTTCCAACATTTCTAGACCCGGTAAGTTCGTTATGAAATTTTTAGAACTGAAAAAAAAATGTGTAGAATCTTCAGTTATCCTAAATATTTATTAAATTCCTTTTGAAAAGAGAAGTGGGAAAGAGAGGAAAAAGATTCTTAATCAGTTTTGGCAGCAACAGCCGATGGATTGCGAAAATTCTTTTCGATTCGTTCGGTGTTTGAACAGCACACCTTCCTCCACTCATTTTCGATATAATAACACTTTGAGAGCCCCATCTGGATTTTTACGTTTCCTGCTGTTTCAGGATTAAAATGAGGGGGTTGAGAGGGCAGGACGGAAATCTACTTTTGAGCAGTGCCCGGATCTGTGAAGAAAGTTTTTTTTTTGTTTGTTTGTTTCCTTTTGTTTTGACTTCGAACATTTACCTTTTCGAACGATGGTATGAGTAGGAAATTGGATTTTCTATTCGTTCTGCGTAAGAATGCGTTTTTCTTTTTAAAACTGGTCAAATAGTTAAGATTTTAAAGTTTTATTAAGATAAAAATATAAATTTTGTGTTTCTCTAGTAGGATAAAATATTTTGAACCTGTGCCTGAACAGATCTAGAAATTTAGAATTTCCAAGAGCGTAAGTTACAAATTGGGTGATTTTACATTTTAGTTAGATCAATGCTTTATTTTTAAACTGCTTGGGCTCTATTTTGAGACGGATGTTGTTATTCATGGTCAGGAGACGAGTCTATATTCTTCTCACCAAATATTTGTATACACGGATGATCTTCTGTAGAAACACGAATCTATGACCTTCTGATCCTTTAGCCTAGATTTTGTCACAAGGGTCATGAAATTGTACATTATAAACTTCAGTCAAAAATTTAACTTTATTGTTATTATAACTTTTATTATTATTTAAACTTTTTAATGCAATAAAAATTTTATTTGGAACAACTGGCAATAATATCTCGGTGCGAACCGATATTTGATTCGTGGAACGTTGTTGTTGCACATCCCCAAGAACAGAAGAGCATTATGAAATTTATGAAACTGTGAATCTACCTTGGAGAAGTCCATTACCAACAATGTATTGTTTATAATATCCTGCCTGGTAAGGCCCAGACATATAAGGATGTTTTCTTGGAACATCAAATACTCATTTGTCTTACCGTCATGTCAAGACTGGACACCAGGGCTATTTAGAATAGCTCAACAATTATTGGAAGGCTTTTGTTGAACGAAACCAATTGTATTCATTAAAGATAATTTATATTCTATTTATATTTTTTCTAACTCGTAAATACAAAGAAGCTCAATAATTAGGAAAACATTTAATTAAAGATCAGTAAAAATTTAATCAGGGAAAATCTATTTATTGTGTTAACTTGTAATTGGTCTATACTGTTGTCCAAACTGTTGCTATGAACTATTTATTATTTTATTATATATTTATTTATTATTTTTACTTTTATTATTTATCGATTTAAAAAAAAATTATATTTAAGGTAAATTTATTTCATTGGTAGTAACATCCAAATAAAAGAGTTTGATTCAGAATTTAAAATTTTCAAGTTGTTTAATCTTTTGTTAATATGATCTCTTTGTTTATTAATGACTAGCCGCCTTTGGCGACCAGCTGGTTCGCCATGAGTAATGCGTTCTAAAATTTTCAATTAAATCACATATTCATTTGCCTTGAAGTAATTCCGGGCATTTATTGACCTGAAATTAATATTTTCTTTAAGATGATGGACGGAAAGTTCTAAAAGTAAACCTTTTCCTAATAATATTCTTTAATTTTATAAATCAGTTATTTTTAACCATCGGTTATGCTTTCAAAATATTAAAAAAAATTCGATGATGTTGCCAAAATATTAAATGTTTTTTTAAAGAAAGCGAGAAAGGGAAAAAAAAGTATTAAATTAATGATCCAGATATTGCAAACGATTACATAAATATGCCATTAAGTCGGGATTTCAATGCATATCCTGTCTAAATTCAATCAGGTTTACTGTAAATAAAGATGATTTATGGAATAAATGATATAGATATTGCAAACGATTGTAGAAACCTTTGCTTTGCATTTATTTTTTTAGAAAATATCACATTTTATGTTTCTTTTATTTTATCCAGTCACGTGCTGAAAGTTGCATTTCTTTAGACTTGATTTACGATGATAGTTTTTTTTTATTTGAACTTCTGGCATTCTTTTATTTTATCCAGTCACGTGATAAAAACATAGTTAAAATATTTCTTTAAAAATTCGTTAAAAATAGAAGCTTACGTTGTAAATTACAACAACTGATACCGTTAGAAAGCTAATTTTTTTATCTTTAAATTGATGTAAAAATCATGTTTATGCGATCATATTTTCGGAAGTTATAACGGAAAAACGTCGAAATTTCGCTTAAATTTTAATTAATTCAAATTCTAATTAAAAATTCGAAAAAAGGGCTCCGAGGTGCACATTCCGGACCTCCAAGGTATACATGTACCAAATTTGGTAGCTGTAGGTCCAACGGTCTGGCCTGTAGAGCGCCAACACACACACACACACACGCACACACACACATTGAGCTTTATTATAAGTATAGATAACGGAGCAATTCAAGATATTTTTATCAAAATCCGGGAAAAGGATATCAAGATTTGATTTCTGTTATTTTAGTAAGTCGCAAATATTTCACATCAATGCAGCACCTAAGCATTGATATTTAATATTTACATATCACTTTCAAGTTGTATTAGGGCGTTTAGAAAATCTCTTTCTTTCTCTGTTTTGAATGCTATCAAGTGACAATGGCTATATCAGAGCCGATATTGGATCTCGCTCGTTAAGCATTAAAAGCAAGTGACAACTTGACACTTGACAGTAGATTTTACTTAGGCCATATCTTTTGTAAAACCAGATCTTGAACTAAGTATCCTGCAAAACTAAGAAAGCCCACGAACTTTAATTCCCATCAATCACAGTTGCAAAATTTTAGTATTTGTTTCTAACTACAGTTTCTACAGGAACTTAAAAATACTTGGTAAAATTAAGCAAAAAATATTTTATAAACTTCTGAATTTGTTTTCTCTGAACTCAACAGGCAATCTGAGACTTAAACTTGAATTTACGTTGCGATTTATTTATAAACCGAATTAAACAGTTTAGTACGTAATTTAGTTAAGATAATTTGAACAAAATGTATGGACCATCTGTTTTAAATTCTGAGTCAGCTAAAACGATTTAATTAAGAAGATATGATTTGAGAAAGAGACATGACTCAAATGTTTCTTTATAGTCAAATACTAGAATAGACTTAATAAAGATAAAGAAAACGTACGGTAGCACATACTAAATTTACTAACGACCTCTTACAAAAATTTGTTCTAAATTCTGTGTCAGCTGTATCGATTTAATTAAGAAGATATGATTTGAAAAAGAGAGATGGTTTAAATGTTTCTTTATTGGACAGACTTGAGAGCAAATACTGCAATAGAGTAGAACAAATAGAAATAGAAAATGATCTCTCTTCTTTCTTTCGTCCTCTGTTTATTTTCTGTAATTTCCTTTCTTCTGGCTTCAAAAAGGCGAAAGTTGAAAGGAGACATATTTTTAACTTTTACTTTCTAATAGAAGGACTCAGGGCAACCGGGATGTATACTGGTCACGAAAGACCCGGATTAGTGTCAAAGGTCACTTATATATCGTTGTTTTATTAATTTAACATTGGAAAAACATTTACCTTCTTTTTGAAAAAGAATGGTAAAACGAAAAAACCTTTTCTAAAGTATTTATAAACTTATCCGGAACAGAAAGTTTAGGCGAAAAGTCTATCTTCCCACTGAACTTTTTTGAAAAGTGTTCATCTTAAATTGTTTCTAAATAGAAAATTAATAGTTGGATTCCTCATATCTAAAGGATTGACTGTTTACTTTCTTCAAATTGTATCAAAACAACCAAAATTAGGCTCAATAACATGTTAACTAAAAGTTCATGTCTGTCTTTTATTTGAATTTTTAATGACGGAAGTTGTCCATATCTTTCCAGACTGTATTTTATTTTCTCGTATACGTAGTATAGAGAAAGTATAGTAATCGTCGAAAAATTTGAACGCCAGATTTTAATAAATGTCATTGTTTTAGATTATCCTGAGATTGACAAACACATTTTTAGAAAATGTAGGTTTGTCTATGACAAAGATAATTCAAAAACGCTTTGAATTAGACTGTTGAAATTTATTCGGTATTGACACTAACTTTGCAATTTCTATAAATGTTGTGTAAAATCTGTTTGAGGAAATCCATCTGTTCGAATATAAGTTAACAAATAATAAAAAAACGGGAAGAATTAGACAGGTAAAATTCAGTATACAAATTTAATATCAAAATGTAAACATCTGTAAAATTTTGAGCCAAATCTAAGTACAGTCGACTGTATGTCAGTCTGTATTTTGAGAAACATGTAAAAGAGTTAATTAAAAAACGCTAGGACTTAAATATATCAAATTTGATATGGGATTTTGTGACTACCATCGCAATTTTCTGTCAAATTTGTGTTTGAATCGGTTGGAAAAAACTGTCTAAAACTCAAATTTGATTTTCGAACAATATTAACGTATGACAGGGAGTAATAGCCAAATAATTCACCAAGGATGGCAAGTAGACTGTGTAAAATTTCTAAATTTACGCCAAAAGTTCATATTTTGAATCTATTATATGCTAAGACCAGAATAGACATTTTCTAGCATGAAATTTTATTTGACAGTATTCTGATGTATTCTGATGATGATTAGGTGTGTGCCCAAAGTGGCGTTACACCGGTGAAAAGCTTACAATTACAATTAAAAAAATCTAATTTAAATAGCGATCAAAAGACTCGCTATTCAAACATAACATTTGCATCTTGTACACGTGCATAAAAGAAGCTAAAGGCTGAGCAAAAAAAAAAAAAAAAGAGAAAGAAAAAAAACTTAGAGGGAAAGACAAAAAATAATAAGAAAAATAAAAAATGAAAAATAATAATAAATAAATAAATAAAAACATATAAATAAATATAAAAATATAAATAAAGAGTAGTCCATTATCCGGAACAAAAAGCTTCAGATACAGAGCTCTTCCTGCAATTTTACAAACAGAATATTCTCCACTTTTAGCAGGGCTTGAATTTCTTTCTTGAATTCTTTCAAACTTTGACGAAAGGCAAAAAATAAAGTCCATTTAAAGTCTAAAACTGGTAAAAAACATTTACACTAAAAATGATTTGTCACAAGGTATAACCGAGAAAGAGTTCTTTTCCTTTTGCCAAAAAGAAAAAAAAATGGAGTGCAAGGCGATTCAGATAGGCGATAATAGGATAAATTATTATTCCGATAGGATAAATTATTATTTGACAGTATGCGAGAATGTTTGGCGGAGACCAATCTCGCTGATTTTTTTTAAATACAGTTTCTGAATTAATTACTGTTTACATTTATTTACTGCTCCTTTGATCATCAATGGACCCTTTAAATCACGAAAACTCTATGGTTTAAAAATACATTTGGTAAGAAACTATCTTCCATTAAACACGCTATTCTTGGAAGAGAGGAGATGAATGTGGAATTTTAATTTGTTTTTTTAATTGATATATGTTATTATTGTACATATAAGTGTCAATAAAACGTATAATCTATTAATTAAACGGAATTTTATAAAAAAATCATTTTTTTCTTTTGTTAATATGGAGAGATATTATATTTTGAGTAACTACAAATGAAGTTTTAAACAGTGGAAGATAATCTAATTTAAACAGGAAATATTTAGGCAACTTCTGTAAACTAGCGGGAACTATCTCCCCAGAACTTTATCATATACCCTTTAATGATATTGATTTATCCAAGAGAACACACTGCATGACATTAGCTTACAATACTTGTGAAATACTAACTTTTGGCGTGAATTAAGCATTTTTATTAAATCTGTTGTATCATAATTAGCGATTTTTCGGCATTAATCCCTTACTTGGGGTTAATAGTATCCCAAAATGGAATTTATGTCTTGAACACGTCTTTAGAATTCCATTAAAATAAAAATATGACACAAAACTGCACTTCACAAAATCCCATACCTTATTGGATATATTGGGTTGGGGAATAAGATCGTAGCGTTTTTATATTTATGTTGTTTTCCAACAATTTTTTTGCTATTTGACAAAGTGTATAGTATTCATTCGATTCTCTTTCTGCTCTACAAAACTGTGCTAATAGTCTTTTTGAGTAATTTAATTTTTAATTACTTTAAGGCTTAGAAATGGAATATCCAGGAAGTAAAAATCAACATTTTCGACACCTGCTCTTCTTCGCTTTTCTTCCAGGCCAAAAAGCTGCTTAAGCAGCACGGGAGATTTACAACGAATACGGAGAAGGTGTCATAAGCAAGTCTGCAGCATGGAAATGGTCAAGCCTGACCTCCATCCAAACAAGACCATGATCTGCGTTTGGGGGGAGGGGGCATTGGGAGGGCATGATGTACTGGGAAATGCTCGAAAGGAATGTGGCGGTCACCAAGGAGCTCTACATAGTCCAGCTACATCACATGAAAGAGGCTATGCGACTGAAAAGACCCCATTGTACAAAGCCAAATCATACTCCTTCAGAGCAACACCACGCCCCATGTTGCACAATTCGTCAAAGCCGCACTCCAAGAGCTTGAATGGAGGTCTTTCAGCATCCCCCGTATTCTCTGGATCTTGCGCCGTCGGATTGTCATCTTTTCGTTCCCTGTCGAATTATATGAAGGGCGTTTACCTTCGACAATAAAAAGGGCCTTAAAAATCAGACTGAGTAATTATTGGCGGAGCGACATCGACAAATCGGACGAGATGTGGAAGGAGGCCGTAAACAACAGCGACGAATATATAATCAATTAATCGATTGTTATTACCAATTAATATCTTTAAAAAAGGTCTCTGAACGAACGCTTCGAACATACTCCCCTACCCAATACATAAGTCATTGCATTTTTGAGTTTTCAATGGTACATGTTTCTGTATAGAATGCAGATTTTGATTGTGATCTTCGTATAATTTTCGTACTAAAAATATGTATACACTTTCTACTTAATTTGGATCACATCGCATATAAATCTTCTTCAAACACATCCTTACAATTATTGTTGATGGATTGACAAGCAGATTCGTCATCCGAATACTAAGTTAAGTGGACGACGTTAATGGATTTTCCTTGTCCCTTATTGAAAGGACCATTTAGGGTAGAGCCCATTCTATTACTTATCTTCGCTGGGATTTCATATCACACCACAGAATAGAATTCACTCATGTAATGGCTTTTTAAATCTCAGTATTATCCATAAATGCTTTGACTTAACTCAAAATAAACGTGAAGTTATTTCATGAAAAGATATCGATAGAAATTCCATGGGGTTTTCATTTCAAAGGATTGTCACTCCTTCATCGTAAGTGAAGAAGTGACAAAAATGAGGGAAATCGAGGTTCCTTTCTGTATTTTGGATTGTTCAATAGAAATTACTGAATAGGATTTTTTTTCCTAATTCTTTCCCATTCAGCATAAATTGTTGAACGTTTTATTTTAATTTTTATATCTACTTTGATTTCAATTGAAACATTATTGATTTTACAGACGCCAAAGTCAATTTCGTAAGTTATACCTATTAGTTATGTGCATATTAACACGTATATTTTTTCATATAAATCAATAAAAATTTTAATTTTTATACAGCGTGCCCTTAATTATCTCATAAACTCAACCTAAAGCTTTTCTTTGTACTTAAAAATATGAAATTGTATCTAGAAAATCATATCTATACGGCCCTAATTCTCAATAAAGTGCATTTAAGAAACGGTAAAATTACATAAAGTGATATAAAAAATATCTTATTTAAAATATACCTCCTTTACAACTGTTTTCAGTGAATCTATTTTTAAGTGAAAAGGATATAATATTCCGTTTCATTAACATTCGCTTAAAACTGGAGGACTTTTATGGAAGCGCTATTCTTTGAACTCAAAATTATGAAACTGAGTCTAGTAAATGATATCCATGTTACAGCCTAATTCTCAAAAAAATGTATTCATAAAATTATAGCATTACACCTAGTTCGTGTAAAATAAATTCTATTTTAAATATAACTCATACACATCTTCCGATAAAGCTGCTTTTAAGTTAAAAAATGTAAGTAAGCATTTTATTGAAATTCCCCTTAAAGTTAAAGTTTTTATGGGTGCACTATTCCTCAATCTCAAAAGTATTAAATCTTTTCTAGAAAATCATATCTATTTCGCCACAATTTTCAAAAAAATGTTTTCATAAACCTATAAAATCTCATTCAGTTTATATAAAATACATTTTACTTGAAACATAACTAGCTTACATATGTTTTTAAATTAACATGATGTAACATTTTGCTTTATTAAAATCCTCAAAAAAGTTAAAGGCTTTTATGGGATTCATTTGTTATAATCAATATATCAGGCCAAATTATAACAAAAACAGAGTTAATTACTTATCCTTCTTCTTAACTTGGCTAGCATCCTTGCACTAGATGGATGAAGTCCAAATTCCTCGTTCTATTTAATCAAGTCTTAATGAACAATTTAAATACTTTGAGCAATTGTAACCGTTTACATAGGCCTCATCAACGGATCACTTTTTTCCATGGTTTAAATAAATCTACTTTCAAATCTGATGCTTGTTTGTCGTTTTATTGGCGATTTTCTAGAAAATGCATGTTTTTTTAATTTTTTTTATTATCTGAAATGTGGATTCGCTCTATATTGTCAATGGGGTAATTATTAGGCTCCTTGAGTTTTACCATTACTTTTGCCTCATCCTTTTTTTGGAAAATTCAAGATAAATATTTGTCATCTTTTCCATTTATAAATGCTTTTTTCTTTCCTTTGAATAATCTCCTTTTATAAACTTTTTTTCATGAATAGTCCTTATTAAAAATCTTATTGAATAGACAAATTTCTAGTATATCACTTGAAATAAATGAATGATAAAATATTTTTTATTCTAGTTTTTGCTCTTTTTTGAGAATTTAATTTGCCCCTGTTAGATAAACTAGATGAAAAATTTGACATCCTTTTTTTAAAAACTAAGCCAGTTTCTTTTTTTTTCTTTTACTTAAATCTGTGAATTGCTAGAAGTGGCAAGTCATTTAATCCGCATGGTATTTAGACAAGCATTATTTCAATCAGCACATAAATATGTATAAATCTTCAGACGCAGCATAAACAACAAATACTTTTTTTTAAAAAAATTACTTATAACTCTTTACAAACCCGCTGACAGTTACCTGTCAGCGATTTAAGTCGTCAGAGCATCTCTTGTTTGTTCATTATCGCCAACAAAAGCCAAGAGTACGTCTTAGTTACATCATCCGCCATTTTCGCTTGCACAACCCCTTTTTCCTGGGGATGGTGGCACATTTACACACCTCAACGATAGAACACGGAAGGAGAACAACTATGCCGGAACAGGGACGTTCAGATCACAGGGAAGACTCGCTAGCCCTACGCCTGAACGCCAGCATTTTTAATTTTAATCATTGTTGTACATTGTAAACATAATTCTTAGCACAATTTTTAATTTAATATTTTAATGTACACGAGTTCAACGAAAATGTGAAGTTTTTTTTTATAAAGAAACCATTTTCTATTTTCTTTATTTAAATCTGTGATTAACCAACGTTAACTTTAACAGTAAAACATTTAACTCACATGGCATTTGGACAACAAGTCTTTTAATTAGCACCTAAATATGCATCAATCTACAAACGTTACATCAATACTTTTAATTTTAATTATTATTATACTTCCTAAACATAACCCTTAACACAATTTTTAATGTAAAGAATTAATTGCGATTTTCAAAAGTTAAAAGTTACTTATAAATTCAAGCGCCTTTGTTTCATTAAAACCTATCTTTAAAACGAAGCTGACGCAAGTTGTCACTGACTTTATTAAAATATTTATCTAAAGAATAACTCACGTTGTCACCGAGTCGAAAGTCAAAGCTTGAAAGAGAGAGTTTATGCCCTCGATATTGCCTTTAGCTATTGTCTAAATCTCATAATCCTTGTAGTTTAGTTTCCATAAATTAATTTCAGTTCACGAGTCTCCCATTTTGTTTTACGCGAGGTTAGCATAACTAAACGAACCAACCGTGATATGCATTCCGTTCTTCAACGAGATATCCTGTTATATTAATCTCTCCGTTAGACCAGAAGATTGTGTCTAACCGAATTACTTGAAGTTCGTTAACTTCTGTTTTCTTATGTAAAACCCGTCCTTCTGCCTTATTACCTACGTGAATTTTAATGCGTTGTGTGAGTTGAGTTACTTAGTGTGAAGCTTTCATAAAATTAAAAATCATCTGCGATACCTTGCACATTAGAATATCTTTTGTGCCGATAATAAAGAAATATATTCATGACGAAATTTTATTGTTTTATAATGACATAAAAATGCTGTAATTTTAATGAATGAACTGTCGGGATTACCCTTTGACTTTCTTCTATTGTTACATTATTTGTCTTTTTCATTTTCTCAAATAAGAAGTATGGAAAATGTATTATACAATTTGAAAACTAATTCCAAAGCTCCTTGCACTTTTGCGTAATTGTTGCGTACATTGTTGCTGGGAGAACCCACCCTTCAGTGTACAGAATGTCAATGCCAATTTTCAGTTTAGCACATTCTAATTGATTGCACACATTTATTTCCCACCGTATCCGTTGCTTTTAGTCTCCCACTATCATTTTAAAAGACATTATTTT
Organism: Argiope trifasciata; assembly: GCA_026543055.1. NCBI lineage: Eukaryota > Metazoa > Arthropoda > Arachnida > Araneae > Araneidae > Argiope > Argiope trifasciata. The sequence goes on from JAPMOQ010022248.1 coordinate 1,200,383, forward strand.
AAAATACAATTATCCACAAATTTTTACTTGCTTAAAAATTATTGGTTTTTGCCATTTGATACAATTGAAAATGGTTCAGTTTTAAGATTTTCGTATTGGTTTTTACCTTATACATATATATCTGATTGGTCCAGAACCTTATCGACCCGTAGATAAGTATCTAGTCATCGGGAGGATAACAAAGCAATTGAGAACAAGCGCTGTGTGGAGCTGAAGTGTGCTGTGTGATGAGTCCTGGTCTTTATGTTGGAAGCAGCATAGAGTATTGTGAGGAGTAGGCAGTCGTATGATAATGTATCGGCAGTTGAATATAGCTAAAGAGAGGAAGCAATGGATAACCCCACCGTTTGGAGAGACCGTAGAATAAAGACACGAAGATCCCCTCTCATGCTGAATTCTGTTTGGCTACTTTATGTGCTATAGTTGTTTTTTGTTACAGATTACTACTTATGGGCTACTGTGTGTTGTAGCGTGCTGCTGTGTGCTGCCTTGTGCTCGTCTCGAATGTATATATTTGGCACATTTGTGTTAGTGTCTTCAGCAGATTACAATAATAAACGTCGTCTTCGTTTGTTATTATAATCTGCTGATTGTTTTTTTTTTCTCAATACACCCACTGCTAGCAAATCCGGTGACTTTACGGATTTATTTGTGGAATTGAAATTCATCCGTAACAATATTTTCTGGTGTGTATTTGGGAAAGTTTCAGGAAAAGCATTCTCTCTGGTTTATTACTGTAATATTTCATATTGAAGATGATTTTGTGATAACAAGTAAAAATTACTATTAATCACAACTAAAGTGAGTTGGAAAACAAAAATTAAAATATGCTTCAGACAATAGCACTCAGTTCTTTTCACAAAGGTAGGAAACTAAATGCAAAAAATAATACCACAGTATCTACTATGTATAATTATAATAAAGTTAGGAAAAGTCCTCTCACTGAAATTATCTCTAGATATCAATAACTGCTCAGGAAATAAAATATAGGCATCGATGAGACATCAAAAGAAAGAGAAGCACCGGCTTGTGGGGAAAAAAACAGATCGCAGCTTCGCGAACTGATCCGGTGTATTAAACCTCCCACAAAATGTAATAAGCAAGTAATTGGAGGGAATTTTTTCCCATGCTGATATTTTCTCGGTACACTGATTTCTGCAGCTGAATTGCAGATAGTGTGAGCAATAATCTCGCTGGTATCGATATTAATTTGTTCTCGGAGGAATACTTTTACTACATGTGTAGATTGATTAATATTAGAGTAAAGAAGATAGATTTTTTTTTTACTTTTATTAATCCGAAACTCTTTTATTCATCCGAAGTGGATGGTAAATGAAACAAATAAATAAAAAGTTGTTAATTTCACATGTATTGCTAAGTTTTGTGTGGTATATTTATATAGTTATTGACTACTGATTATAGAACTGAATGGTTTAAATGTAAAATTCCAACTAAAATCCCTTACTTAATGATTCATTTGTAAGATTAAACGAACTGTTTTGAGTTGTTTCAGACTTATAAATTTTTATTTGTTAAACCTTTACGTAATGTTTTGTATTTTAGTATTCTAACGTCTAAATTTTATTTGAAGAAATATTTAATCTTATGGCTGAATGAAGAACATTAGAATCCTTTGCGCGGAATCAAGAGAATCCCTGTTTTCGGGAACATTTCTTTAACGATTACATTTCCCACAAAATACGAAAATTTAGACAAGACATTAACAGAATAGTATATCATCTCATTATTTACAATCGCAATGCTCTATGGGATTCCTTTCTAATCAGACATCGCCATCTATTGTCCAAAATAACGCAATGCAACTGCTACAATCTTCTAATTAGCTTTCGCAGCCTGTTTAGTAGATATTCATTCTTGCTACAAACAAACAAAATTGACGATATGAAATTCACTTTTGTTCCTGGTATTGATTAGTACTTGTTAATGACAATTTAAAATTTTCATATTTGTACTCAGAATACCAAATTTGAAGTATTTAATATTCCAATTTTATTTTCTAACCTGTTTGAGAAATATATACTCTTACTTCGACCAGATGAAAGTGAAAAGAGGATATGAGATAGTTATGGGCGATTCTTGCCCCTTGAATTAATTAGTACTGGTTAATGATAATTTAAATCTTCATATTTGTCATCAGAATGCCGAACTTGGAGTATTTAATCTCCTATTTGTTTTGGAAATTGGGTTGTGATTTCCTAACATGTTTGAGAAATATTCATTCTTGCTTCAACCAAATAAGGATGAAAAGAGGAAATGAAATAGTTATGTATGATTCTTGTCCTTTGAATTAATTAGTAGATGTTAAGGACAAATTAAATCTTCATCCTTGAATTGTATAATTCTAAAATGTCAAATTTGAAGTATTTTATTTCCTAATTTCATTTCCCAACCTGTTTGGGGAATATCCATTCTTGCTCAAATATAAACGTGACGGAGGTGTGAGCTGGTTAGTTATGTGTTATTTTTGTCACTAGATTTATTGTATTGCAAATTTAAATATCAAACATTCAGAGAGAAAGAGATAGAGTTGGCAAATTTGCCATATATATATTTTGAAAGCTAAAAGAAGTTTGCCTTGGAACAATTTTTTTTTTTAATTTTATTTTGAAATTTAATGAAATAAAAAATTAAGCGAGATGTTCGCGTTCTTTACGATAATTTATGAAAATATTACAGTAGAAAAATAAATTTAAATCAAAAACTATTTTTAATGATACCAGTTTTTACGTTTATGATTAATGATGCCAATTATTTTAATTACATTAATGATAAAAATTTAATTGTTTCATTTAATTTTTAAAATATATGTTTTCAAATTATTTTACTACAGTATATTTCCTTATTACACATTGAACCACGCGGTGTAAGATTTTAAAATAATTTGTATTACATATCATTCAAATTTTTAAATTTAAAAATATTCTGCACTGGAAGCCATCAACTTTAAACCTTTTAATTACCAAAATCGGCTAGTGTGTAAAATAATTCCGAAATTCTATTTTATGTAAGAAAATCCGCCTACATTAATAAAAAGTTACCAATTGTAGAAATGGATATATCAGTAAAAATTAGCAAAATCTTTATTTTTTGAAGTGTTACATTATTTATTAGCCACTCTATAAATAATATGATAATTATATAAACCTGTCTATTAATTATAAATGACTACTTATTTCCTTTTTTGTTTATGAACAATTTAATATTTTGAAACATGGTGGATATTTCTATGTTGTAACTATAAAAATTCAGAAACAACATATTATTGTGATTCCTAATTGTAAGAACTATCACAAAAGAGTAAATAGAATTTTCTTCCATCTGAATTGCAATTCACAGCTTTCAACACAAATGCCAATTGAGTTCTCCTTGAACCGCTACTGATATAAAACATTCTCAAATGAAGTGCTGAAGCGATAACCCTATTCACTTTCTACTTTAAGTGCCTTTCTTCAAGGGTCAAGTTTTTGTGTCTCTACGCTCTTACTTGAAGATTGGCGCTTTTTATTATCACAGTAGCTGTGGAGTAGATCATTGTGAGATTGCATATTGTGCTGAGTGATTAGCATTCGCAGCTTTTTCAGGGAAATAATAGCCTCTAAATGCGAAAATGTTCAATTTTCTTGCGTAATAATGATAGTGCGATTAGATCATGTGATAAGTTATAAAGATTGATATTTTCTTCTGTTAATGAAAAGGGATTGGATTTCATTTTCTTTCTGAACTTTCCATTTTACTTGTACTGAAAATAAACAATTGAAATAAACCTGTGGAAATGTTTTCCACTGAACTTTCTCACATATTTACTCAATATAATGCATTTGCTGTTAGTAACAGTATACTCAATATAACGCGTTTATTGTCTTTTTTGTACAGTAACAATTACATATAAGCTGAATCTCTTCTGTTTAATTTACTAAGCGAAAAATTTGTCATTTTATATTCCTATGAATATCTTATTTTATACCTGTCAACATCGTGTTCTAATTTGTTTTTCTCGCTCATTGCGTTTTTGAATTTTGCCCATATACAATGAATGATTTTTCAATCCATTGATACCGATGATCAAAGCTTTGTTAAAGTCCATTCAAAATATGATGTAAACCTGTAAGCCGGCGTTCTGGCCTAGGGATGGCACGTCTTTCCCGTGATTGGGGGTCCTGGGTTCTAGTAAAGGGTCGGGGATGGTTGCTCTCTACCCTGTGTTATATCTGTGAGGTGTGTGAAAGAGCCCCTCTGCGAGACGGGCTATGCAAGCCAGTGCGTGATCGTCATGCTCATATCATCTAGAAGTCAGACCTCTGCCCACAGGTGCTCAGTAATCCTTTCTCTCAGAAACTACTACACCTGTCTATCTCCAATATCTTCGACGTGGTTTGAATTGAATTGCAATCGAAAAGGGATAAGCAACAACAACAACAAATATATAATGCTGATAATAAAGCCAAAATTCGACTTTTGTACACTGAGCTTATTGTATTTTTGAACAACAGTATATGCGTATGCCGAATTCTCTGACAATTATTTGGATGTTGGATATACGTTAAAATTCGATGAAGAAACATGCCAAATTTATTGTTTATTTTAAGTACATTAAAAGGAGTTAATTTCACTATATTTATTCAACCGTTAATCATATACAATGCTAATGACTGAATTTTTTTTCTGAGGGTGTTAAAGTTTTGAATTTGTAGATTATCGCATCATTGTTTCCGATTCTCCATTAAAACATATATTTTTTTAAAAAATAACCGTTTGATTAGGTAAACAGCTTTTTTTCATCATTTTCACTTTCTGTATTTATCTTCCTTCATTCTTTCTATATATTATTTTGGGTTTTATCATCATTCAGTCTTACAAAAGTTTTCATCGGATATAATAGTTACTTATAAAAAAAATGCTCCTGTGTTTTCAAATAAGATTATACGATTTTCGGCCCTGAAAGTTTCTCAGCATCTTTAAATCTATCGCAAAACCGAAAAAATAGTGCCAAACTTATCCATATCCTTAAAATCTTTGACTACGATATAATTTTGACTCAATGATCTTTTATTCATAAAAAAAAGTCTTGTTCAGAAATATGTTACATCCAAAAGTTAAACTGCGCTTGTATAGTAAAGAAGTCGATTTTGAAGAGAAAATCCATCCATTCAATAAGGAAGTTACATCCAAACCATAAATGCATTTCCCTCTTGCCACGCATCCGAACCAATCCTCTTCAGCTTCGGCTACCTTTTGTACACACTGGAAATCATCCTCCAAATCCAGAGATTATAGTGACTGCAGCCGCCATCAAATGGACCTTTGGTTCTATTCACTTTGAATGATGATGCGGGTGCTTCTATTTGAAGGATGGCTTGTGTTGCGAGTCAACGATGAGTGTTTCCTCTCGTATATGAAGCTCAAACAATCGCATACTAGTCAAATGGAATGTTTATTGTAGAATGGAATAAATAATTCCGTTGTATTACGTTTTTGAAATATTAAAAAATTAAGATTATTTTTATAAAACATGGTTTTATAATATTTTCAGATTTGTGGGGTTTAGTATTTGCATAATTTATTATTAAAATCGTTATGGAATTTGGGTAATCAATTTCTCAAATTCACCACCAAATGTTAGTTACAATGCTAAAATCTTAATTTAACCCAGCAAGAGGTTAATTGATAATTCAATTCTTAAATTATTGAAAATATTGAATTAGACTGTCCATTTTGTCTGATGCAGGAACCATAAAATTTTATTAAAATAACTTTTATAGTTGTTTAAAAGTAAAGAATTTGACTTCTGGCGTGAGCTACGACAATGATGTATGTTATTTATTGAATATGGTTTTGGCGAAGTGGAATTATTAGGCGCTTATTAATTGTTATGCGATTTTGAAATAGCTCTAAAAGTCCATAAACTCGTTGTTTCAATCAAATGAAAATATTCAACGCCGTGAAAAAATTAAATATGCTTATTTATGTTGTGAATTCTACTAGTGCACTAGTTGATGAATCTATGGCTTCGCCTTTTGTTCTATATATGTGCAAAAAAGACAAATACTCATACTCTTTATGGACACAGTTTATATATTCATAAAAAAGTTCAAAAGATTTAAATCAGAAACTTGCTGCTCTAAAGTATCCACATAAAATGGACTATTTTTGTATTAATGCTTGATGTATATATGTACGGTTTTCAGTTCTTATTCTAGAATCTGACTGCATATTGACCGACTGAGAAACACGTAGTTTCACAGTATCCATTTTAAGAAATTCAGTTTTAACTGAAATGATAAATGTCATGAAAAAGAAACTTAAATATATTTTGCTATCAGATTCTTTTTTTTTTTTCTTAATGAGCAGTCGCAGTAAAATGCGCAATCCTACTTTATTTTGCTTCTGACTAATTTATGTGAAAGCTAAAAATACAATTTTAAAGTTATTACTATACTTAAAGATGCGGACTCTGAAATATTTTTAGTGGTTACTCTACATATTTAAAATTGTACGAACTTTGAAATTCTCTATGGCAGCGTCTTCTTCTGATGACATTAATAGAAAAATTACCTAAAATACCATTTAGGTTTAATTACAACAGGAGATTCATTACATCACCATTATTACATCAGGAAATATTTTTCTATTAACGGGTCATTTCCATATTTAGATCCGTAAATTTAGATAATCTCTGGATAACGGTAATAGTATTTTTGTGACATTTTAAAATAATTTGTAAAGTTTCGATCTATGTATTAACATTGTGTGCTATTTCATAAGACTAAATATTCATTGCGAACATTTATAGGCGAAGTCCGATTCTTCAAGAAAAAAATGTTCAGTGCCAATGAAAATTAAATCTAAGTCATAACCATCAATTCTGAAAGCATCAATTTTTTTTTTTGTATGAACAAAAGAAATAACTAAAACTGAGTATATATTTAAAGAAAGAAATGTTAACTGTCGTATTAAAATTATTATCTCCCTGATCAAGGAAGAGAAAAAAGTAACTGACTTTTACTTCTTTAGCGTTTGATCCTTGCATTTATTTATCAGTATATACAATTTTTATTATCATTGCTTATTACTTATAAATAAATATGAAATGATTCATCATTTTATTTTACAAGGTTATGAAAATGAACAATGCAATTCATTCACTGATATATGCGAATCAATTTTCTTTCATGTTTTACCGGCAATTTAGCGTTTTATACAATTTATTTTTGACGGAGAAAGAATTCATTATATAAAGACTCATATACAAGATATATGCTCGTTACCAATAGCATTATTTGAATAACGTCATTCAAAATGCTCTTTCGTTTATTCTATACATCGTTCACTTCCATTATCTTTGCACTTTTTAAAGCTATTATTCATTCCATATTCTAAGCCCACCTTCCATTTAATTTTGAAAATTTTTCACAAATTAAAAATTACTTCTTGATAAATATATGTAAAATATATAATATTTCCATAACAAAAAGAATTGGTGTCAATAACTATAATACTTTTTAACATATGAATAAAAATACAAAATTATATTTTAACATTAAAAAATCAAAATTTTGTTCGCTCATCATTTTGAAATAAATATAATTTAAACTTAAAAAATTTGGTTTCCGAGAAAAAATTTTGATTCAGTTTTAAAACTTGATGAGAAAAAATGAGTATTGTTGTATAATAATTTTGAAGTTTGAACTTATTTCAATATATAAATGACCCCTTATAAAATTTTCAATTCAAAAATACTAAGTAATGCATTAATTTCTTACGAACACCTATTTTTATGATTGTATGACGAACGGTATCATATTAAAGCTGGGTAATTTCTTTTAATTTCTTCCTACTGTATTGCATATTGGGGCTGTCATAAATTTCCAATTTATTCAATAGGGCTAGAGTACTAATTATTAGGATAGTTAAAACTTTTTAATTTTTTTAACCATCTTAATAATTTAATGGCCACAGAAGCGAATACTATACGCATAGAATTTGCTGGCCAAAGGTAACTAGTAATTAAATGAATTTGTTCAATACAAATTCAAATATTTAAACCAGTGGGAGTAGTCTCTTAAAACTGTCTCACATTCTCTCTAATAAAGATTTATCCCTGTGAAGGGAATTGATATACAACAGTTTAACATTTTTTACTGAATCTTTTGTGTGATACTTGGAGAGGTTTTTGGTCATAAATCTCTGGCATGCAATCAAGGGTACACAAAAAAAATGTGTTTCATACGCCTTCTACCTAAGCAATCGAAATCAAACTTAAATGTAAAACTACTCTTAAAATTTGCAAAATCGCACTCCATATTTAAATATTAATTTTTTTTAATTATCGTATTTACATACTTCTGAAAGTACTGGCCGACAGACTGTCAACACCTTATTGAATTTACCACAAAATTTGGTAGTCGTCGACTCTAAATATTTAAAATCTGTGTACTAAATTTTATGTATTCAGCTTTCTTCATTTCGTAGTTAAGAGTTTTTGAGTCATCTTTGCCACAAATAAATGAACATTTTACAAAATCTGTGCCAAATTTATATATTTAAATTGTTTTGTTTTTGAATTATCGCATTTGCATTCTTCCGAAAGTGAACCTTTGTTGGGTTTAACTCAAAATTTGGTTTTCTCTAAACATGCTTAATTTGTGTATCGAATTTTACCAATCAAGCCCTCTTTGTTTTGTACTTATCGAGCTAACTTATATTCGAACAGCCGGACAGATAGACGTTCTCTGAACGCATTTTGTCCATAATTTGACTAAAATCTACAAATTTGATATAAAGACTGAATGCGAAATTTCAATTGCCTTGATCAAAGCATTTTGATTTATCTCTGTCCCAGACAGATCGACGGACATTTTCCAAAAATGTGTTTTTTCGAAATGAAGGATGTCTGAAACGGAGAGAATCATCAAAATCTCCAGGCAGAATTTTTTTATGATTACCATACTTCATATGCATCACAGTAAAAAACTTAGAAAATACACACATCCAAAATTTAATTTTCGAATTTTGTTTATTATTTTCTTTAAAGAAACTTGAGTGTATATACTTTATACTTATCGTCACTTCTGAATACTTTAGTGTGTGATAAAACTGCGACAATTTGTGTTTTAATAGCTGCCTTAAACAATTACTACCAGAAGTTTCACATCTGCCTACGTTCATTTAAAGTTCAAACCGAATTCACGGCGTTTCTGTCTCTTTCCCACTCAAATGTATTTGCGGAAATAGCAACACTTATCTGCCACTCTTTAAGAAAGGAATCAGTGTAGGAACTCCTAATTAGAATGCAACACGCACGAATGCAAATCATTTATTGAGCTTTTTAAGACTACATTCGCGTTTCTAGAGCTTTATTTATTCAAATCCTGTCTTCGAGTCAGATATGGTATTTTTATTGCGTCAAAGGATGAGCTTTCTTCTTTTTTTTTTTTTTTTTTTTTTTTGTATTTTAGGATAAGATGTTATCTTTTAAAGAAATAAGGAGTGGGACAGCTGATAGCGTTAATCGAGTTTATAGTTTGGGTGAAGTGTGGATTTGAATATATTTGTAGCTTGTGTGTAAATATTATTTTTATAGATAAAAGAAAAGTTAAATAGAATTTAAACTTCCCACAGATTTTATGTTTTTATTAATTTAGTTTGATTTGCTTTGCATTTGTGAAAATGAAAGAAGAGACGCCATCTGAAAGATAATTTGAGAAAAAAAATGATTTCAAGTTAATTGATTTACAATAATTGATATATAGTATAAAATGAAGTCTTCCCCGTCTTCTGGACGCCCCAGGTTCGATTCCCTGTTCGGAAATGTTTGTTCATCATCTGTTCTATCTGTGATTTTTGTGAATGTTCCCCCCCCCCTACAAAAAGGGGTTGTGCAAGTGAATATGATGTGTGAGTAGCTAAATCGTTCTCTTGGTTCTAGATGGCGCTACTAAAAAACAAGAGACGCAAAAACTTCGGCTTAAATTCGCTAATTTCGTAAGGCGGGCTTTTCTATGACAGTGCCATCCGAAATGACATAAAATGAAGTTTCTTGAAAGCGTCTGAATGTTTCAAATATAAAAAGTCCAGAAATTCTTAACTGATATAGGAGATATTTCTACCATTTTGTAGAGCATTTATTGGTGAAGGATTTAATATATTGAAATCATATTGTATTGGGTGGAGGTTAAACTTAAATTTAAAGCTAATTTTTCCCCTTGGATTTTATAGCACAGTCAGCGCAATGCAAATACTGCTAGTGAATTATAATTTACAGGCTATGTTGTAGAACTTTAACATTAAAAAAAAGTAATTTTAAGTAATTAATAAAATACTTTTTTTTTCTCATAAAGTAATTTTTTTCTGATATTTTATATAATTCCACTTGCTTTATGTGTGTGACAATGGAATTTTACAATAAATTTTCTGCTATACATCTAATATGAAATATATACATCTACCATAAAATGCAAACATCTACTATATAAATTTTCTGCTATACATTAGATTTTTAAATTTTCATGCACATTGCATGGTCCAATATTATAATACCCTCTTTAAATATTTTTAAATTTTTTTTGTCGTTTTTAATAATTAATTCCCATAAATTCCGAATATATAAACTAGACATTAATTTGACAAATATTGATTATAACATGCTAGAATATTTACAATAATGAATTAAATTAATATTAAAGGTGAAAAAGAAAGTTAGTGTTGCGATGCAAAAACTAAGAAAGAAACATTTAGCCTACTTTTTTTCATTCATGAACTAAAAATAAAATTATTTTTTTGTCGAATAACCGAAGATCAAAATAAATATAAAAAAAGCGTGAAACAATGAAGGAATTTAATCAGTGACTCAAGTTTTCAGTAACTTCCTTAGATTTTGTAAAGAAAGGAAAATGTCAAACATGTTTATCGCTTGTAAAATAATGTTTTTAAAATATTATTATCATGTGAGTACTTAGTGTTGTTTTGGTTTGAGGTTTTTTGAAGCCTCAAAATGCTTGGGTAACAAATTGATGATTTGTCGTTTTAAAGAGCATCAGTTTTCCGCTTTTAGCATTATTAGAAAATAATGCAGAAGGTTGTCACGTTTGGCGGTTAATCGTCAGCTAAAGTTACTATTTGATTTCGAAATTATTCATTCTCTTAATTCTTACGAATTTTCTTAATTAATTTAAGTCATTAACCAATTTAAACAGGTTTGAAACAATCACGAGATTATCAGATTACTCATGCTTCGCAGTTTAAAAAAATGATACGTTTTTTACCCATCTCAATATCTGTCGAGCAGCAAAACTTTGTTTGAAAGCTAGAAACACCGAAAATGAAAGTTTTTAAAAAAATTATCATTGTACATATATAGAGGGAGAGGGATAGGGACCGAAATAGAAGTCTCATAATTCTTTCAAACCGGTTTAAACTGACTAATGACTTAAATTAATTAAGACAAATAATGACAAAAAATAATAATGTTATCACATGATGATTAGAAATTTTCGATCGTAGATCTCATTTTTTTAAAAAACACGCACTTGTGGAATTAGAAATTTTTTATGTTTAGTTTGTGTGAAATAGTGTGCTTGATTTTTTGCGTCATTTTTTTGTTATAACTCAATCTGAACTTTCGCTCTATTATTTGTTCCTAAATACAAAACAAGTTCTTTATAATGTTAAAATTCGTAACTATCTATTAATATATTGTATATTGATTTAATTCATTGCTGCCATCTAGTATTCATTTTATGAATTATCAACTTTTTGACTTCTTTATATTTATTATAATGAATTATGAAACACTTTGACGATTAGAAAGTTTAAAAAAAAGTGTATATAGCCTTCTTTTATAATTTTTTTTTTCAGAAATCAAAATAACTTTAAAACCGGCAATTAATGTCATAAGCAAGAAATTTCTAAAAGATTATAAAAAGTTTAAACGTATTTTTTAAGATTCCAATTAATATTGTGTATTTCTTTCAGAAGTTCACATTTTTACAGTTTTAATTTAATTTAATTTTATTTATTTATTTTGAAAATATTAGCTAAACTTAGAAATTAAGAATATAGATTAAAGATAATAGTCAGAATGTTTGGTAGAATAAAAGTGATAACAGAATATTTATTCTTAGAATAAAAATGTTATCCTAGAATAATAACTATTTAGATAATTTGCGAATAAGAATATTTATGTTTTGGAAATAAAAGTGGCTATAAAATATAATTAACCTCTCGTAATAAAATATTATTTTTGGAAAAAATTAGTTAATAATATGGATTAAAGATAATTAAGAATATGGATTAAAGATAATTATCAGAATGTTTAGTAGAATAAGAGATAACAGAACTTTATTAATAAAATAAATATGTTAGCCTAAAATAAAAAGTATTCAGATGATTTGTGAATTAGAACATTTATATTCAGAAAACTAAAATACTTATAAAATATACTTTACCTCTTATAATAAAATGGTGTATAATGCTTAAAATTTTCATGTAAACTTCGAGAAAGTCCTCCAATTTCTTCAAGTAGTAGTTGTTGTTGTTTTGCGCATTGTTACAAATGTAGGATGATTTACTCGGTTTTCGGACAAGTGTTAAAGGTTTTGCAAGATAAAATGTTACGTATCTGTCTTCATTCACAAAAAAAAGACAAGAAAAACTATGCCACTATTGATTAATAATATTCTGCAACTATATTAAAATATCATTAACTCTCCGGTTCACCCGAAACCACACGGATAAATAATAAATAATAATAATAATAACACGGGTAATAATTGTCAGACCACCGCAACAGCAACACTGGCAATAACTGTGGTTGAGTCCTAAGGGTACATCACGGGCCCCGGCACAACTTTTACCTAAGGAATTATGTCTCGTCATTGATAGGAGTCAGATCCTGCCATTTTGTCTACCCTCCAGGGTGGCGAGATCAAAGAGTAACTTTCGATTTTATTCCTAATCCGGAAATTAAAATAAGATGCCATCCACTTATAATCCAGATAATATCTAGACATAGATTTCCTGACTATTTCCAAAGATTTAGAAGAACGCAGGAAAATAAATGCATTTGTGGAGAAATTGGTACAGTTTACCACTGTTTAATGGGATGTATGGAAATCTCAGAGTTAAGGAAGGATATGAAGATTGTCAATAATGATTTAAGTACAGTACTGATGGTACCGGGTAATCTCAAACCCCTGGAAGATATGGTGTTAAATATTGATAGTTTCATTCCAAATGTTTGAGAGTTAGTTTAGTTTAGTTATATTAACGTCCCGTTTAAAGCAACACGAGGGCTATTTTGGGACGGACCTCGTAATTTTGAACCACGGTCAGATGACGAGGACGACACCTGAAGTGGCACCCCCCTCTCCACACCACACCACACCAGCGGGAGGACGTTTGGCCTGACAGATTTAACGTGCAAGAGACCCCCTCACACGGCGGATCTTCGGTGGAATCGAGTCTCGAACCTGAAATCCTCCGGTTCCAAAGCCGAGACTTTACCACCAGGCCACCGCTGTCCAAATGTTTGAGAAAGTGCAGATGGGTAGAAAGACAGCTATTTACTACCTCGAAAGGAATGATAGTTTGACTGTTTGGTCAATGTATGGTTGGACTATACTTACTCAGTCGACCACAACAAATCCTTTCGATACTGCTACTTTCAGTGGTGGCGGGATGGTCGGCTGTATGCAAGAAGAAGAAGGGTGGCGAGATCAACCACCATACCGGAAGCATCTCATCCTTATTTTGAGGCGCCCCCACGAAGGTAGCACTATATTATAGGCTGAAGGATCATTAATTTTCCTTTTTAAATATAATTGTATTTAATTTTTTTTCTATACAATTGTTTAATTCCTGCTTCACATCTTGCAAAAATATCTCAAAAGGCCGTTTACTTATAGCTATCAAATTTGACATACATCGGAGAAGTGTTTCCTCCAAACTTTAAATAGAATTTGAATTAATTAAGAATTAATTTGAATTCTGAAAATAATATAGCACAAAGCAAGAATTTACATTATTTCAAAGTTTAAACAATATCTATTTAATAATTCATACACATTTTTCTGAATATTCATATTTAAAAAAAGTATTTTGTCTAATTTTAACAATAGATTTCATTGGTATTCTGACATTCGGATCTTTTTCATTGTTTCATCCAATTTTTAATATCGTAATTTTCGCCCATTTTTGAAAATTAAGCAGAATAAGCATTCTGTTTAATTTTCGTGAAGATTACAAGACAGGTAAAAAAGTGAAATCACAATATCCCAAAATTTAGAAGAAAAATGAATCAAACATTCATGTTTATAATAGCAATGTGATATTATGAGATTGGTTTCCATTGGAAGTAAATTAAATGTTATAAGTTCATGTTCACATTACAAAGAACAGTGTTAAGAGCAATTCAAATGGCGCAATTTTAATGTCAGTCAGTTTGGAACTTAATGGCATGAAGTTATACCTTAACGATTTATTGAAAATTACCTATAACCTGTGTTCCTGGTAAAATAATTGGTTCGTAAAGTGGTTGAATACAACTGAATTTCTTTTGTTCAGATTTACTCATTGGAAATGGTTATTAAAAAATTATTTTTTTCTAAATAAAATTTTTCTTAAATAAAATTTCTTAGAAATTATGTTTTTTCTTCTTATTGTTATTATTATATGTTGCTTATTGTTGCTAATCTGCATGACCTGACTTAGTCAGACCAAATCCAAAAATCCGTTGACAAGAAGAAAGTCAAAAATGAGGAAGGGAGAAGAATAAATTTCTCCCCAACGAAAACCTAAACAGTCTAAAATATGTTCAGCATGGACCTGATATTGGCGGCATTTCGGACAAAGAGGGTGAGATTTTTCTCCCTGAGAAAATAAAAGACATTTAAGGTAGCCACTGGCAAAGCGCGACAGGCAAGTGTTGGTTCTTTTATCGCCCGAAAGAATTAAGGACTGGCCCAGTTTATTGGCCCTATATCAATCATTAGTAAGGGGTACAGTCCAATTTTTCTTATTTAGGGATTTCGCCTGAGAGAAGAGTTCTGATTATGTGAGGCCAGCTGAAAAGGAAACAGCTAAGCTGCTTCCTTTCTTTGCAGCCTGTCTGCTATTTCGTTACCAAATAGATCCACTGGTAATGAATATCATGTTGGAGTAAAATCAGCTTCAACTTCTGAAGAATAGACAAGCTCGCTTTATCGCCAACATAGGCCCAATTGTTAAACTATTCTATTGAGTCGCGAATATCAGTAAGAATTCAAAGGTCCTTATAATTATTTTCGTATATGATGGTGTTATAATTATATTTCAATTGAATTCTCTTGGAAACACTTTTGCAGTACTGTTGTGGTGTTATCTTAATAAGCCTGAAACAGCCACTAAACATTGGGGATCGCTTTTGTATGGAGGATATATTACGCGACTGAAAATCGTAAGGCCACGAGTTCTATTCTTGGCAGAAATCAATCTCCCCACTGGTGTGACACTACAATAAAAAACCGCCACATTGTTGACCTCGGACAATGAACATGTTCTTCTCTCGCCATAACGCTTGGCGCGACCGAAAGTCGTCAGACTCACTTGACACAGCAACCAAAGTTGTCAGACTCACCTAAAGGAACAACTCACTCACGCTTGCCATAACATTTGGCGTTAAAAAAACGCTCTGTTCTGCGCAGACTCACTGGTGGGGGATATTGTGGTGGTATCTTAATAAAATAGTAACAGCCACTAAATATTGGTGATCACTTTTGTCTAGCGAATATGTTACGCGACTGCAAATTGTAAGCTCGCGAATTCCATCCTTGGTGGAATTCAATCTCCCCATTGGCGCGACACCATAATAAAACACAACACAGTGCTGATTTCAGAGATAATGAATCGTAACTATATCACCAAAAATAACTATATCGTCCAAAAAAACCGTGTAACTAAAGCTCTCATGGAGAGACTCAATATACACCATAGACTCCAATTACTACCATTACTATCTTTCCAATTACTATCTTTCTTCTTCCTTTATATGACATTGAAATAAATCGACATATATAAGTTTCAATCGATGTTATGTAGCATGGAATAATAGGAGAAAATTCGGTTGGAAGTATACTTTTGCTACATCTTATGAGAATCAAGAAACTGGTAGCATCTGCTTTATTGGGAACTGCTTCCACTTACATTCATGTGATATTGGATTTCTGGGGAAAATATCAAAGTTTCTTTCGGAACTTTGTATAATTAGGAAAAAAGTACCCAAACTTTTCCCATTTTCTCTTATACAGCTCGCTTTGTTCGTCTGCTGATCTTTTTAGTCCTTATGTTTGGAAAGTTTTAATCTTTAACTAATAATTCGTATAATCCTCTTATCCTCATTATAACATGTTTTATCCTTTATATCTCTTCTCATGAAAATATTTTTAACTAGTTGTGCATTCAACTATGAAATATGTAATCATCATTAGAAATATTTTTAAATGCTGTTATTTCTTAGAAATTTTTTCTTCATTTTTACAAAGATAAAATTTTTTAATCGGTTTTCTTTCACTGCCTGATATGATGATGTTCCAAATTTTGTTCATGTAAAATTTATTTGTTAATGCTACAATATTTTGCTATTTTTAAGTTTATTTATTTAAATTAAATTTAGAATTCACCTGAAAAGCGCCATTTGATAATGAATTTATTAAAGATTTATTTCAAATTTTTATCGTAACAATAATGAAGTGAATGAAAAAATAGAAAACTTAAAAAAATTTAACACATTTTTCTTGATGTTTAATAAATAATTAATAATTTTAAAATACAAAATTTGTTCAAGTCTATTTTATTTGATAATATTGCAACGTTTCATTATCTATGAATTTAACGATTTTATATGAATTAAATTTGAATGATCAGATTTAAGCGCCATTTAGTAATTAATTTGGTAAATATTTATTTCTATCGCAACAATAATAAGGAAAATTTTAAAATAAAAGGTAATAAAGATAAAAATTATTTAAAACACGTATTTGTGAGTGTATGAAAAAAATAATGAATAATTTTTAAATCATAAAAAGAAAAGAAATGTAGAATTTGCAAGGTCAAATTTACTATTTGAAACACGTTGTCAACAAGTCTTTATTAGAAACAAGCTTTAACTGGTGTACAAAAAATTAATGAATAAGTGAAAAAAATTATTATTTATGCTCTGAAAATGATATTATAAAGGAAATAAATATCATTAAAGGGAATTATTTTTTTTACCACTTATCTATCAATGACTCATTTTTTTAATTTTCATCGTGACTTTCAGAATTTTAAGCAAAATTATTTTTGCAGTTTTTTTCTTCACTTGTAATAACGTATCTTGTATTTCTGTCTATTCTATTTTGATAACTATTTTTAATTTATTCTATTTTGATTTAAAGTCTGTTTCTATTATGTAAGAACATGATAATGCTTTTGGTTAGGGAGTTTTGAAGCTCTCATACTCATTGTGTAATTGTAGCTCTAAATTTCGTAGGCAATGTTTAAAGCATAAACGGCAGTATTCGTCAATGTTTTTTCATCAAATATATTTTTCACCTGCTTTTTCCAGTATTGCATTGTTATTATTATGTATTCTTCTTTCAAAGCAGATGCGTTTTTAAAAGGTCGACCGACCTACTTTTACCAGTATTGCGTTATTATTACTAAGCTTCTTTGATAGCAGAAGCGTATTTTAAAGATTAAACTATGACATCATAGCTTTTATTTTCATATAATGTAATATTTTTTGGAGGACTTTAAAGAATTTTATTTTTATAAAACGTTAAAAAAAAACTTCACTCGCGTTTAATAAAGTTTTGATAAAAGCATTCTCTTTTTTCCCCAGTAAGAAAATATCACATCACTCATTCTTAAGTGGGAAACGTTGAAGGATTTGACTCTTGTTCTAATATTAATCCATTATGAAGCTGTTTTATGATTTCAGAAACTATAAAATAGTAGTTTGTGTTTACAAAAATATACTTTTTAAAAATTCTATATAAATTAATCTGGCTATAAATAATTTATTGGTAATTGAAAAATGTAAATAATTTCATTTGTAAATATTTGTAAATAGCGTCTCTCTCTCTCTCTCTCTGTGTGTGTGTGTGTGTGTGTG
>JAPMOQ010022248.1:1218930-1253238 GCA_026543055.1 Argiope trifasciata
GCTCCCTTTAAATTCGAATTCTTTGGAATACCTAAAGAGGGGGTTTTGTTTTGTAGTTTGAGGCAACAATGGTGGGCAAGAAACAAAAGTCTACATATTTAAATTTAGCTGTTCCTTCTGGTCTTTCCCTATCTTTTTCTTACCTAAGCATCCTATGTGAGAAAGAGTAAGGGAATAATATTAAATCTCTAATACAGTTCCGAAACTTTTTCGCAGCATCTTTTATAAACTTACAAATACAACGCTTATATTTGTATAATAGCTAAAATATATTCGTTGAGATAAAACAGTGGAAATAGTCACCCTAAAACGTTCTAGCAAAATGTTTAATAGATGGATGTATTTGTTTGTAATCGACAGCATCTCATCGGCGAACAATAGGTTCGAAAAAATCAATTTGCGTGTTATCTTTTGCAATTTTTTAACACTAATTGCTATTACACAAGCAAAAGAAAATCTAACGTGTATTTTGAGCTCCCTTTTTCAATTCCTATTATTAGTCCTACTGTACTTTTTATTTTTCCGCACAAGTTCAAATTCATTTTTTAAGCTTCCAGTGGATGACACTTGAAGTTAATGTAGTTTTTTGAAAATATTAATTCATTAATTTTATTTTATTTTATTTTATTACTTTAAATAGAGCTTTGGCAGTTTGTAATGAAAATTGAAATCAGCAGGCAGTAGCTCCATAAGTAAAATACAAGTATTTCAGCATTTTTCACGTGAAGATGGAGAATGTTGATGGAGTTCAGTTGCTATTTGGAGATAGCTAAGATCTAACTCGTGATCTTAGGGCTCGTAACCAGATGACACAAGACTAATGATGACTAAGACCACAAGACTAAAAGCGATTTTTCAGTCTTGAGGATGTTACCTGGTTTATAAAGCTTCCACTACAATATCATAATATTAACCTCAACACTCCACTACAATATAATACTATTAACTATGTATTATTCATATAATCATTTAATGCATATACCTCTTTCACTTACACTGTAACTTCATTATCTTGTACCTCTTATTCTTACTCTTCATTATAATTTCAGCTATAGAAGAAAATCTGACAATTAAACCGTTGTTTAAACATCATAAACAGTTTAAATTTTTCTATGTTCAAAAAAACTTACAGCAAAAATGCATTTTTAAAATGCTACATTTCTGGAACAAAATTGTAGTTAATTGAAAAGACAATGTTATTTCGAAATATATAAAAATTGTAAAGCGGAAAATCTCACTTAATTTTATTTTCCGAAGAAAATTTGTGTCGAATTCGGTAGATCTAGATAAAACGAAGAGATCCTGTTGAGCATATATGCATATACATTACCCTTTATTATTATTAGAAAATACAGATATTACTGAATTAATTTATTTATTTGACACAGACACTCATACAAATTCTTTTATCATCATTATAAGTAGAAAGACACATTATTTAATTCATTTGAATATAATCGTTTAAAATTCTCAAATGAGACAATTTCTAAATAACGCGTTATTAAATTTGCATTTCATATCAAATTGCTACAGTATCTGTTTAAATACAGATATGACGAAATAAAAATCTCATTTAGTGGTTGGATAAATTTTAAGCAATAATGAAATTAGCATTAGTGGCAAAGATAAATCAAATAATTTGTATTAGTTACAGATATCTCTGCTTTGCTTTAAAAGGAAGAAACCATAACGACATGTATATAACCTTTTCGTGAAATATGAAAAATATACACTCATGTGTATATAGCGTTGAAATCTAATATAATAATTATTGCAATATTTGTTTTTTATAATCTAATAAATATCGAATTTAACTCAAATTGTTGAAAAAATAATAATTGTAACAATTGCAATATATAAATATTTTGCGTAATATCTAGTTACCATTTTTTTTTTGCGGCTTTTACAAGGAACGTCTCTAATTTTGAAAGAAATGCATTTACAGGAAGTCTGTCTCACAAGTAAACTCGTACACGTACAAGTAAACAGAACATGTACAAGTTAATTCGATAAATACAAAATGTAACGAGTTCTATAAATAAAATTTGATATACAGGTTTAGCACTTTAAATTTTTTAAACCATATTTTGAGCCAAATATAGTAAAGAATCGACCATCTACCGGTCTGTATTTTTGCAATAATTTATAAAAACTATGACAAAAATCAATGAAAATCGGAATGTTATCTGTAGCAACAACTGTAATTCCGTGTAAAATTTTAATTTCAATCTGCCAGCAAAAACCTTCTAAGATGTATATTTGTACGATAAACTCTCTAAAGTTGTTATATTCACTACAAATATCAGTATTTCGTAATTATTATTGGAATTTGCGACTTTTTTTAAGGTCTTCAATTTTATGTGAGGGAGAAAGGTTAAAAAACTTTGTTGGAGAATACGTGAGAAAGTTTTGGGAGACCACTTCCATGAGTTACTGAATTTATATTCAGTCTTACTCCTCACTCACTCACTAATTAGTAAGCTATTTTAAGCCGATATTTTTACGTCTCTTGTTTTCCATTAACGCCGTCTAAGGCCAAGAGTACGATTTAGCTGCACAAGCGTCAAAACCCTTTTTACGGGGCAAACTTCATTCGGGCATTTCATTCATTCATCCACAGATAATAATTTACTCCTGAACCAGAGAACGATCACCTCTTATCCAGTAACCCCAGTTCTATTGCTCTCGACATAGAGGACTTTGTGGCCACGATAGATTTATGCTTACTCCAACCACCACCATTTAAGTGTGGGGGGTCTTCGACTGGAGAATTCGAATTCACAACCCAAGGAACGCGAGTCCAACGCCCTACCAATCAAGCTAATCCCGGCTCCTTTATTGTTTATACTCAGGTTTTAGTTACTGCATCTGTACTCAGTCACATGCACACTATTCTTTCAATATAATAAAAAGTAAATTTTAAAAATAAAATAAAGATAGACGAATCTAGATTTACATAACTTTTATCTTACTACAATGTTTCAATTTGAGGTTCTAATTTCTTTTTAATGTTTTGGTTTAAAGATTTCATGCCAGATATCTGAGTCAGATGTTGGAAGCTGATGAATAAATAGAGGCAATGAACTCTTCGAACGATTTGATCAGAAATTTGATACGAATTTTAGCGTTTTAAAGTATTTAATCTTACTGATTGTGCTTTGACGTCGTTTTCATCATATACCTCTGTATAAACAGACTATCTCCTCTTTCACAGATTTTCATTTGAATTGGAAGGGCCGTGGTGGTCTGGTGGCAATATTTCGGTTTCCTAACTTTAGGATTTCAGGATCGAGAACAGCTTCCATTAAAAAATCGTCGTGTTAAGGGATCTTGTTCCCATTTTATCCCTCATGACCAAACACCTCAGTACTGGTGTGGTTCGAAGTTTGTTGGGGGTGTAGTATCTTTGATACTCCTTCCATCAAGGTACACCCCCTCCTTATCACTTGACCGTGGTTCAAAATTAAGTTGTGCGCATCAAAAACAGCTCTAGTGTTGTTTTAAAACGCAACATTAATGTAACTGATCTGCACTTCACTCCAATCAGAATAGATATGATTGTCTTTGTCGAACATTGCACTGAGGTGGCCTGGTGGTAAGGTCTCGGCTTCGGACCAGCAGGGTTTCAGGTTCGAGACCCGATTCCACCGAAGAACCGTCGTCCGGGTCAAATGTGCTCTTGTGGTGTGGAGAAAGAGATGCCAGCTCATGTGTCGTCATTCTCATCTGACCACGGTTCAAAATAATGAGGTCTGTCCCAAAATATCCCTTGTGTTGATTTAAACGGGAAGTTAATATAACTAAATTAAAAACTAAAACTACAGAGAATATCATAAGTCTGTCTCTTATCTTTTGAATTAATGTATTTTGTCACATATACACGACACACAGAGTTCCCATTATAAATATATATTATTTCAAAGACTTAGAAAAATCTGAAGCATGGTAAATCACCTCATTGGAATTTTTCGATGTTTAAAATATTTCTAATTTATACATCATACACGAAAAAATATAAAAAATACTATTAAAATATGTTAATACTCTGGAATCAAATAATTTTTTTCAGCTTTTTTTTTCTAAGTTTCAATTATTTTTTAAAGAGCTCTATATAAAACTTCAATTTTATTCGGAGATATTTCGTGAAAGATAATCTAGAAAAATGTTTCTAAAGAATAATATAAGCAAACATTTAAAATTCCCCTTCTTAAATATTTCAGCGTCCCTTCATAGCTATAAATTTTAAAGAATAATGGAGGTAAAGTCGACTTTAGTTTCGAAGTCGAAAAACTTTTTGATCTGCATAGGCATCCGTATGAAAAATATTCTTCAAGCGACTGAAAAAAAACATTTATTATTTTGACGCATTATTTATCTTCTTCAAAGGTTAAATCGATGAGGATTTTGTTTTTGTTTATAGTCAGTTTTATATTTGTTGGGAATATTTTGTATTTTCGCAACTTATTTATATTTGGTAATAACTCTAGCTCGTTTTTCAATCACAATAATGTATTTCTATACCTTGTGGATTTACATAAAATACATCACAAACAAAAGTAATGCTGAAGAACAACAAATTAACAAATTTTAGAAGAAAGTTGTAAATAAAATGAAAAAGCAGATGATTTACAATTTCTATGAAAATGAAGTTATATTTTCAATATTTTTTTACTTTATTTTTAAAATATTTTTCCTTTATAAAATATTCACTTTTTCCGGTATAAATCTGTAATTTTGGATTTAAAACCACTTATGAAACTAAGCTATCTTCCGATTTACTTTCTCATATACGTAACATAGAGAAAGTATTGTATACGTAGTATATAGAAGGTATGTAAGTAGAAATCATCAAAGACTTCGAACTCTAGATTTTGACTAACTTTCAAGTTTTAGATTCCCTTGAGTTCGAAAAACACATTTTTGGAAACTGCCTGTTTGTATATGAAAATGATAACCCAAAAACGCTTGGAATTTAACAATTAAAGTTTTGTATACGCTTTTTACACCAAAATTGGAGATTTCTCTCAAATTCTGACCAAAATTTATTCAGGTGTTCAAATATAAATTTACACGTTAAATGCGAAACGAAGAAAGGTTGAGAAATAAGATTCAGTACCTAGATTTAACATTTATAACATAGAAACTTTGCCGATTTTGAGCCAAACCTCACGAGTAGTTGATCGATCGTCTGTTGTTGTTCACCGTTTTTTATTTCTTATTTATCATGTGTTCTATATTTCACAAAGGAAACTGTTTATATTTCTTGATTAAACAACATATATTCAAAACACTCAATGATTTCTACATTGAACCAATGTGTTTTGATTCAATGAGCCGAACTGTATTTTGCATTGCAATCAAATAGAATAAAAATGAGAAGAACGGAGCTTTAAAATTATAATTTCAGTATTAGCCTAAAAATTTGAATTGTTTTCACACTTATTCTTTTTTAATTTATCATTCATTTTTATAATTAGTAAATAATTTTGAAATCTATTTTCCTCTCATTCAATCAGTGAAACTTGAATCGTAATATAGCTAATACAACTCAACTTATAAAGAAATTCTAGAAACATGAAATTAGTTTATTATTTTAAAAGTGAAATTTTCAGAAATCTAGCTTATCAGAAAATTAACAATAGTAGTTTTCCTACCTTGGCTTTTGGACGGTAGAAGATGGGGAGGGGGGCGTAGCCAAATCTATTAAAGTTACATTACTGCCTAGTTTAGGAATAAGTTTATAAGAAATTCAAATAATGTCTGTAATAATTTTTAATAATATTTTCTGAAAAATTATAATTAAGGGAATAATGTATCTAAATAATAATTAAGCGAATTAATTATTAAAATAACATCACTTTCTCAACTATAATGGGACAGCTCATTAGTTATTCCATTACATACAGTTACTTATTATGGTATTTGCAAACAAAAAATTTGTTCTTAAATATAACTATGAATTAGATTTGAGGCCACTTAGTTGTGAATCGTAACGAGGAAATATATTTTTTTCACAGAATCAGCAAAAAAAAAAAAAATTAGTCTAAAATAAATTATTAATGTGTTGTTCAATTTAAAAATTTGTTGAAATATGAAATTAAATTTACTGGTTTGTTAAAAGAGATATCTCGTAATATTCACTACTAGGATCCCAAAATGTTGAAAAATCCGTCACTGAATATGAAAACAAAATCGATTGTCAAACATCATCTTTACCAACATAAAATTAAAGATGGGTTTATTCTTGGCCAGTTATAAGACGATCAGTAAACAGCGCATGTGCAGAAATGAATTGATGTATGTTTGCCACTATTTCATCAGATGGATTCAGGCATTCCATATTTGGCTATA
This sequence comes from Argiope trifasciata, assembly GCA_026543055.1. Classification (NCBI taxonomy): domain Eukaryota; kingdom Metazoa; phylum Arthropoda; class Arachnida; order Araneae; family Araneidae; genus Argiope; species Argiope trifasciata. The sequence goes on from JAPMOQ010022248.1 coordinate 1,225,282, forward strand.
AATTGCCGCTTTGTAGGCCCTGAATTTTACCTTTTCATTGCGTATCGTATTTAAATGGTGGATACTTACACAAAGAAACATGATAAAATAAAAAAGGTCAACATATTTACATTTGGAAAACACTAGAAAATAAACGGCAAATAAAATGAAAAAGAAATACAACCTCGCATCAGAAAGAACAAGGGACAAAAATATCGGGATTATTTTATAAGTGATCAATGTTTTCATGCGAAAAAAAACTGCATATTTTACAAACGCATGCGGAATAAGAAAAAAATATAATACAGCTGCATGTTGTCCTGTCGAAACAAATACTTACCATGGATCGAACAGCATTATCGAGCTTTCTACATACGCGCTTCCTTTTGGCCGGTTTACAATTGGCCAAATATAAACACACATTTCTGATTAAATAGAAGTGTGAAAAGATTTCTCTATCTTAGTATTTATTTTACAGCTGCGAGCACTGAGTCATGATAAAGAACCCTTTTGTAATACTGCCTCAATTAATTTTCGCTGCTCATTCATTCTTTAATCCAATCTATCTAATTTCGTTAATTTTAATTGATAGTTATTTTTTTCTACTGTAGAACCTTTTGATAATTACATTTGCATTGTCTTGAAAAATTGAGCTCCATGCATTTAATTTGGAAATAATTGACTTTAACTGATACATTTATTATAATTTAGCTTCCAAAGGGTTTCTTAAATGAAACGAATTATTTCTTCTTTTGAATTGCTGCTGTCTCTTTTTTTCTCCGACGACTTCAAAGACAAGTGCAGAACAAATTCTTTATTTTTGAAATCCATTGATTGTGGACACTTGAGATATTTTCATTTCGTTTTAAGAACAGTTTTCATCATTTTCAGTTAATTATGTAAAATTTCTTTAGAAATAAGTTTTGTTTGTTTGAGGGCTAATTATGAGTCTGAAAATAATGTTTGGGAAATTTCATTAATTTTAATTAATTTTCTGATATTTATCTTGTTAAAATTTCCCAGTGTTAATAAGAAAGCATTAGAAGTTTTTCTTTTTTGTTGGGAGAGGAATCTCTTATTTCGATGTTGGGGAGTGGCTTGGATTCTATATTTGAACTGAATTCCTCCTCGTAAATAACTAGTAGTTTTCTTTTTTTTATTAAAATATGATAAAATTAACTTTAAAAAATGATAAAATTATTTTTATTTAACTGAAATTCCATTAATATTGACGTACCATATTTCTTTATAAAGTACAAGGAGTAATCCCCCAAAAAGTTTAAAAGACAAAGGTTAAATGCATTATTAACAAAAAAAAACTCATGATACAAATGGGAATTAAGAGATATATGTGGCGGTCACTTCTCTGCATAATCACCAAACTTTTTAAGGCATTTATCACGCCGATGGACCCATTTGTTTAACCAGTCTAATCCTTAATAATCAGGTTCTTAGTTATTGAGCAAGTTATCGGCACCTCTTTGAACATTATCGTCTGATATGAGCCCTCTTTCTGATAAGTGTTTCTTCAATGCCGGAAAAAGAAAATATTCACTGGGAGCGAAATTGGAGTTGTATGGGGTGTGACTCCAGTGACTCCCATCTATATGTTTCCAGCAATCTCTCTGTCCGGATCCAAAGAACGACACCATTTTGCTACTTGTTTCCAACTCTTTGCTTCGGCCCCGTACACTGAGAACGATTTCCCTGTGAATGCCCGATGGGGACACATTCTTGGATCATAGAAATCGTATCACGCTTCGCACCTCTGTGCCAGACCACTTCTCTGGACCTATTGCCATAACTGACGCTTTTTCAGATCTCAGTACTAACACGATCTACACGAACGACCGGTTTAAGACCACTTGTGCTATTTCTCTTCACTCTGGGTAACAATATTCCCATCCACGATTTCTACTTTCCAAATACTGCTGCTTGTACACTTTTGGATTTCCTTTCGTATATTAAATGAACGACTTGAGTTAAGAATAATGCCCTGTTACCATTCAATATTTTGATGGTATCTTGATGAAACCGATAATTTTGATCATTTTTATTGCAGCCTTAAAAGCATTTGTTATTTCTTGTACCTATTGAAGCTAACAGCGTTTTGGCGAATTTTTAAACGATTGATGTGATGTCAGACAGTAACTTTTACAAAATTAATTAAATGGTCTGTAGAAATTAATACAAAATTTTATTTAACTTAAATATTTATGAATAATTAAGGTAATTAGCGCCCAATTCAAAATAAGTTGTTACTTTTGACGTTTCACCAAATGCCCAGTATACTTCGAAAATTCTGGACAGCATTCAAAATCAATACTCAATTCTCTTCGATTTGTATTTATATGTGAATCTATATTCGAATAGTTCGGCAGAGAGACTTACTCTTAATGGATTTTGCACAAAATTTGATAGGAATCTAAAAATTTTGTATGAAGACCATATAGTCAATTTCATCCATCTAACTAAAACCCTTTTTTTTAGTTGTCTTTACCACAACTAAACAAGCCGACAAACGTTTTCCAAAAAAATATTTGTTTTGAACTGAGAGTGGTCTAAAACGCAGAGATTCATCAATTTACGGAGAGTCTGAATTTTTGATTATTACAATACTTTCACTATATATAATCATCTTTCGTTCAGCAAATCTTTATCAGAAAAGATGCAAATTCTGTTACTAATGATCTCTTACTCCATAAAAGAACCACCTTACTCTTAAACTAATAAGGTATAGAGCATATTAAAGAATTCAATGAAATATTATGTTGAAAACGTTTTACACATGTTATATTAATAAATCTTTCTTTATATTTTTAAGCATATCTATATAAATATTTTCCTTATAATGACTTCTACAAAACAAATTATTCTCCTAAAGGATTCGGCAACATTTACAACAACAAGTGAATCACGTAATTTGAGTTTTCAAATTCAAATATATATTGGAAACATACCGGAGGGTAATTTGAGATAACGCAACTAAAGTGAGTGGTAATCTCATAAAGCATTTTCAAATCTAAACCTGAACTTCCAAACGCAAACAAAAGAGTACAAATTAATTTCAGTCGTCTTCTTCGATGAATTAAATATGAATCTCTGAAATGTTAATAAATATTACCTGAACAATGAAAAAAGAATGCAACGTACAAATAAATCAATTTCAGAATGTTTTGGAGGGCATTTGGGAATAAGGAAGGATAATTTGTTTCAAGATATTCAACACACTTGCATAATTATGTATTACGAGGAAGAATAAATACATTTTATGAATATAGTCCTTATGAGATACATTCCGATGTATTTGTGTGTTAATTTTTTAAATGTATATTGTTTATTTAAGGGAATGCATTTTTATTTAATGACCGGGTGAAATGATTATTTAAGAGAATGCATTTTTATTTAATGACCGGGTGAAATGATTATTTAATGTTATTTCTTGTATGTTGTCCGTTTTTAAATTGTGTATACCTTTTTATATTTTTGTAATTTTCTCAGTCTTATTTAACTAATTTATCTTTTAAACATTTTCATCATCAAAAGCAGTGTTTTTCATTTTAAAGTCAACATATTTTATTTTGTTGACCTTCAGTGATAATACAGGCACTAAGATTGTAAAACATATTAAAAGAAAATTACTTTAGGAATTTTGCTTTTTATAAAAAAAATCTAAATATTTCTTAAATATCCTGAAACATTGATACGTCCTTATTCTTCAGATTTTTTTTTTCGATTGCTAAACTTCTATTTTAAATTTTTACAATGGAATTTGTACATACAAATAAACCTTTTTTAGAATATTGGTCCTATTTTAGCGTGTTTTGGCTCTACCATCATTTATTAATAAGTACTGATGTGCTTTCATTGCTTTTACTTTATATGCACATGAAGTAAATCTTAACTTCAGCCATAATATTTTTTGCAATAATTGTGTTAAGAAGTCTGGTGCATTGTAACTAGCAAAGGGGTTAGAAGACTGAACTTCCTAGTTTTGATATAAAACATTATAATATTTACATCTAATAATAAAACAAGCGCAAGAATCATGAACACACGACTGTAAAGTGCTTTTTCTGTTGCTCTTATATGAATAAATAAAGAGACAGTATTGAAATCTTCTAAATATTCGCTTTTTGACGAATCTCTACATTTCAAATATCCCTGAGACAGCAAAACATGATTCTGAAAATTCTGTCTGTATATCTATGAGCGCGATCAAAAACGTCTTAAGATTTGTTTTCTGATCTTGTCGTCGAATTTGTAGACTTTTATCATGTTTTCTACGAAATCCATTAAAAGTCTGTCTGTCTGGCTTTCAAAATAAAAGTGAACAAAACAGGATACAAAATATGAAAAATTACGTAGATCAGGTTTGAAAAGCGCAAATTTAGTACTTAAAAAAAAAAAACAGTTATATTGTATTTAGAAACAAATTTGCCCAAAGGGTTGGACCAGTCTGTTCCTTCGCTTAGTAATGCCAAATGCCAAAACACTATAATCTAATAATTGAAATAGATTTAGCATCTAAAGCGTCGATTATTGTCACATTTTGAACTTCTCCTGTCAAAATGAATTGGTCATATGTTGTTGAAATAGATTAACCTAATAATTGAAATAGATTTAGCATCTAAAGCGTCGATTATTATCAAATTTTAAACTTCTGTCAAAGAGAATTGTCCATATGTTGTTTTGCATTTTCAATGGCAAGAAAACGAATAATTTAAAATTGCAATTATTTGGTTATATGAAACTTAGTAGATCAATTTTAATTATGTGTCAGATTTTCGTTTCAACTGGTGCGAAAAAGACGTCCAAAATCCATATTCAGTTTCCCGTTATTAAAGGCATTCCAGCGATTAATCGTCAAAAATCAGATATTTCTATTGACGCTTTCGTAACTATTGTTCACCAATGGCTTGAAATTCTTAATACGTAAATTTGTTTATTAGAACATGCAAGAAATATTCGAGGAAATCGCGACCATTAGTTTGTGCAGACGTTTTCTTTACTGTCATTAAAAATAATATCAAGATACACGAATCAGTTGAAAAATATTATGATGCTAGATTTTTCGAATTACTACTCTAAATCTCCTTTCATTTTTATTTTCTTATGTATGAAATATATAAAGAAAAAAAAAACAAGTATCAAAAATTTCTATCTCAAGATTTTGACGAATCTTTATATTTTAGACCTCCCGAAATCCTATTCGAAAAACACAATTTTGGAAGTCTGTCTGTCTGGGAACACAACAATTTAAAAACGCTTGGAGCTCCAGAGATGAAATTTGATTTGGTCTTGCCATCGAATCTGTAAAAATTTTTAAGTTTCGGAAATAGTTCATTCGTAGGATGTTTATCGATTCGACTGTCTGAGTACATGTGAACACGAAAACTATAAAACACGTTGAGCTAGATAGATAACATTTGATGCCCATATTTAGCATTTAATATATAGATACGTACTAAATTTAATCATATCCATGATGTTCATCTGTACAATCGTATGTAGGTAAATGTGATTGCTCAAAAAAAACACAATGACTTAAATGAATTATATTTGATATGTGATTTTTTTTATTAAAATTGTAATTTTGTGCACAATTATCCATTTAGCCAGGGGAAAAAAGCATTAAATGTAGGCGTGTGCATGCGCGTGCATGTGTGTGTTCTTTATTATATAAAACAAAACAATCCGATACAAGACTCTGAAAAAAATTTAAAAAAAATCTGAGTACAAGTGGCGTTTTATGGCCTTACCCAAGATCAACTATTAGGAATTCAATTAGCCACTTGGTCTTGAGCGGAACCAGCTGCCAATTATATAAATACCACGCAGCCCTACTATTGATGTTAGTATATTTTTTTCCAGTAGAAGCGAACTTGACTATTATACTAGTGGCAGCATGATCTTGACTCTCTCTATCGATAAATAGTATATGTAGTTCTTTAGGCCTACTACACTATGGCGTAATTATGTGCCTTTTTTTGTTGATACCAATGAATTACATAAAATACAGCCTGTGTTTTCAAGACTCTCTCTTTCGATAAATGTTATATGTAGTTCTCTAGGACTACTACTCTATGGCGTAATCATATGCCTTTTGTTGTTGACACCAATAAATTACATAAAATATAACCTGTGTTTTCAAGGCTCTCTCTTTCGATAAATGTTATATGCAGCTCTCTAGGCCTACTGCACTATGACGTAATCATGTGCCTTTTGTTGTTCACTGTTACCAATAAATTACATAAAATACAACCTGTATTTTCAAATCATTTCACCAAAGCATTACATTATTCACTATCAAATAAATTATTGTGTATTCAAGAAAAGCAGTAGTAATTTTTTTATCCACAGTTTTATACTGGAGAAAAGGACTTATACCCTTTATTCGAGAAAATGTGTGAAAATTTCAAAGAACTCATTCCTTATTCTTTCATGCTAATTCAAATTCGTAGAATTCAAAATATTATTAAAAAAAGATGTTATTTTTCAGTTTTGAAATGCTGTAGATCAAATTATATTACTTTAATAAGTGATTCCTCATGTATTCTTTAATCATCTGCAGTACAAATAAAGGAAAACAAATCCTTATGCTTATGTCAATTTTTTTTCCTCTTCTTACGACACATTCTCCAGCCACACAAAAAATATGTACATGAAAATTATTTTCTTAAATTGTACATGAAAATAAACATGCCACAACCCTCTTTGAAATGGTATCGAAGTACATATTTAATACTTATTTCCTAATTTAAGAGCAAAATACTTCTACGATTTAAAAAGAAACAGATATTTCTAACTTTCCTGTTAGAACTAATAACTAATCCGAATGTAATTATAACATTAAAAACCTCGGTGAAAGTAATTTCATTCGGTGTTATTTATTTGGAAAAAAAAAGTTTTTCCTTCCATGAAATAAATTACTTCTTCAGAATAATTGATTAATTTTCGTGAAATATTCTTTTTGGCTGATTTCTTTTTGTGTTCAAAGCAAAATTCGTTGTTTCGCTAACTTAATTACACTTTTGCTTCCAACTAATAGTTTTATTTATTATTCAACTTGCGTGTCAGTCTGTTATGTACTTTTCCGAATTAAAAAGAAAAGAACAAATAAGTTTTCGTACTAAAATGCTGTGGAGTATTAATAAATAAAAACTTGCTGTTTAATAAATACGGTCTATCTTTTTTTTCATATTTCATACAATGAACAATTCCAATTCAACAAAGTATCAAAATGTGAAATATATATAATTTTTATCTGTACAAAAATAAAAATATGTACTTTATTCCATCTTATTTCGTAATCATTATTGGATTCACTCTTATAGAGAGTACTATTTTAATTTCTCCTTTATAACATTCAAATTTTGATATATTTGGTATTATGTATATCAAAATTCAAACATATTTTCTTTTCATCAAATATAAAAGGAAAATCTTTCCTTGATATTTACAGTACATTATCACCATACTTGAAATACCACATAATTAGATCTTTCCTCCTTGAAATTTTGTTTGTCATTTAAATTCCTTTATGTAAAATATTGAATCATTTCGATTATTTTATTACAGATGATAAAAATAAGAAAATATAATTAAAATTATTGCATTGATTATATAAGTGGTAAATAACCATTTATATAGTCAATAAAACTGGACATGTGTCGTCACCCTGACATAGGAGAGACACGTCTTTCCCGTGATTTGGGCATCAAGAGTTCGAGTCCTGGTTTGGACATAGTTGCTCTTCCTATGTGTTCTATCTATGATATAGGTAAAAGACCCCCCCTTTATTGAAAAGTTATTGTACAAGCGAGGGTCTGAATGTTATTTACATATAAGCTAGAAGTCAGACATCTGCCCTCGGGTATTCAGGGGTCTGTACCTTCAGAGCCTACCGCACTCCCTGTCTGTGATAACACGGATACGACGTCATCAGATGGATGTATAAGTACCAATATAATTTTTCCAATGAATACAATATAAACAAATATAATTGGTTATGTAAGCCCCATAAATACAACCTTTGGTATTTTTGCAATTTTTAGGGAGTGAGGTGGGTGGTGGGATGAAGTTTTGTAACCAAATGTATTATTACCATACTGCAATGCGTTTCCTTAAATCTGATGAATATAACGTTTAAGCAACTTTGTATTTATCTTTGATATGATTATGTTTGCTTTGAAAGCTCTTACCTAAACAGTTATGAATGCACATGCATTCTTTTAGTTTGTTACTTCGCTGTAGAATAGGAAAAAAATTCCAATAAAACTTGCACAAGATCTTTATTAGTCACGATTAATTAATGAATATCAATACTTTTGCTATCAATAATGTTATGATACTGCTTTCGGAACGGAAATTCGGCCAATGAAAATTAATCTTGGTGACTTTGTCGACGAAAGTAGTTTTAGAAAATTCAAGAATTATGATTCGATCTTTATTATGGAGGATAGATCGAGAGCTTTTTCTGCTGAATTCCTTCAGATGTCGAATCGTGTGGGAAAACATATATAATTTGAAGAGATTGAAATGACTCGATTATTTTTATCTAACAAACACTTTGATTAAAAATGTTTGAGGTCAAAATTAATGAGGGAACATATTAAAATTTACATCCAAAGTGTTTAATTTTTGTTTGAATAAAGAAGAGTATACCTCATTTTGGTGCCCTAATCCCAGACTTCTGACAAATTGAAGCCTAAACTTTTGGGATTCGAAAGAAAAACTTTTTTTGGCGGGAAAAGCGTGAAATCTTTTGTCTGAGCGCATCGAATTATCCTCATAGAGCTTTCATTGTCCGTCACGGATTCGTAAAAGATTAAATGAGAATTCCTTCGACGCTGGGACAAAAGGCAAACTATAACTAGTTTCCGCGAATGAGACGGAGAAATCCTTTCAGAACTCCTTTTTGGTGGGAAAATGTGATTAATAAAAGTCCGCTCCAACGGTAAAATAAAGAACCTTCTAACTAGTCATGTTTTTGTCAAGGTTATGGAACTATAGGATAAAAAATGAAGGCGAGTAATATTTTTCTCTAGCTGCGTGAATAATTATTCGCTTTCTTATCAAAATGGGAAAAGTAATTGATTGTTAAAATGGATATTAATGGCATGAGAGGAAATGGGCTGAGATAAGTGCAAGTAATTTTACTTATAATTTTATTATCCTCAAATTAAACTTGCGAGCATTTTATGCTGCATTAAAAAGTTTGTTAATTCGAGTAAAACATGTTAGAGGGCTTAGTTTAGTTATATTAACGCCCTGTTTCAAAGCAACTCTAGGGCTGTTTTGGATCATGACGGTACCTGAGCTGGTATCCCCCACTTCAATCTTCAGCACCACACCAAGGACGTTTTGTTCCTAGGAATTTAACCTCTTAATAATATAAGCAAACAGCCTTTTGGCGAATTTATAGACGAATGGTGCCATTTCAACATTAAATTTTACAAAATTATATATTTGGTATGTACAAATTGATTACTAAATTTTGTTTATTTATGAATAATTAAGATCATTAGCATCCAATTCAAACTAAGTTGTTATTTTTGTCATTTCGCAAAATGCGCTGTATACTTCGAAAATTCGATGCAGCTTTGAAAATCGATACTCCGCAGACGAATGGCCATAAAGAATTACATTAAGGTCTTGGAGCTATAAAAGCGATGCTTCATTTAAAATGGAGAAATAAATTATATTTTTGATGGACCATCCTCTATTCAGTTATCAGAATGGAAATACGAATTGTTGCTATTCTCGATCTGTCAATCCATGAAAAACGCCATATCATTAAAACTAGTAATGCGCTTAATGTGTTATGAAATCCAAAACGGTATTATGGAAAAGATATTTTTGTACAATTTATGGAATCCAAAGCAGTTATACGAAATAGAGAATGTAGCATGAGTATGTTATTATGAGACGTTAACATGGTTCTTAGCTTAAACCTCGGACGATGATCTTAGATTTATCCGTTATAACATTGGAAACTCATAAGCGTCTAGCGCAATCAAGTGAAACTTCTTCAGGGCGGCCGTAACTTGCTTCAAGTGTTCTTCGATATTTTAAATCGGAACCGGAGGACTTCAGGTTCGAGACTCGATTCCACTGAAGAACCGCCGTGTGAAGGAGTCTGTTGCACGTTAAATCTGTCAGGCCAAATGTCCTCCCGCTGGTGTGGCGTGGTGTGGAGAGGGGGGTGCCAGTTCAGGTGTCGTCCTCGTCGTCTGACCGTGGTTCAAAATTACGAGGTCCGTCCCAAAATAGCCCTCGTGTTGCTTTAAACGGGACGTTAATATAACTAAACTAAACTAATCGATATTTTAAAGCATTTAATAATTTAAAACGCTTTGTAAATGTTTACTTTGAGTTTTTATTTTTGTTTGTTCTAATGCGGTGGAAAACAGAGGATCGCTGGTGAGAAATTTTCGTTGTCAAGAGAGGACGGCGAAAGGGGTTGACATGTCCCAGATCATCTTATGCGACGGTAGAATCGGGTCTCGAACTCAAAACACTGCGGTTCCACAGTCGAGATCTTACACGTGGATTTGGGGGTGGGGATGTTAGATTGAATAGTTATCACAAGGTGCTTAACATTTTTAAGTAATATTACATACCATTGCTAATATTTTTCAAATATATTTTAAGTAGCATTTTTAATATTTTTACTTTTCTCAAAAACTTTTGTAATCTAAAAGTTTTAATAAGAGAAAGTTTATCTATTTTCTAATATATATACTATAATTTTCTAACTTTTCACAACTAATGGTGTACTTTCCAGTTTAATCTTTTTGGTTTTTCAACTCAATAGATGGCACTGTGATCGCTCGATTTATTTTTATTTCTTATGATGACAACGCAATTTGAGTAAGTGTTATGGGCGTATTCAGTTTTAAGCGCGGGAAAGTTGAATTTAGTTTAATGATTTTTCTACGTAAAATCTTGCGGAGTTTTTGCTTTCAACTGGTATGTTCTGTGCTTTTATATCTTATTGACGTTTATTTGGTTTTAGGGTTTGATAATACCTTATAGTAGTTTTTTTGCTGTGATAGTATTTTTGCTTGTTTTTTGGTTAAATTTTGCTGTGTTCTTGCTTAGATTTTATTTTTGAAATAGTATTTTGCTTAGCATTATCGTTTACTGATGTTAATTCTATTATATTTTGCTTATTAATATATTAATTCATATCTTCAAAAACCTCAATTGCTTGGTATTTTCGAGTCTGGAGGATAAATACATGGACGAAAATCAGACCCTTCACAGTTAAAATCCCTGATTTGAATCCTTACTTGAAAATAAGACCCTTGATAAAGTCTCTCGACCGAATAAATCATTTAATTCATATTTTGCGTTTGATTTAATATTTATTTCTAATTTAGTCAAATTTGATATGTAATTTTGGAATTATAAGTATAGTTTTGTGCCAAATTTTTATGCCAATCAATTCTCAAAAACCCATCTAAAAACAAATTTGATTTTCGGATACTTTTAACTATATGCCAGAGATAAATCGCAAAAGATGGTACGAGAGATTCGGCAAAAATAGTAAATTCACGTCAAAGATAAATATTTCGTAACTATTGTAAACCAAAGCTATGCAAGACGGTCTCTGGGATTGTGTTGTTGTTGTTACTTCGCAGTTTTGCAAGCCCTCTGGCAGAAAGCTGTCAGTGATTTAAGCCGAAATGAGCGTCTCTTGTTTGTTTAGTAGCGCCAACTTGAGCCAAGTGTACGACTTCTCGACTTTATGCTTCACATTCGCTTGCACAACCCCTTTTTTACAACTCACTGATCGAACACAGAAGAACAACCATGCCCGAATCGAGGCGACCAGATTACAGGGAAGACACGTTACCCCTATGCCAGGCCACCGACTCTCTAAGATAATTCATCATTAAAGAGTATGCGGGAAAGTTTTCGACAGACCACAATCGCTGATTTTACTCAAAGATAGTTCATTTTGATGCACATATTGTTGATTTAATTGACATAATTGAGGACAATTTTAATGTTAATGTATTTTCTTTCCTTGGCGAGATTCACTCTTATTAAAATTATCTAATTTTAACAGTATCCTTTTTTAAATTTTATTATGATCTAAAAAAGTAATGAGCATTATGGCCGTGTGCCACAAAATCAAACCGAAACTTGATGAAGACAATGCCAATTCAAGCGTTGTTCTGAATGTCTGATCATGATTAAAAGTTCCATGATGACCTTTCGAAGTAAAAATCTTCCCATTGTTTCAAATCGGATTATTGATCTAAGTCATAAATAATGTTATTATTAAATATTAAAAATTGATTTTTTATCAAGAATCTGCGATCAAAACAAAATTAAGTAGACTTGGAATGTTGAAAACAATATTGTAATGAAAATGAGTCACAATCAACATCATAATAACAATAACAATCAACATAAAAGAAAGCAGTCATAAAAAAAGTTATTTTTAAAGTAAAATTCCAGCTTATTTAGATCATCTCTAAAGCCAAAGTGTCCTCGGCTTAAGATCTCGGCTTCGGAACTTTATGATTTCAGTTTCAACACGCGATTCTACCGACGAAACATCGAGTTTGGTACACGCTAAATTCGCTGAGGTTAAGTATCTTCCCTCTGATGTTGTGTGGAAGTTTGAAGAGGGGTTGTCAGATCAGGTATCATTTTCGCCCTCTGATGTAAGCTGTTCAGAATTGCAAGATCCGTCCCAAAACAACTCTTTTGTTGCTTTAAAACGCGGTGTTAATATAACTAAATTAAACTTGGGGCATCTGTATTAGAAATTGCTCTTTTACAATTTTGTTTTGACGTATGGGGTCTTATTATTTTTAAAAATTATTTGTCACTTTTTAAAATTTTAACAAAATTTCAGTTCTTTTGGAAATGAACTATATCATGTTGTTACCAGATTTTTTTAATAGTTCGCATTATTTGTATCGTAAAAAAAAATCATGCGCGGAAAAAGCCTTATCCTAATCCACTATATCTATTAAGATAGTTTATTCTCTTTTTCCTGTCTCGCCAGAATTAAACCCGTCACCCATAAATCTTCTATCTGTCACACCCTTGATGTATTGAGGAACATAGACTAAGCAAAGAAAGTAAGCCCACGAAAGAAGAAATCGCAATGCGGTAAGCCCAACCGACCAGATTTCCTGGATTAACTGTTCCGGAGGACTAATTATCCTAGCTTGAGAAAAAAAGGACCTGTTTTATCCAGATTTTCAATCAATCAATCTGAATTATTCTGTTGTTTGTTTATAAATAAATATTTATACAAAAATATGTACAATATCTTTTAGAAACCAATTTATGAAAGCTAACTTTTGAAGTATTTCCCTTCATAACTTTCGTTATTCATAGAATGAGATTTAAAAAAACTAAACTCTTTGATCTAATTTTAACAAGTGGTACAGTTGGCGTCCTTGCATAAGGGTAGTGTGTCTTCCCCGTGATCTGGGCTTCCCGGGTTCGAGTGCCAGTTCGGACATTTTTGTTATTCCTGTGTTCTATCTGTGGGTTTTATAAATTTTCCACCCTGTAAAAAGGGGGTTCTGCAAGCGGATCTGAAATATGAGTAGCTAAGTCGTACTCCTGGCCCTAGTTGGCGCCACTGAACAAGCTAGAGACGCTCATTTCGGTCTAAATCCCTAAACAGCTTTCTGCCAGCTAGTGCCATATATAACAACAACAAGTGGTAGAGATAACTTTTAATTCACCTCAAGTTCCGTTCGATTATAGTCCCGTTTTAAAGCAACAATAGGAGTAATTGGGGAAGTACCTCGTAATTTTGAATCTCAGTCAGATAATGAAGATTGTACTTGAGCTGGCACTCTATCTCCAAACTTCCACATCACACAAATTGGAGCATGTTTGACTCCAAGAATTTAACATACACTACACCAGCTCTTATGCCGGCTCTTCGGTGGAATCGGATCTTAATCGGATAAAATCTTCCTGTTCCGAAGCAGAAACATTACCACCAATCCATCACAGTTTTTATTTCATTTCAACGTTATAAGTTTTTCAAAAAAATATGTCATCACTCTAATATTACCCAAATATCCTAGATAAGAATGCATCGAAAATAATCACTCTAATATTATCCAAATATCCTAGGTAAGAATGCATCGAGAATACTTTTGATTCTTTAGATTACTAATGTTCAATATCTATTAATGAGGAAATATTTATACTTTATGTTCAATCCTAAAAATTTCTTTTGATGAAAAAATATCTATTATTTATTTTCAATCCTAGAAAATTCTACTTATGAGAAAATATTTATTGCTTGTGTTTAGTTCTGAAAAAATCTTTTAAAAAGAATATATATTTTTCTTATTTTCAATTTTAAAATTGCTTTCAATGAGAAAACATCTATTGCTTATGTGCAATTTCAAAAGAAATTTTAATAAGATATCTATTTCTTATGTTCGATTCCAAAAACATTAATGAGAAGATATCTGTTTCATATTTACAATTCTAGAAATGTCTTCTCATGGAAAAATAATTATTACTTATGTATAATTCTAGAAATTTCTTCTAATGAGAAACTATCTATTACTATCCGTATCCACAAATTTCTTTCAATGAAGAAAGTCTCTTAATTCTAATTCAAATAAATCAGTTTACAATCAAAATAATCAATAAATCAAAAAGTAATGAAATTCCATTCAATTATACGTCTTGTTTTTAAGTTGAGCGAAAGTTGTTTTATGTAACTCCATGTAATTCAGAAGTATGATTAGGTATTGAAAACAATTTTGAATCGAAATTTTCCATTCAGAACGACTGACCAATAAGAGGTAGTTTTGCCCCGATGAATTTGATATGCACCAGATCCGCATACATAATAGATCTTAGTTAATTTAATTTTGTTATGCGGTCCCTGGTACAGAAAATGAGGCTCTAATACCATACGTTGTCATATTACAGTGTTGTAAAAGTAATGGTGAAATACATGGTCCATATTTAAGTAGCTCCTCCTTATTTCATTCGCAATTTTTTAAAATTTAAAAAGATTTAAATATATAGGGTAACTTTAAAAAATAATTATTATTTCTTATCAACTATTTTTCAAAAAGTATTATAGTTATAAAAATAATGATTCATCGAATTCGAAAATATTTCCTACCTTCCTTTCAAACGGTTATGTGATGCAAATTTGCAAATATTAAATTAGACGAAAAAGTATCAAACACAGTCTCTTTATTTTTTTTAAATAAATTAATTTTCAACAGGTGCTGCCAACTGGACAACTAAAACATTATATGTAATCTTATTACCAACATATGGTCTCTATATATCGCCATTTCATTGCGCTACACATATAAACCCGATAGATCGATTCTCCCATGAGCCATTGGGACATGATATATCATACAGTGTAATTCAAATGAATATAGCAACTGCAAACAGCTATAACTATTTAATAAAAAAGATTTTATCGATAAGATCAACGCATAATGTATATAGAACTTCAAAATTTCCCATGCCCGAAGCATTTGAAAAACTAAAGGCACATTGGAATACATTGTCAAAGTAGAAATGCTTGAGAATGAACTGGACTACTGTCTAAATGTTGTCCGTATGACTAAAAAAAGACACAAAGAACGTCTAAGATGAATGTATACAAAATTTTGAAGTTCTTCAAAACAAATTAATTTTAATCTCATCGATAAATTCTTTTTCATTAAATAATTATAGCCGTTTGTAATCGTTATATTCAATTTGAATTACCCTGGTATTCGTAAAAGCTTTAGTAATGTGGAACTGCATCTCATTCAACATAAGAAAAACGCAGCCTATGTCCACCGTTAAAATATAACCCTGAATAAAGGAAATGTTAACTGTAACATCTCAAGACTTTCAGAAAAGGCTCCAACTGCCCCTCTAAAAAAACCGTATGTTACCAACATCATGTGGACCATCCCGACCTTTGTTAACACTTAAAATATCTGCATGAAGAGAGAATATTGTTTGCTCTGCATCTATTAAACTCATGGGAGTGTTACAATATGAAAATTAGGATTAAACATCTCTTTTTCTTTAGCTAGCATTAAAGTTTGTTATTAATATTTTTAAAGTTATGTCCTTTCAATGACCAATGTTTATTTTAAAATTACTTCGCATTTTTTGCTTATTGTATGTTTTCCCTTCGCTTTGATCATTTCCTTCATCTCCCAGATATCTAAAATATCAGGATGAAAATTCAGCAGGTTGCCACTTTTTAATTTGCAATTAACAGAAATAGCCATTTTCACGAAACTAATTTTAACGCACGATAGCCATTAAATACGGTTTATCCATCTTTCCCGTTGGCAGCACTGTTAAATCCTCCGCCCATAAATCTTCCCGCTGCCACCGCGTGATATATTAAGGAATATTTGGGAAGAAAAGAAAAGTAAACCAACGTCTTTGTCGAATCTGGCGGGCCGGACTTTGAGAAGATGGAGGTCGACTGACTGTTGCCATGGCCGGATTGAAGGGGTGGCTTCCAACCGGATCGATCCTTTGGCTCTCGTCTCTGTCCCGGACTGACATACACTGTAACCGAGCGCAAAAAATAATCAGAAAGAAACGCAATTTTATCGGTGAACGTGATAGAAAAGTATAAACGCTACGGCATTCATTGATTTATAGCATTTTAGCAATCCCAGATTCGAAAATGTTAAAATTGTTTAGTTTTTTTACTTTGGAGGGGGGAAAATTCAATGCAGATTTTGTTGGTTGTCTTCCAAAACTAGAGTTTTTTTTCCCCTTGTAATTTCTTCTGTTTCATTTTAGTGGCTATTATGGGCTTATATTATTGATTTCATCTCTATTATTTACGCTGTTATAAAAGTTTTCAAGAACATAATTTTAAACGTATTTGTATAATTGAATATATTGATAAATTATTGAATTATCGGTAATAGATGCTCAAAGGTTATTAAAACTCCAAAGTATGTTTTCTATTAAATTAATTAAATTAATGTATTTCTATTAAAGTATAAAGTATTATTTTGCATAAATATGTCATTTAACCTATGCCATATTTTGTCTCTTAGATATGATCCTAAATGCAGTTTTTTTTTCTTGTTTCGATTTTGATTAATTTTTTCAAATTATTGCGAATAGAAACATGTTCTAGGTGCAAAAGAAGTAATCTTAAATTATATAAGAAAGATTTTGCTTAAAAAATTCCAATCTATTGCGAAATATTTTAGGGGTATAAAAAATTTAAAATCACTTATCATATTACAAATACTTCGATTTGACTCATAATCACAGAAAAATAAAAAATAAAATGTAGAACAACCATATAGGAATAAAAAAGGAATTGTGAGGGAAAAAATTTAATATTTAAAGTTAGTAATAAAGATTTTGATAATGATTTTTGAACATCATTGGACATTTATCATTATTGTAAAAATGTTTAAATAATTAAATGAATCTTATCTTCTTTATCGAAAAAAGAAATGCATCTAAAATATTTATGAAAAATTCATGTTATTTTCTCAAAAACTACCGAATATTCCATTTCTCTGAATATATTTCGTTTTATTATAAAAACTTTTTAAATGTCTGACATAAATTTTTTTATCAGCTGGATAATTTTTCACATCTCTATTATAAATATCTTTGACAACACTTTTATTTTATTATATTTGTTATAAAAAGCTTAAAAATTGAAAATTACAGTTTCAACCAAAAAAAAAATTAATTCACAAATCCTTAAAATTTTTTACTTAGAATTCTGCAGAAAATTTTCGGGTTCAATAAATTTCTATACATTTTTGCATTTTGCATTTTTATTATTTGGAACAATTAAATAACTTTGTTTCTAACCATATGTAAAAAAAAAAAATATCTCAATGTTGCTGATATATCATTTTGACATTTTCAGATAAAAGAAGGTAAATCTCTATTAAAATTTTGACTCCAATATATTTGTATCAAAATTTGTAGTCATTGCTTTTATTTAATAATATTAGTCAAAAAATTCCGGAATCGTATGTATTTTTGACAAATAAAAAAAATTTAAATGCAATAAATTTTATATAAAACTCTTATTTTATTCAAAAGAAATTAATTAAAATTGTTTTAGATGCAACTAGTTTTATTGAGAACAATTTCTTAGCAGAGTATAAATTATTTAATTTTTTTAATTTAACTTCGCTTCTCCGATTTCAGATAAACATAAATAATTAAAACAGATGAGTGAGATTTTTTTGTTACTTCAAATAAAAAATTCTGTTTGAATAAAAATTTATCTATTGTCCAAGAATTCATCTATTTATTATTTTTCAAGTGAAAAAATCGTTTTTCAAAAATATTTGATAATAATTTATTAAAATATATAACTGACAAATTATATATCCTTTAAAATATATTTTCTACCTAACAATTTTTTAACTTAGAGAAGGGCATTTGAATAAAATGTATGTGGCATTATTTAACCACATTTATTCTATAAGGCACTGTCCTAAATTTTTTTGTAATTGATGTCTACTGTATATTTAAATATAAAAAAAAAAACGTTTTGAAAAAAATTTTATACTTAATATTTTTATGTATACATTTCTTATAATACATAAAATCCATGCATTCTAAATTGAAGGCTATTTTATGTGCTTTTAATTTGTATTTATTAATACTGTGTTACTTATACAATTAAACAGTTGGAGAAATCAAGAAAAAAATTATTAAGCATAAAACTTCGGAATTTTATATTAAAGATTATTTTATGTACACTTAATTTTGTATTTATTATTTTTTTATTACTTCTGCTACAAAGCAATTAGAAAAATCAAGATGTTTTCCTTTAAAACCAAACTAATTTTACTCAGTTATTTATTATTTACAAAACTTGAAGCATTGTTAATTAATATAAATCAAAATATATTGAGTAAAATATCTGTATTAAATAAAAACTGTAAAAAAAATTCTTTGATATGCCTTCCTCTAAATTATTAGAACTTTTTATAAACAATCGGTTCCAAGAAAACAGTGCTATTCTTTCACATTCAGAATAACTTGAGCATCAGAATAAATTTTTACGTCTAAAAAATCTAATAAATATTTCATAATGAAGATACTGAATCCGAATTCGACATTAATCGAAACGAAGGATTTAAAAAATTTAAGAAAGACAGCGAAAAAAATTTGGAAGTATAGCCTGCGTTGTGCTAGGTTCAAATAATACAATGGAAAAAGATTTGCTTGCTTATTTTAAAAACCATCTATTTGTTTAGACATAAAAATTATAATTAAATAAGGAATGTAATATTCATTTGATTTGATTTGATTGTGAATTTATACATAATTTTCTATGTCATTAAAATATACCAGTAATTTACCATCTTTTAGTAATCTATTTTATTCGCATTGATGAGAGCTTAATTCGCAAATTATTTTATTTCCTCAAAAATTTAAATTCTTTTCAAATTCCATGTATATTCTACTTAAGAGACTGCAATTATCACTCAGTTCGCAAGATGATAAATTTATCAAATATTATACAATTATTTATCAAATATATTACTGTCTTCAAAAAGTTATGAATTTATTATTCATTTTTTTCTCTAAGGATTATTACTTTGTTCTATTTTAAGTATTTTTTAATCAGCATTGATAACTCGATATAAATTCCATTTCCACTCTTGCACTATTACGTCTATATTTGTTCCTTGAACAGAAGAACAGCTGTTCTTTTTCTATCACTTGTTTTTTTTTATCTTTTCATTTCATTGTAGATTATATTTGGGTCGTTCTAGAAACAAAGTACTTCTGTTTCTTGTTTTATCAGCTGTTGTAAAGGGTTACGAATATTTTGTATTTGCTTTTTTTTATCCGTCTGCTATTAGTATAAAGTTCTTCATTCATGAATTATCGTCTGCATTCCATTAAATGTTATCAATTAATTGTTTATCTTTATGGACTTCAAATTCAAAAATTATAAATTAATCAGATAACCCTGATTTTCTCAATCAATCTTGACTTTTTGAACCTTCAATGGATCTGAAAAACGTTTTTCAATAAATATTTTCAATCTTAATTTTGAAATTCATTAATTATTTATTCTTATCAACCACTAATTATTTATAATAAAAAATTAATCAATACAAATTTTAATGTTTTAGAGAAGAGAATTCCATCTCAAATAGAATTTCGTTCTTTAACTTAGTTCTATTCCTATTTTAGTGAATAATCAAAGTGGATTCTCAGAATTCCTTTCAATGTTATTAATTTCTCCCTTCTAGCACATAATTTGCATAACACTCTGTTTTAAAGAATAATGACTATACAATCTCGAAATGCTTTTGAAAATTAATAATTCTTACCTTTTCTTACGTATATTTTGCACAGTAATTGGCATCTCTTTTTTAATGGATAATGACAAGGTATTTCTTAATTCATTAGAATATTACTGATTTTCTTAACACATATTCTTAAATTATTATAAATAAAAATGACCACCAATTTTCTGATTAGCTGATTTTATTTCCTGTGTCCAGCTCTGAAATGGTGAAATTATGAACACTTAAAATATTGCGAGCATTCTTGTTTGGAACTCGAAAAATCGTTTTAAAAACGGAAAGATGCCTAGTTGAATCGACAAATGATTTATTACATTTATTTTATTTATTGATATACATTTTTAATAATTAAAAAATATTTTTTTTTTTCAGAAGAATTTCTTTTCAATGAAATTAAATCATTTACATCGTATCTTAAATTTTAATCATACTGTTTTTTTTTCTAAAAAACTGCCCTCTTTGAAGCTGATAAGAATCACTAAAGATATTCATGAAGTTAAAGGTTATCAGTTATAAATTTATCTAGAAGTATGGTTATTTAATTTTTAACTTTTGAATTATTTGTTATCGTTTGCTTGTTATATGTTTGTTGCCTTTATTTTTTTTTTCAAGAATAAAATTTTCGTTAACTGATGATCATAAATTTTAAACTATTAAATCACTTGGGAGCATTTTTTGCCCTTACATTTATACCTAAAAGACGCTCGTTGTTCTATGATAATGTGATTCAAAATATTGCATTACAATATCATACAAGAAATGTACACAATATGACAAATATGTATGTTACATACAGCGGAAAGGAATGGAAATTTTCAAAAGTCAAAAAATTATTATCGATTAATTAATACTGTAAATACTTACTAATTTTAAATGTTAAAATTTTGGTCACAGAATTTCTAATAATATTTTTAGAAATTTAATATTTTGAAAGAATTACATGGTGTCATAATATTATGCATTTTTCTATTTCTAATATTAGTTCACACTCCTCCTATATACATATATATCTTGATCAATTTGTTAGTAAAATACTTATTATTTATTCACTCAAATACATTTTTTTTTTAAATTTTAGTGGACGACACTTGATGTTAATGGGGTTTTTTTCAAAAATTAATCCATTAATTAAATTTGATTAATGTTTTAATACTTTAAATAGAGTTTTGGTAGTTTGTAAGGAAAAGTGAAATCTACAGGCAATAGCTCAATCAGTAGAATGAAAGAATTTCAGTATTTTTCACATCAAGGTGAAGAAAGCGAGTTCAATTCTTCCGAAAATCAATATTTTTTTATATTATTTAATAATTTCTTAACAATTTAATAACTTTTTTATAATTATTAATAAAAAGTAACTAAAACAAAAAATTTCTTTGTTTCCCTAAGTAGGAATGGATTTTTTAAAATATTGTGTTAGTTTTCGTCATCTTAATAAAACTTTATAGAACCGAAGCTCTAATAAGCTATATATACTATATATTACGAATGTAAACTTGGCAAGGCACAGCAAAATCCAGGAAACTCCATAGTAATAAAATCACAGCTTATAGTCGTAAAATCTAACCCCATTTCCTGTGCAAAGGTTTTTCCCTGTAAAACATAATTTAAAATTTTATGGTTTAATTATTGTTTGACTGAGTGAAAGCCTGCAGACTTTTTTTTGAGAAACTTAAATTTTTTTTCATTTAATATTCTTGATTCTTGAATAGTTTTCCGTATAAAGCTGTTTGAATTTTTTTTTTCTAAATTCATATTTCGTAAAAGTAATTGAATTTAACGTAATTAATATTTTATTGTTATTTTACCTATTTCGATGTTACCTCTGATTATAAATGTTGCTAAAATCTTCCTACCATAAGCAAATACTATGCATATTTTCTATTTACATTTGATATGATTATTTCTCAATATTTTAATTGTTTTTAATTACAAAATAAGCATTATTACTTATTTGAAAAGATTTTGCTGTCAATATTATAGTTCATAATGCTAAAAAAAACTGGAAAATCAATGTTATTTATCAATAGATGGACAATCTTTTAAGACAGGTTAAAAATTCAACTTATTTTTTTAAATCAAGAGAAGGATAACTATATAATATTTTTTCTTAAGTTCTCTGCAATATTTTGAACTAATCATTTGATAAACTTCTATAAGAAGAGATTGGTGCTTTATGAGTATTATTGGCTAAAACAGGGTATACGTCTTCTTATTTTCAAAGTATGTCTTTTAATTTATAAGATTTATCTGCAGAGGTACTTTTTCTTCTCTATTTTATGTGAAAAAAAATATTTTTTATAAGATTTTTAAACTTATAACTTAGTTATATACATTTTTAAGATAAATGGAGATTTCAGCAGATGCGCACGAGACGTTCTATAATCTTAACAAAAATTCGGACTCAGTCGTTACGATTGTCTGATATTTGTAATTTTATACTATGTTTTTAGACAATAAAAAGCATTTACATCATCATATTTCCAAAATAAACAATAACCTATTTCAGCATTAGTGCTTTTTACCAATCCAAATTCAAAAATTGGTATTTAGTGCTATTTTTCAGATGATTACGTAGTCACATAATTTTCAAAGTAAAATGGGGATTTCAATAGCCGCTTATGATGCATCCAATAATCTTAATCAAAATTTGTTACCAGGAATTACTAATGACGATCGAATATTTCGAACTGATCCCAATGGCATTAGTATTTCTTGAATGAATATTCCATCCCCATAATTGGCATCAAATGCACCGACTTCCTTAGCGGAGCTATTTCGAGGTAATTCTTTCCATCATTAAAACGATTACGATGAAAAGAAAACGATTAGGCGGTTGCAATCGATCCGAAGCGGCACAGATCCCTCCTTTATTAAGGATCTTAAAGTAGCTTGTTAAGTCTTTGTAAAGATAGACTGTCTTTTCTTTTGTAAAAATCACATTGCTCTGACTTTTCCTTTTTATTATAATCATTCTCCATTGGGATGTAATTTGTAAAATTTTTTAATGAGTTGATTTTTTATTTTGATTGATGGGAAAGAAAATTAATTTTGGAAAATTATTTCGATCCTGCAAAGATTGATAGGGAAGTTGAACTTTGTCATAAGCAGAATGAATTCGTTGAATATTTCTTCTTTTTATTTTTTTTTTTCTTCATTGGATATTATCTCTTCTCCAATTTCCGTGTGGTTTATTCAAAGACATCTTATTTCTATTGCAAATATTTTAAGCTCATTAACCCCTATTTCATGGACATCAAAGAAAAATATAATGCATAGATAATCCGATTTAGATATCTATTCTTTTAGATGCTTATATATCTGCCCTTCTCTAGTTATTATCAATATATATTGTTATATGGAGCTCAAGCGATTGCTGAATTGAACTATGTGCCAAATTCTAGTGTTTATTATGAACGCAGAATCGGGACGCGTGTGGTTAACCAGTCGTGTAGTACTGAGTCGGCAATAGGATACAGCTAAAACGAGGAAACAGTGGATAATTTCAACCGTTTGGAGTGATCTTATATTGAAGCTACGGAAATTTCATCCTTCTGCTCTATCTGTCTGGCCGCTTTGTGAGATGTGCTTGTTCTACTACCTATTACTACTTGTAAATTACTGTCTATTTTAGTGTGCTGCTGCATGTTGTCTGTGCTACGTATTTGTTGCCTTTATATCGGCATCTTCATGTTAATGAGTCATCGTCATTTGTTACTAGACGACTGTTTCCTTCATCTATCAAATTTTAGCAATTACGATTATATTCATCAAGTACAAAAAACGTGTAGCATGACATTAAGCTGTAATGAAGTGACTTTTATAACAAATGTATGAAAAGGGACGTAAAAAATTTTAATTTGCCATTAGAGAAGAACATTGAGTAAAACATGGTACAGCGCTTAATAATCTTTTATTAGTTCCTTTGATTTCGACTTCGAAGTATTTTAAGTATCTTAAAATTTACTAATATATTTGAGTTTTTATTAAAATTGTAATTCAAATTGAAATTTGTCACTACTAATTAATCCTTAAGAATATACTCGGTGCAAAGCAATTTCTTTTTACTTTTCCCATGACGAGTATACTTGTCAAAAACAATTAATTGGTTAATGCGCCTGAAGCTTTAAATACATAGAACTATTTTTCATTAAAAAAATTTTGAATTCTACATATTCCTTCGCACGAAGAAGTAAATGCAGTTAATTTTTATGCATGTGGCGTAGTTTTATGTTTTTTGTATGCCAAGCAAATAAAAGTATAAAAAAAGTTCTACAAATTTTTTGAATTTTTTGTAAAATCCATCGTCTTTCGTGCGGGGATTTTGCAAAAATTTGATACACATCTGTAAATTTTAATTTAAAATATTATACAACTCCATTGTATTAAATTGTGAATCTGAATTATTATGTGCATACTGAGATTCAGTTAGAAAAATTTCATAATGAGTTATGAAAAAAAATTGATACTGATGCGAAATTTTGGTTAATATCAACATACCAAATTCCAACTATCTCTTTCCATTTTTGAGTATTTATCTCGAGCTTGAGTACTTACTTCTTCTGAGTAATATATTCGAGCTCTTATTATCATATTCATACATGCAATTTAAAAACTTAATATTAACACTCAGAAATGTCAAGAACATGTGGTTATTTGCTTCTCTTGTTTTGAAATGACTGTTCAGATAAAGATATTTATTCTTCATAAAGCAAAAGGAGCATATTTTGGAATAGAGTACACTCCCAAATATATGAGTCCTAATGTGTAGGAAGAGCAGACCAGGATATGGATAGCCAAAGTTCTAAGCACTCATTTCTTTGCCCAACAGTACCAGAAGACGCAGTTTTTATATCAAATGTTTTACGTTATACGTATTTTCTCACTTCTTATTGAGTACTAGCCGCCTTTCGCGACCAGCTGGTTCGCCATGAGTAAAGCGTTCTAAAATTTTCAATTAAATCGCATATTCATTAGCCTTGAAGTAATTCCGAGCATTGATTGACCTGAAATTAATATTTTCTTTAAGATGATGAACGGAAAGTTCTAAAAGTACACCTTTTCCTAATAATATTCTTTAATTTTATAAATCAGTCAGTTTTAACCATCGGTTATGCTTCCAAAATATTAAAAAAAAATTCGGTGATGTTGCCAAAATATTAAATATGTTTTTTTAAAAGAAAGCGAGAAAGGGGGAAAAAAGTATTAAATTAATGATACAGATATTGCGAACGATTACATAAATATGCCATTAAGTCGGGATTTCAATGCATATCCTGTCTAAATTCAACCAGGTTTACCGTAAATAAAGATTTATTGAGTTAATGATATAGATATTGCAAACGATTGTAGAAACCTTTGCTTTGCATTTATTTTTTAAAGGAAATATCACATTTTATATTTATTTTATTTTATCCAGTCCCGTGCTGAAAGTTGCATTTCTTTAGATTTATTTTGCAATCATAATTTTTTTTATTTGAACTTCCGGCATTCTTTTATTTTATCAAGTCACGTGATAAAAACATGGTTAAAATATTTCTTTAAAAATTCGTTAAAAACAGAAGCTTACATTATAAATTAAAAAAACTGATACCGTTAGAAAGCTAATTTTTTTAACTTTAAATTGATATAAAAATCATGTTTGTGCAATGTTATTTTCGGAAGTTATAGTTGAAAAACTTCGAAATTTCGCTTAAATTTTAATTAATTCCAATTCTAATTAAAAATTTGAAAAAAGGGCTCCGAGGTGCACATATCCGGACCTCCAAGGTATACATGTACCAAATTTGGTAGCTGTACGTCCAACGGTCTGGCCTGTAGAGCGCCAACACACACACACACACGCACACACACACACACACATTGAGCTTTATTATAAGTATAGACTAACCCTCCATTCATCTCAAACTACGTAGAATTTGAACGCCGCCGCCATTAGGAGTTGCTGGTAACCTATTGAGTTAAAATAGAAAACTGTACTAGTAATAAATATACTACACTCCACGTTTCAAGAATTTATTAGAAAAACAATTAAGTTGTAACTAAGATATAAGCTATTCCCATTTTAACATAAATTTTGTAATGCTTAACTTAAATGCTGTAAACATAAGTAAAACGTTAAAGTAAATCATAGGGACTGGTTCTTAAGAAAATTGATTCAAATTTACTTTATTTTTCATTGATACGTGACTGCTCAGATGTAAAAAGGTAATTCTAAGATAAGAATAAAACTTTAATTTTTAGTTTTTGCAAAAATCCTTAGTAGATTACTGCTTCTGCAATGTCTTGTCTATCTTATTTAAGATAAAAGAAAACTATGCCGGATATTCGCGAACCAGACACTCGGGAATGTATCGTATAATTTTAAACAATCGCTCTGGCATAAAAAGGGATTAAATAGAAATGAAAACTTTATTATTCAATACTATTAAAACACAGAGAATATTAAAATATGTTATTGAAAGAATAATAAAACCTACCGTAAAATTTCATGGTTAAGAGGCGAATTATTTGAATATGTTTCGTAGCATTCCTTATAGCTGTATGGCGTGCCGTCTTTGATATAAATCTGTAAAATTTCTGGAAATATGATTTTGTTTTTTTGTAAAATTTCTTGAAATATGAATGTAGCTCTCTCATTTCGTTGAAAAATTTGATTTATTTTTTTTTCATATTATGATTTTATTACGTCTTAAAAATTTTACCTTCCATTGAATGCATGTTTTTTTAATCTATGATATAGCATGTTCCATCTAAATAAAGAAAGGAAATAATATATTTTTTTTTGTGAAAAGAGCAATTCAGGTGAAATATGGCTTTGAACGGAAGCATAAATATTTACGTCTTCTCTTTAAATCTATATCATATAAATATTTATCCTACGTCAAATATTTTTAAATTTCCCCCTACAAAAGAAAACTTATTATTCCATCCAGTTCCAAAGAAAGAATTTCAGAGATACCGAATATGATTCTGAAGTTCTTAATATTTAATTCGTGAAAAATAGTGGAGCTTATGAAAACATTTTATTCCCACAAGAAATACCATAGGTGTTTTTTATCTGATCCATAAGTTTATTCTATTTTTTTATTTTTTTATTTTAGAAAATTTCAAATTCCCTTTTCAATTACATTCAATCAAGGTTGCAATATCTGACATTTGAGAGCCAGACTAAGCAAACATGTTCTTTATCAGAAAGAGTTATAGTAGATTGCCACGAATTAGCCTTTTTATTTTGTTTACATGCTCGGTTTTTAGAACTGTTTTAAAATATGAGTAACTTTTTTATGAATGGCAATGAGAAGTCAATTAAAAAAATACATGTTGGAAAATGTCTGATACTACATTTTTGAAAACTCAGATTGCATTACTAGCTGCATTTGGCCACCTGTTGATTGGCCAGGAATATTATTTGTGCTGCTTTCAGCTACATCTCTAATATGTAAATTATTGTTTGTGATTTTTCAATGAAATTATTTTGAAGCATCAAATTATGACAGACATCATATCAGTATTAATAGCCTTATATCTGTTCTGTTCAACCTGTATATGAATTCTCTTATATAAGCTGCCATTTACATTTTCAAAAACACGATGATGTTTTTGAAAATGTAAATGTTTGAATAATCTATCTTCAGTGTATGTTTATAAATTTTGCTGTACTTCAGAAAAAAAA
>JAPMOQ010022248.1:1253248-1270792 GCA_026543055.1 Argiope trifasciata
TGAATATTGCTTAATTTGATCTGAATATTTATTTTTTATTGTTTAACAAGCTTTTTTAAATGAGCGGAAAAAGTATTAACAGAAGAACGAAACGAAAGTTTAATAGAAAGAGACATTACAGAAGAGCTGCAAATTCTGTTGATGCATCATATTCAAAACATAAGATTTGCAGTGAAAATAAACTGCTAACATGTCTATATACGTAGGCGGTTCAAAAAGTTTTTAGATTCGAATAGAAAAATACGAGTTAAAAATTTACTTTCAGTGCCCATCAGTAGTTTCAACCTTCAATACTCTATGGTAGATGGCAACTAATGACAGCATCAACGGGAGAACTTCTATGGGGTGTCTTTCTTCTTTTGAAGGCATTTTTTCCCGCATTTCGACAATGAAGTTGTACAGAGAAGCTTGGCACGTCATGATTTTTTATGATTTTTCAAAAGGATTGACTGCTGCGGAGTATTTTCAAATCCTTTCTTCCACCTTTCCGGATATTTCTCCTTCATGTGGCATGGTATTCAACTGATTCAACGAATTTAAGCATGGGATTTGATTTTTGATTGATTGATTTTTGATTCGTTTTACGCTCTCGTATAGGAAGTATATAAAGAAGAGGTACTATAATCATCAAAAAATTTGAACAGATTTTAACAAATCTCCTAGTTTAAGATTTTCCTGTGTAAAAAAAAATGGAATTATTTCGTTCTGAATATTTCGATCGATACAGATCAAATTTGTTTTATGGTCTCGACGCTAAATTTGTAGATTTTTACCAAATTTTAAACGAAATTCATTCAGAAATATATGTTCGTTTCTTCGTATATCAGTCAAATCGAAAGAAACTGGATCTATAAATTTGGTACATAGATTGAATATATATCGTATCAAATCATATTTAGTATATCATCGGTTCCCATTTGAAGCCAAATGCGACAAATGGTAGATTCTGCCGGTCTGTTCTTTCACAAGCATGTAAATGAAATAATTCAAAAATGCAATGACTTAAATATATGGAACTCTGTATGTGATTTTATGACACTAATTATCGTTCTCCATCAAATTTTGATTTTAAATTGTTCGAAAAAGCCTTCTAAAGTAACATTTGATGTTTGGTATTTTTGTATTAACTACATGTCAGAGATTAATAACCAAAATATTTTCAAAAGATTATTTGGTTATTATTGTTAATATTAATCATTTGGAATTCTTATAGTAAAATTTATTTGCAACATTTTAATTTCATTAAATTTACAAAAATAGCTATTTTTATACTGTAATGTCGAGAAAGTGCATAAAAATAAACTTGTAAATTTTTCTTGGTTTATGCCTATAATAGAATTTTAAGTTAACATTCGTAGTAATGCGAAATTTCTATGAAAACAGTTTAAGTTTATTCATATAACTATTGTAAACATTCATTATGATTAATTTTACTCTAATAAAAATATTCAAATGAAATTTTTTAATAAAATTCACGATAAAATTTTAAAATCTTCACAACCTACTTTGAATACTTTTTATTTATGAAATAGTCTAGAATAAGAATATCCTTAAAAACTGAAATATTCTGCTAAAAGTTTATTGAATAAATTTTTTTACTTGAATATTCGCGTTTATTATGAATTTTTAGAATTCATAATAATAAACTGACAAAACATACTAAATGTATACAAAAAAATTATACTCTTTCATTTAAATAAAATAAATAATTTCGAAATAGTCCGCTTACTACGAAAAGTTATTCTTTTTCTTATCAACTTTTATCGCCTTATTTATTAATTTTTGTGTTGGGATGATTAACATTTCATTTATTAACTCTTGCGTGACTTGAGTTAGATAAATGATTCAATTAATGCTTAAATCCCGAAAAATTTCGCTACTTTCTTTCTAAATTGAACATAATTAAGAAAAATTTTGCTGTAAGCTGTCTCAGATTAATTAAAAAAGTGAAATCTTGGCGAGGTGATACAATTTATTTCGCGATGGGATATTAGCTTTAAAAGCATTTTCCTTGTTTGAACAGTGGAGTAAAAGGCCTTACATTAACCAGCTAAGCGTGAATTTGCTGTCACGAGTATTATTTTCCTTAAATGATGAATGATAATTTATGCTTAAAGGATAGTTGTTTATTATCACTAAAAATCATTGGTCGTATTTTTCTAAGAAATATTTCATCACTTTTACGCCATATAATCATAGATAGCTCAAAATTTGTTTTAGAATTATTACTTTCTCAAAAATTCAAATTCAAAAAATTTCGTATTTACAACATTTTGATAAGCAAACGATTTTTTGAAAACAGTAAAATGTAAATTAACCTTCGTTTTCCTTTTTCGACATTTGAATGATGCAATTTTTATTTAATGCGATTTTATTCATTTACAATTTCTATTTACTCGATAATTAAATTTCAGTTTAATATGATCACAGAGATGTGTTAGGGAAAAAATTCGACTTTTCTAGCACTGGATATTTGATTTTATTTTCGTTTTATTCGTTACATTTTCATGTGCATATAGATTTTTTTAAAGAAAAATTATTCGTAGGATAAAAGAATTTTTTTCTTTTGATTCCATAATAAGTAAGCAATTTTGTTTCATTCATATCGCCAAGAAATATTTTTGATAATGATGCTACAAAATAGTGTTGAAAAATGCACATTAAAAAAGTAAGTTCATAAAAATGTTATGCCTTTTACAAACCAGTGGAAGTAATCCCTCCAAAATTTTCTCACATATGAACTTACTATGCCAAAGAACTGCTTGCATGGCATTGGCATACAATAGTTCAGAAGTATTAACTTTTGACGTAAATACAGTATTTTTTTTATCTCTCTTGAGATTCTTGGCAATTTATTCCTAGCATGCTATTAATAGTAGCCAAGAATTATATTTGTTTTTTGGTGTTTTTTTCTCAATTTATTGAAACATATATTTGACACAAACCTGCATTTGCTATTATAAATTTCCGTACCAAATTTGATACATTTTAAGATTTTTTTTTTTTTTGAAATATCGGGTTTACTTATCTCTGAAAGTACATACCGAAAGATGGTCAACCCGTTGCTAGATTTGATTCAAAGTTTGACAGATGTCTGCACTATGTGTACAGAATTTCATCTATCTGGCTTTCTTTGTTCTGTATTTATCGTGTTAATTTATATTCGAAGTGCCAGGCAAATTCACTTCCTTTGAACAGATTTTGACAAAGACTAGTTACAAATCTGCAAATTTGGTGTAAACACCGTATACTGAATTTCAACCATCTAACTCAAATCGTTTTTTATTTATCTTTATTACAGATAGACGGACATTTTCTAAAAAATGTTTTTCGATCTCAGGGAGGTCTAAAGCATAATGAATCATCTGTAGTTATATCTTAATAATCCAGTAACAGTCCCTAGACACTAGTGATCACTTTTTTCGAATTGTTATGTGACGCATCTACGAACCCTAACTTCGCAGGTTCAATTCCCATTCAATCCAATCCATTACACATCAATATCTTGAAATTAAATGTTTCAATGATTACTGTACTTTTTTTACTCTACATATACGAGAAAGTAAAAACTGGTTGATAATGATATGCTCAAAATGTTTAACTTCAAATTCCGGGCTTGAAAATACAGTGTAAATTGTATATGCTATATTTTATCCAATGTTGTATTTGGTAAAATCCTATTTTAGCCCACCTCTGGCGACTTTTTCAAAATCTCGCCAAATCGAAAGTATTTGAATTAAAAGGTTAAAAAAAAGAATTATTACTTTTCGCCAAAAAATTCTTATTATTCACCAAAGGTGGGCTAAAATAAGATCGATAAGATAAGATTTTACTTATATAGTTTTAAAATAAACATATATCGTTAAATAGCGTGCCTCAGAAACGAAATTTTCTTTCAAACCGATTTAGAATTTCCATTAGAGGTGTAGCAAACATAACATAAAACAAATTGTAACTTAACTGTATGTAAACATAAAATGCCATTTTCAAAAATGATTTATAATCCACAAAGCATTTGTGAGATAAATTGTTATAAAACGGTGCTTAACATGCTTTTACCTGTATAAATAGTAATTGCGTGATGAAGGATGCATTCTCAGAGTGAAAATATTTCATTTTCTACATTTATATTTTCAAAACAAAATTGGCTATTCCTGCGCTTTCAGTTTAAATTATGGAAGAAGGCATTACATACAATCCATTTTGTTGACAAGTTGTAATTTTGTACAAATGTTTTATTTATAACGTTCAAATAAAAAGTGATTCTAATATTATGATATTTTAAATAAAATATCGTAAAATTTTATGTTGTATTTTATACAATTTTATATTTTTCAGAGCTGTAAAATAATTATAAAATTAATATTTTTGATGCTGTTTCAATTGTTCTAAAAACATATCTTTGTATATTATTTCGATGTAATAAATAATGTAATTCTGTGTCGTGGAGTTTGTTCGCTTGAAATGTAATTGCACACATCGTCTAAATAATTAAATGCTTCAGTCTAAAGCATAATGTGAATAATTTTTGAAACATTTTTGAGTAGTAGGAAAATACTTTATTTTTCGACTTTTGTATGTTTATAGTAGAAAAAAATAATCACTATTATGTCGAAGAAGCCTTTTCTAAATTCTCATTGCATAATTGCTACCTATTAAATTATGAACTCTGAAGGTTCGGAAGAGATTTTAAATATTCGCTATGGTCCTTTATATTATTCATTGTATTTTTTTCGTCAATACGTTTCAGTTCAGATATTGTTAAATTTAAAATGTATATATATAATCTATACTATTTATAAAGATGAAAATGCGTAGTGTGTGTGTGTAATCTTAATTAATTAACAGTTAACCGAAATTTTAGCTTTTAAACTCAAAAATTTCAGAAAACATCAGTGCAAAAAAAAAATTCACATTTCAAAATTGAAAAAGTTGTATTTTTAATGATATCAGTTTAATAGTCACGCAAATTTTTTCTGCATTTTCGCAATTGCTTAAAAAGGTAAATTATATTATCGCCCTGAATTATTAAAACATTTTTATTGTTTAGTCATATAATTAATCGCTTGATTTCCTTCCTTTGTTAAAAGATTAAAAAATAAATTGTTTTATATCTGTATAGTTTTTAAGACAAATAGAAAACCGTGAAATTATAAAATCGCGAAATTTAGAAGATGCGGAATACAGAAACTAAATATTACGCGAACCAGCTCATCTTCTCAAACTTCTAGTATATTATATAACTAAAACTAACTAAAAATATATTATAAATTCATTAAAAATCAATATATTTTAACACTACCGACGCGATATCTCATCTTTCAAATACTTCCAATCACAGGTTTCTGTGAACTAAAATTTGTCTCTTACTCCAACTCTAATACATATCTGAAGAATGAATAACTTTACTTTTTTTCATTTTTTATTTATTTTTGTATAAAAAATGTCAACAGTCAGAAGAATTATATTTGCCCTTTCAGGGAGTTTCTATCTAATTTATCCTTAGCGATGAATGTGTTAACTATTTCTAATAATAATATGATGTTCATGTATAATTTTAGTGCAAATGAAAGTGACAACTAATACTTGAGAATTAATAAAAAGAATATAAAACATTTCAATAAAAGCTGAGAAAAGAAAAGAAAAACTATTATTTTAAAAAACATGTGGATTGTTCTTATGATCGTGAGTAGCAAATGTCTAAGATGATAATTGAATTCTATACTTTATATTTTGAACTTGAACCGATTAATTAAAGTATTCCCTTTGCCTTTATCAAAATTTCAAGATTAGATAAAATTCTGTTTGAATGAGATTTCCTTCAATTTTATAAATATATATTTAAAATTTTTCTAACAGAATGGCCCAAGAAAGAATTTCTAAAATATTAAGATATTTGAAATAAATGACCATTTTTTCCCAGTGATGTCATTCGATTCAGTAATTATAAAATTGCATGGGTCAAAATTTATATTTAATTCATCAGAAATCAATAATTTTTTGCATCCCATAAATACTTCTTTCACTATTCTGCTGAAATTATTCTAAATTTCAGCTTTGTTTACTCAGTTTTGCAAGACAATATTCTTGATAAAACTAAATAATCATTATATTACTGATATTAAACGTTCACTTGAGTACTTGTGCTTTCGAACATCTGCTCAATATCATCATTAAAGAAGATAAAAGATAATATAATTTAATGATTGAAAAATTATAAAATGAGTTTTGAATTGAAATATTTCTTTTGTCTTTTAATTACTACTAAAACAGAAAAAAATATTATTTTTCATTTCTTAGCAAGCTGGATAATAATTATTCGAGTATAAAAAAGGCTGAAAGAATTATCTTTCGATTTTCTTTTCAATTAAAATTGGATTATAATTAATAGGATCGACATCTTTAATGCAAGAATGGAAGAAATTCCTTTTAATGAAAGACTTATTTTAATGCAATGCATTTCATATTCAAAAAATATACCTGTTATTTATTTCCTCAAGAGTTATGTATTAAAATTTTGGCATCATAAAAACATAAGTTATTAAATTTATTATTTAACACAACGGTTCCTGTGGTATCGGTAAGTTTGAGAATGCGCTACAAGCCAGTTGAGTATGCATGAAAGTAGTGTTAATAATATATAACTATAGAATTTTTTTCATAAATTCATTCGTGCATAATTCATGAAAATGAAACTAAGCAAGCCCAGATATCTACATTAAAAGAATCCTCCCAAGAATTCAATATTGAAACAATAAAATAAACGTAATCTTTCAAGAGCACAGAAATAGTACATCTTTCTCAGTTTAAGCAAGCCTTATAAAATACGACTTCATGAAACAAGCACAAAAATAGAGTAGAAATTGTATTCCATTTAGAAAATTGATTATATCTTTGAATAACTATTACATATTATCTTGGGGCCAAATTGTTTGTCTTGAAGGGCATTTGTTTTGGCTTTGAAGCCGCCCTATTATAAAAATGGCGGAATATAAAATAAAAAATATATACAACATTATAATAACAAAGTATAAAAAATTAATAAAATATCAAATGAATCCATCAAATAATATTAATGTAATTTGATTCTTAAATAACACAAATTGTGAATTATTGTGGTGACGCCTGTAATCAAAACAAATAGTCCATGGAATTGTGGTATTCCAAGAAAGTTAAATCATGAAAGCTCAAAACATCATATATATAATGTGCTATTATATAGGTAGGAGATTCTAACTATAGATTCTTTCTCATGATGATATTAGTAAAGTTTTGAAATTTTTATTTCTAAACTATACTGACTTAAAAAATGTTCTTCGTAAATAATTATTTGCTCGGAAGGTTAGTCTGTAGAAGGCGTATGACAATAGGAGTTCTCAAAAACAAAAAGATCGATCAAGGAATGTAGAAGGAAAAGAAAGGCCTGGAAATGGCTGATTTAGCATAACCGTAGTAATTCGAGATATACATCAGTCCCAAAGCATGTCTTTCACGAAATCTACACAGTCTTCTTTATCTATTATCAGTTGATATTTACTTGAATTATGTAGTGAAGTACTTCTTCCTCTTCAACCAAGATGAATGTCCTATTGTTTTGTCTCATTCAATCTGTAGTTATGCTGACAGCAGCTTTCTAAAACTAAGCATTTCTGCCAAGTTTCAGCAAATACAGTGAAGTTTCAAAACGGAAGCATTCTAGAAAACAAGAATTCCTTTGGGTGTGATCCAATTTTAAGAATAATTGATGTAACTAGTTCGGTGGTAAACCAGCGACAGATTTATCTTTTTAGGTTAATTTATAACCCTAAATTTTTGCTCTTTGGTCCGAAGATTAATGATTTTTACGTGAATAAAAGTTTTATGCAGTGAAAGCTGCCTTAGTTCGTTAATTTCGTACTTTAATTGCGAACAATTACTAATTTTTAAATTATTTTATTCCAGTACAGGGACTTTTGAATAATTAATTGGAGTGTTCATGTTTATATACAAAATAAATTACATTGTTCCTAATAAGCTAATAAATTTTTTAAGCTTTAATAGTTGGAGTTTTTTAAACTATTGAATGAATTGAAATTATGTTATTAAATTAATGTGTGATGAATTTTACTTTAAATGAAAAATATTAAATACTGTGGAGTAAAATACAATATAATTTTTTTTAAATTCTTTTTAAAAAAGTGTCTGACCGAAATAATATTTTGTAAGATCGAAATAATAATAAAAGTTTAAGACGGAAATAATTAGCGTTAATTTGGTTTTATTTGATATTAGTATGTGAAAATTTCTTTAGTATACAAGTATCACGTGCATATATTTATAATATATGCAGTATTTCATGCATTATTTATTACTCAGGAAATAATAATCATAATATGTAAAGCGTAATAGCTAACGCTTTACGTATTATGGTTAATTAACCCTAATGAATGGAATTAACACTGATGAATAAATTAAAGTTCTGTTATTCAAAATAATATGTAATAAATCTTACTATAAAATACTGTGGTGTAGAATGTAATATAAAAAAAAAATGCTTTTATTCTTTTTTAAAAAGTGTGAGACCGAAATATTATTCCTTAAGATCGAAAAATGTAAGACAGAAATAATATCCCATAAGACAGAAATAGTGTTCCGTAACAACGAAAGTGATGAAAAAATAATACTCCACTGGACCTAAAAGTGTAACACAGAAATAATATTCTGCAAGACTGAAATAATTAGCGTCAATCTGGCTTTATTTGATATTAGTGCGTAAAAAAGTTCTTTTGTATCTCATGCATGTATTTATAAGTGTATAAAATATTTCATGCATTATTTATTATTCATGAAATAATAACTAACCATGATGTTTATAATGTAATATTTTAGATGTAGACTTATGCAGGAAAAGATTCGTAAAAAATATTTTGTCCCAAGATAAATATCTTGTAATAAAGCTTCCTTTATAATTCTTTTTATGTAAGCTTTCGATATTTGTTTTTCCTTGGAATTGAGAAATTAGAATTTAAAATTCCTGTAGTAATGTAAAATTCTGTTACTATCAAATAAAAAAAATGTTTTATTTTTGTGTTTAGTACATTTATTACTTATAATGAATGTATTTCAAAAATATTTGTAATCAAATCTTAATTCATGAAAAGATTAAATTTTCAGGGACTGAATCCAATTGTTTTGTGATATCTTTTTATGTTCTACGATTTCAATTCTGTTCTCTATTTTCTGTTTTCAAAATAATGTTATCAGTTCTTGAATTACCTCTAATGCACTTGTTACACGAAGAAAGGGTTTGAGAGGATCTCCTAGCGTTTTAGAATCTTCTAACATTTATTATTCATATTTTGGAACAGAAGTTTCCTCTTTCGACAATCTCTCAAATCAACCCTCTCAACAAAAGATTGTTTTTAAGAATTCGTTAAATCCTCGAAACGCATTTTTAAACAAGATACGTCATATATCTCGTGAAAAAAGATTTTATTTCTGTAAACACCTCCGGCTTTTGCAGATGTAAAGTCACACAGCTCGATAAAAGCAGATATGCCAAAAGTAAACACAGTGCTTTTGAGATCAGAATGTAAAGAATAAAATATTGTGAGATAAACTTGGATATTTTTAAAAGCCAGATGTTTCCTTTCGATATCGTTTGCTCTTTAAAATACGAATTTCAGATTCGAAAACAGAATATTTGACTAAAAATTCCTTTCGAGTCATATTTGCATCTTTTTCAAAGAAATGAAATTTCTGAGACCCATTAGCATTTCACGAAATTTTTAACAGACTTTAAAATCTTGTGACTATATTTTATTTATTATTATGATCGATATGCTATTTTAATACCATTTATATATCTGCAATAATCTAAAGGAAAATTAATCCTTTATTATAAAGATTACCAGTAGCTATCACATGATTTTTGATCTCAATGCGATTCCCGTATAGTATTTATGTATAGTGGCATGAACCATTGAAAAGACACCTTACTTTTACTTTATAAATTCAACTTTCATTATAAGTTGCACATTACCCTGAAGTGCAAAAATATTTTTATTTTTATACACAACAAATGGTTTAATTTAAAGTAAAAACAAAGAGCAATCAATGAAAATTTCCTAAATTGAAAATTTTCCAAAGCATTTTAAATAAACATATTCAGAATTTTTTCTCAAAGTTGAGAATACACCTATGAAATTTTTGTAACATCTCATACAGAAAGAAAGTATCAGTATTTAGTTACATGCTTTTAGCTTTTATAATTACATGTAAACATGATACCAATTTTTGGTGGTATCTAAAGATTTTTTAACCCATTCTTCTTGCAACACGTGTTTTAAATTGAGTTTTTTTTCAATTTTGTGTTTTTGACCGCTGTTTCGAGTGTGGCCCACAGATATTCAATGACATTGATGCCGGCTGACTGTGGTGGTATGTGTAACTGTTGTATACAGTGACACACCACATTTGGCAGCTTGACTCCAACAACTTTTAGTAGTACTTCATGTATATTTTCGAGGTACCTATTAAATAAGATACCCATTAAGTAAAGGATGTTTGCGCATGTTTATTTTGATATATGATGCTGCATACATGTACCAGATGCCATATCACGCGGAATTGCCCCAAACAAAGTTTATTCACTCAACAGGTATTGTATTGGTGATCGGTAACTTGACTAAAAAATAGCCTAATGTATTGAATAATACAGGATGAAAATTGTTTAGTGTAGAGTTTTATCTTAAAAATTGGCAACCTAAAATTATAAGATGAACGTCGATTTATTTCAATAGTCGAGTATAGAAATTAAAACTTTGAAAATGTGGATACTTAATGTAATATATTTCCTTCCTACCGCAGAAGCAGGTGGTCGAAAAAAGAATTCCCGCCCTTTCTACTACCGAAAACAGCTGTACGCGAAATTGTCTGTTGAGCGGTATTAATTCACTCTTCCCTAAATTAACATGACAGATGCGAAATAAAAATATTTTATCAAAACATTTCTGAAGTATAATAGAGGGGTCTTTTACTTATTTTTATGAAGTATTTAGTTGGGTTGGTTTGTTTTAATGTTTAAAACAATTATTAACATTGTTATTAACAAATAATTTTCTTTGTATTATGTTCAATAAGTTTTCTGTTGTGAAACGGTTTTTAAAAAAGTGTAGAAATTTAAAATTTTATGGCATTACTCTTTATTTGCAAGTACATTTCTAAAAAGAATTATAGTTATTGTATTTTCTGAACTCGTATAATAACATTAAGCATGTTTCTTTAATTCGAAGTATCAAAGAGAATCTTTTATAACTTATGTTTTTAAAAAATCTTCTCTCATTTTACCTATTTTTTGCTTTATATTTTAAAACCGCTAATTAATGTGTATGAGAAAATAGTTTCTTTTAGTTTATAAAAAAGCTAACTATTCACTTTCTTCCGTATTATCAGTGTTTACTGAGAAGAAAGTTTGAATATTTTAACAAATATTTCATTTCTACAAACTAAATTGTAAAAAATTATCTAAATTATTTTAATGAAAAATTATTTGGTTACTACTTTTATACTTTTACTATTACTTGAATTTGTTTTTGTTAATCTTTATTCCTGATGCATTGCAAAGTATATTGATTTGTAAATGAAAGTTTTTTTATAGTATACATAAATGTAAATTCAGCTGTGCATTTGTTTGCAAAATTAATACAAAGCAAATTTCGTTAGTACAAAGTAAAATTTCTAATATAGTATCTCTAATAATGCATGGAGATCATTCAGTTTTTTTAACTCAGAGGGCACAAAAAAGTGTAAACTACTTTAATAATCTTTTTAACAATATTTTAATGTTCTCCTGAAATGAAATGTTCCATTAAACACATATTGAACAAAATTTATAAAATGTTCATGTAGAATAAATAGTTATTTCAATCAACATTTAAAATAAAGGACATATTAATTGAACTTTAGTTGTTGAAAGTAAGAAAGTCTTTACATTTCACTGAGGAGTTTTGAAATACTGCATTTAATAATTGAAAATTGCATTCACAATTTATATTCTTTTGTTATCTCGCGATTTCTTGATTGATGAACAATAACAAAATATACTTAAATAAAAACTGGAATTTAATATGTGAAACGTAAGTATTAAAGAAAAAAAAAAGATAAAAAACTAAAA
The DNA here is from genome assembly GCA_026543055.1 of Argiope trifasciata. Classification (NCBI taxonomy): domain Eukaryota; kingdom Metazoa; phylum Arthropoda; class Arachnida; order Araneae; family Araneidae; genus Argiope; species Argiope trifasciata. Next base: position 1,265,403 of record JAPMOQ010022248.1, read on the forward strand.
TTTATTTTCTCGGAGCTTCCGAAGGAGTAAAAAAAAATCTTAATTAAAGTGTTCGTCTCGACAGCTTAATTCCACCTTTCTGGAATAAAATTCTTTGTTAAAAAAATCGATTGATTTCTCAAAGTAAAACAGAAAAAGTATCTTTCAAACTTTGGTATCCCTCTTTCAGGGAAAATTTTAATGTTTATTTTGTTTCTATTTTTTTTAAAGTAGTAAAGGGATAATTCAATTATAATAAGACTTGTTTCTGCCAAAGCAAACAAAGCAATTTTTGGACGATGATTTTTTTTTTTTTTTTTTTTTTTGTAAGAAAAAAGAAACTGAACTTTTGTTTCAATGCTTCACACTAAAAAATAGAATGATTGTTAAAGTAGCGTTAGTTTCAAACTAGAAGCAAAATAATGCATGGTTGTTTTGTTTTTGTTATCAGTTCAGAAAGAATACTTTTCAAAATCATTTTTGTTCGAAATTAAAATTAAAGCATGAGCTAAAGCATTTCTTAAAATTCTAGACATTTTACAGTATTTCTTAATTTTCAGAATGTATGTTTCATTCATTATATTTTTAATATTATCTGCCTTAAAATTCAAAAAAATCTGCATTTATTTAGAAAATTTTTTAATGATTTTTTTTTATTTTGATGAAAATTTGCATTTTTCGATTAAATAAAATATGAATTTGTGTGTTAACTGCATGCTAATTTTCAAAGGGTAATATTTTTCTAATTTTGAACATTAAATATGAAATACATTTACTTCTTTTGTAATTTAGTTTCCTTTGTAGAAGTAAAGTCATGGTCTATTTTATGATGAACCTCTTTACTTTTAAAGTACTATCTGATACCTAGGACGGCGGTCTTGTGAAATGGTAACTCCATAAGATTTATTCTTATGCATCCACATATCGAATTAATCTGTGCAAATCCTTTTTTTTTCTTTGGTTGAAATTCTTTTGCGGATGTGAATGACACCTATATTCCCAGACTTAATTATTTTACCATCTTTGGTGTAAAAGCTCGCCTCCTCTTAAAAAAGAAAAAATATATATCATTAAACAATAGGTGACTGTATAAAATTACTGTGCCTCTGTGGGCAACGCCTTTCTTTATGCCCTTTTTACACCCATTATGGAACAATTGAATCACTGAACAAAAGTATCCTGTGTTTTCTATAGTAATGAATTTAACAAATGCTTTCACACGTTGTACTCTTTTCAACGCACCTTCAATCAGCATTTTTTTTTTCTTTAGGACCCACTTATATGGACACCTTAAGAAAAAGCAAAAGTTCTGCTAATAAAAGCTGATACTGCACTTGTTTTGTGAGTGTAATGAATAATGTATGCCACTTTCTAAAGCTTCACGTACTCGGTATTCATGAAGCATTGTAATACGGAGAACATGCGGAATTTTGTTTACTGTTTAAAAGTTGTTGCTTTTTTTTTCTTTTTTTTTTCTTAAACGACTGCTGAGTTGATAACTCAAAAGAATAAATAAATATGAATTATTTTTAAAAAGCATTTTCTTATTACATAATCCAATTTATTTCGTATAATACTGTATAATGTTTCTTAAGCAAACACTAAAATTATAATCTTATTTATTTATTTAATATTTTAAAAAAATATTGAAAATCTAAATATATTTACATTTTTATATTACATTTTTTATACATTCAGATTTCAGAAAGCATTTTTCAGAAAGCAAGGTAACTCATCATGGGGAAAATTACGTAAAAACAATAAATAAATCATTTACTGCATCATATACAACAATTGGATAAATAAAATCGTTTTCAATGATGCTTTGACTGACAGATTATAAATTAGTGAAGAATTAATGAAATTGTTTTCAATTTGATTTTAAAGTCAAAAAATTATAGTATGCTATATGAAATATTTCATAGATAGTTGATAATTTTTTACGAATAATAATACTAATTAATTTTTTAGGAATAATTTAGCCTGACATCTAAAAAATATTTTGATATAATCATTTTTAAATCTTCTTTCTGCAATTAAATTTTTATATAAGCATCTTTATATTGATTTGGGAAAAGAAATTTTTTAAAGATCATTAGCTGTGTCATTATTTTTCATCATTTTTACGTTTTATTTATGAGAAACTTTTTTTCTTTTATTTATAAATATTATTATCATGTGAAACATATTATTTTGGTTTGAGGTTTTTGAAATCTCAAAATGCTTTGACTACAAATTGGCGATTTATCGCTTTTGAGGCATCAATTTTTCGGTATTAGGGTAATTAGAAAATAATGCAGAAGATTGTGGCATTTATTTATTTATTCTTTTTCTTGAAGATTGAATTTTTTTAAAAGAAAAGAAAACGACGCTAGGTTTTTTCATTGGTTTTAGATATTTATGCTCAAAATTAAATTAGTGATTATATTTCTTCACTGACAAAAGTTGGTGACATTTCAATTACAAAATGTCTATGACAAGCCTTTCCTTCTGATGGAAATAAAGTATTATTGAACGAATCAATTATTTATAACTGTCCAATATATGCTGAAACTTTCTTTTGGCAACAACTGGCGATTTTATCAGGATAATGATTCGACGCATAAAGCTTATCGAGAGTGCGTTCCTGGTTTCCATGTTATTGCCCCCTCGTCATGGTGCAATATACTATTGAAAATTCATTTTACTAAGTTTCTTATTCATTTTTAGTTTACAAATTTTAACTGCGTTAGTAATTTTTCTTTAATATCCGAGTTTGACTGTAAATCTCAATCTTATTCCAAATATGCCTCGTTCGATGAGGCTTTTTCGGACGAAAAGTTTAAATCTAGAGATAAGGGTAATTCGCGACCAACTACTCTAATAGGAGAAACGATTCCATTATATTTTCATGCATAAAATATTACTCTAACGAATTTTAAGGTCCTGAAATTCTCACATTAGCTGAGCTCATAGAGTTAAAATCTATTTATTAATATTTTAATCTGTCTTGACAAATAGTATAACATAAATGATGTTTGTCATTTAATAGTTTTCTGGCTTGTAAACTGTAATGAAACTAGACATTAATGCGTCTAATTAATTAGATCTAAGAATGTTAAACTAATCAACTATTAATTATTTATTATATGTTCTTAAAAGGTGACATTTTTTTCCTCCATTTAAAATTTTGAATTCACCATTCTGTGCCTAGAATCATAATTCAAAACATTACATTATGAATCTTTTTTTTCAGAAATTCATCATTTCTCAGTTTTCCTCTTACAATAAAAATGTTCCCATTTTAATTTATTTATAATCTTGTTAAAAGCTGCCACCGCTGTAATCATATAAAACCTAAATCTATGCATTAAAAATAAACAAAGTTGCAACTTTGGAGGAGAAAATCCGCTTTCGTTTTCATATTTCATTATTCTGATTCAAATGCTATGCGCGTGAATATTTTATTCAAATAAAGCGCTTCAGTTTGGATTATTTCACATCGGTTATTTGGCATCAGTTCCATAAAAGATTTCTCGCTAATGGAAATTCCGGTTGCTTTGAGTATTATGCAATGCTACGAATTTTTAAATCCGCTTCGCTATCTTTTTGCTTTTCACATATAGAATTTTAAATTCATTTTGTCTTTTATATATTGATTTAACAAAGTTCTAATGAAGCAAATGTAGAATATTGTATTTGATACAATTTTACAGAAGCAAAAGATTATGAAATAATACTTTATGGAATTTTGTGTCTTATACGTTTATTGGAATATCTAAATTTATTTCAAGTGTTGTTCAAATGCATTGTAAAAGACCTTATAAAATTTCAATATATTTGTAATTTTTTTCTTAATCTAATTAACCGAAAACAAAGGAAATGAATGAAGTTGTTATAAATTTAAGTTAATTAGTTGTTTCTGAAAACCATAACCGTATAAATAATTATTTTCGGAAATCAGAATACAGATCATTGCAGTTAGTTTATGTTTGAAACAACTGAATAGTTGTCTCTTAATTAAAAATTATTAAAAATTTCCAAAAAAATGATATGTATTTGTGTTGAATAGAGATAAAATGATACATTTACAAGTTTGAAAAGAAATATGTTTCAAAATATTGAAGAATTAAGCCATTTTATACTACATTGTATCTCCTCTTCTATATTAAAAAAAGCAAAATGAAGGAAATAATTTTTTTGAATTTCTAAATTAAACTTTTTTTTATGAGTATGAAAGGAGAATTTGCATATTAAAAAAATAATTTTCAAAATTTTCAGTCGCAACTCATAGATGTGAAATAGAGTACACATTATAAGGAATACCAACGTTATTTTGAAATATCTAAACCGGTAGTTGTTCCAATCCTTTAATTTCCAAACCTGTAAAGGCTTTTTTCTAATATTTTAAATGACTCTAAACACTCTTAAATTAAGAACAATATTAAAATAATTCAAAGCTTGATTGATAAAATCGTGAAATTCAAGTGTTAAAAAGATTAAAAATAGAATAAAGATAAAATTTATAATTTGTAAACAGAAAGGAAAGGTTTTAATTGCTCATTTTTAAAATAAAAAAATATTTTTATTCATAACCGCTCACAATATTTACTGATATAACCAACACGCATTGGCCAGAATTTAAATACATTTGAAATTTTCTTGTTAATATGGCCATATATCTCTTAAAACGTATCAAGACGTTACATCATCATACAAAAGTTAAACCATTTCTCTAAATAAAATTAAGAAGCTAAAATTTAATTCATGGTTATAAGGAAAAATTCTTTTTTTTTTTAATTCTTGTCCTTTATTGTTTTACTTCTTCCTTATTTAAATGAAAACTTAGCCTTATTCTTTTATTTATTAAAAGGGTGATGCTTCATTCAGAGTCTGTGTCCCACGTTACCATTTCATTTCGAATTGCTCAAAGGAGTAATTCAAAAGAAGTTGGCGGCAGATCGAACAATTTTCTAATGATGGAAATAATTCCCATGCTATTACAAAGTGAAGTTACATCCCCGCCATGAAAACAGCTTTCGTGAACACTCTGTTTAAAGGCACGTTTCTGATTGGACGAATACGCGCGGGAAATCAATAGAAGTTTATCTCCTGAAAATCAATCAGAAGCGAGCTGTAAGGCATGTTATTTACTAAAGCTGCTGGGTGAGATGAAATCTAGCAAACGATAATGACACATTTCAAATTAATATTAATTTTCAGGATTCGGTTTTGAAAAAGAATGAAATACTTTGCAAAGAATGGAATAAAATATAAGAAAATCGTCTGCGTTTAAGTTTATAAACATTTCCATTCTACCAACACTGTCTATTGTGTTCTTTGATCGAAAGAACTGTTTAAAGATAATGATAGTTATTTCTAAACTAATGACTCTTGCTGACCTTTTCCAGTAATGATCTGCTTCTTTTCAA
>JAPMOQ010022248.1:1285792-1363180 GCA_026543055.1 Argiope trifasciata
GTCAAATGGGTGTAATACACTTTAAAAACAATAATAACATAATGCAAAACATTTTTTTATCAAAATAATAGTAACATAATTCAAAGCAGTTTATACTTGAATAAAGAAGTTTGATACGTAATTATTCAACAAGTAATACATATAAAAAATTAATTCAATTCCTTTTAGGTCAACAAAGATTATTTTAGATACGTTTTATTAAGTAATTATTTAAAAAATTATTAATTATCAAAAAATGATTGAATTTCGCAAGAAACGAACTCGCATTCTTCACCTTCACGTGAAAAAAACTGAAATCCTCACATTTTACCGATTGAGCAAATGCCTGTCAATTTCAACCCTCATTGCAAACTGCTGAAACTCTATTTAAAGTATTAAAAATTAATAAAATTTAATCAATTAATGAATTATTTTTAAAAACTGTATTAAGATCGATTATTATTCACTACAAGTTTAAAAAATGTATTTGAACTTGAGTGGATGAATAAAAAGCATTTCAATATCGACTGAAAATTTCAATAAGATATGTATATATAGGAAAAGTGTGAACTAATAGTAGAAAATTGAAAAAACCCGACGTTTTTCTAAATATCGACGCATGCGTAATCTGATAGTCTCGTGATTGTTTCTAATCTGTTTAAATTTTGTGAACACTTAAATTAAGACAATTCGTAAGAATTCAAAGAATGAATAATTTGTAAATCAAATTGTAACTCTAGTTGGTGATAAATCATTAAATATGACAACGTTCTGCATTCTGTTCTAATAACCCTAAAAGCGAAAAATTGATGTCTCAAAAACGATAAATCGTCAATTTGTTGCATGTGCATTTTAGGTACTACGTTTCAAAAACCTCAAAGCAAAACGACATTATGCTCATACATTAACATAAAGTATCAGATAAGAATATTTAATATACGAACTACAATAATTTTCTGAATTACATTTTCATCGTCTGCTTAATTTATGTCGATTTACGAATATTGCGAGTCTATGATGATGCTTCCCAGCATGATTGGTTCCTTCACTGGAAAGAAGGATTTACAGTATTGTGTGCTAGATGCGGATACTCTTAGAAATGATCCCAGAACTTGGCGACAAACTTGGCAATCATTTGGCGACTTTGGAGACAAAATGGAAAGTACCCGAAACATCAAGAATTTTCCCGATTCGTCCATTAGGAACCGAGATACGTCCAGATATGCCCTGATTGGTAGAGCCATTTCTAGCCATGCCTCTTGGAACTATATAAGGGCTACAGTTTCAATCGACATTAGATAACGAGTCCTCCACAGGAGAAGACAAGAAGCTGCGGAGCCATGCAACTGTTGAACTGAGCTATGTGCCTTGTAGTCTGTTGAGGAAGCAGCGTCAAGTACTACAGCCAGTGCTGGGGACATTGTTACTACTTGTGAGCAACTGATGTTATTGTGTGCTGCTCTGTGTTCGTCTCTGCTGTAAATAAACGGCTGTGTTGTGTCTTCTACTAAAGGACTGATCCTTGTGTGTTCATCTCATCTTCTCACACCGTATACACACCCACTATACAAGGTAAAACCCAACGGACTGATGATAGGAAAAATCCGTAACAATATATATATATAAAATAAATCTCACTTTTTATTTGCAAAATTATATACATATATTCGCCTTTACAAAATTATATATATAAAAATATATATTTTAATATATTTGTATATATATTTAGATATATATATATATTCTACAACAGGAAAAAAAAGATTCTTTAACTATAGCTATCTTTTTTTACTTCTTTCATTTTCGCTTTCAAATAAAATGTTTTTCATTTTTTATTTAAAATAAAAATCGTTTGCGAATAATTTTCATCTTTAGTTCCAATATTATTGTGACATCATTTAATAACGTTTAATAGTGTTTGATAAAAATGAATGGTATAACTCTTTAAATAAATTCTATTACATTTGAATTTGGATCAAATAACAAAAATGGGACTCAAAATACGAATTCATAAAATACATTTTTAAAGAAAACGAATTTTTAAAGGTGATTTTATTCGCCAGTAACGATCATTTATATCAGAAAATTGCAGCTAGATGTATTCTTGACAGGTAATTATCTGCTGGAATTGTCACTTGAAAATATTTTACGGATAAAAACTAAAATTTTTGCTGAACCGCAAAGCAAGATTCGAAATGTTATCGATGGAAATAGTGAAAAGGGGGGAAATACTGTGAGTAATCCTTTTTTACGTTGCCACGGTAACCAAGGTTCCGTCGTCCTATATACTGCTTTATTTAAGTACTTTTCTTTATAGAAAACTGTCGTCCCATTCATGATTATTTCATATTTTTTTAAGAAGGAGGAGAGATATATGTATTATTCTCTACAATTTTAGTTAAACCTAGAGAATCACAAATTATTGCTTTTGTAACATATTCAGTTTGAATCATTTTGACTTAATAAAAGGAAACATCATGCAAAGAATGTTAGTTTTTACTTTCTCATATACGTGCTATAGAAAAACTGTAATAATCGTAAAAAAATTTTAATTTTAATGAATCTCCGTATTTTAGACCTTTCTAAGATCAATAGCACATTTTTTGAAAAATGGATGAAGTTTTGGAATAAAAAGAATATGCCTTTAAAATGATACCAACTAATGAATATCATCAAAATAATTATAAAAATCACTAAAGTCAGTTTAAAAAAAATTATTTCTTATATATTATATTTTATTTTTTAGCTAGTTTATACTTAACTAGCCGCCTATTGGCGAGCAACTGGTTCTCCCTTCTTAATGTTAGTTAACATTTTAATAATTAAATATTTTATGTAATTCCTATTTTAATAGCTTATCTCACAAAATATTTTAAAGCTTCAAATTTTGATAGACATATAATTCACTCATAATAGTATAAAAGTCTTCAGCCATAATGTAATATGTATCTGTCTTATTTTCTGTTAGCTCCCGTAGAATTTATGCTTTAAATTGAAGTGGGAATGATTAATCTGCAATTGATATAAATCATTTTTTACCGAAGCAAAGTATTCTTTGAAAAATTATATGAATTCTGGAAACCGAATCGCTGAGTATTTAAACTTTATGGGCACTAAAGAATATTTTTCTTTATATAATACTAGCTAGTACCCGGCGCGTTACTGCTGCCTAATAAAACAATATTAAGTACAATTAATCAATAATTTGGCAATGTTTTATCGAAATACTATGAACGGTACGACAATATATAAAATAAACAAATATTCATTTTTTATATTAGATTTGTGTATTCTTTTAGAATCGTAAAACTTGGTGTTCTTTCAATTATTGTGATTCCTTTAATATTCGTTCAGAATTCTCAAATTTAAATTCAGAATAAGTGATTAAAATATTCTTTTAAAATTGATGATACATAAAAAATATATTTATACGATAGAATCGTAAATGTAGTTAAAAAGATAATTTTTGAGAATTAAGATGGTGCAAAATTATTTGTACTGCAATATTTTTAGTAGTTGCTGTGAAAAACGCTAAAATTGTATTAAAATTTAAAAACCTCAAGTTGCTCTCCCCAAACCTTTTTCAAGTAATCTATACTTATAATAAAGCTCAATGTGTGTGTGTGTGTGTGTGTTGGCGCTCTACAGGCCAGACCGTTGAACCTAGAGCTACCAAATTTGGTATATGTATACCTTGGAGGTCGGGAATGTGCACCTCGGAGCCCTTTTTTCGAATTTTTAATTAGAATTTGAATTAATTAAAATTTAAGCGAAATTTCGACGTTTTTCCGCTATAACTTCCGAAAATATTATCGCACAAACATGATTTTTACATCAGTTTAAAGATTAAAAAAATTAGCTTTCTAATGGTATCAGTGTTTTAATGTATAACTTAAGCCTCTATTTTTAACGAATTTTTAAAGAAATATTTTAACTATGTTTTTTTGATCACGTGACCGGATAAAAGAAAAGAAAACAATGACGGAAGTTCAAATAATAATAAAAAAACTATCATCGTAAATTAAGTCTAAAGAAATGATACTTTCAGCACGGGACTGGATAAAATAACATAAATATAAAAAGTGATACTTTCTAAAAAAATAAATGCAAGGCAAAGGATTCTATAATCGTTTGCAATATCTAAATGATTAATTCAATAAATCTTCTTTATTTACGGTAAAACTGATTGAATTTAGACAGAATATGCATTGAACTCCAGACCTAATGGCATATTTATGTAATCGTTTGCAATATCTGTATCATTAATTTAATAATTTTTTTTTCGCTTTCTTTCAAAAAACATATTTAATATTTTGGCAACATCACCGAAAAATACATTTTTAATATTTTGAAAGCATAACCGATAATTAAAACTGACTGATTTATAAAATTAAAGAATATTATCAAGAAAACGGGTTCTTTTAGAACTTTCCGTCCATCATCTTAAAGAAAATATTAATTTCAGGCCAATAAATACCCGGAATTACTTCAAGGCTACTGAATATGTGATTTAATTGAAATTTTTAGAACGCATTACTCATGGCGAACCAGCTGGTCGCCAAAGGCGGCTAGTCTATTATAAAGATACCTTCGTTTGCGCTCTATAGCTACAAATTATTAACCTTTAACTTGGATTTAACATTTCTACAGAATCTATTGTCTGCACGGCTAGTTATTTGGAGATTAATCCTTGATAAATAGATGCGGTTGAAATTCGAATTTGTTATTTTTATTTTAGATTATTCTACTATCCTTATAACCATCCGTAGGTGTAAACAATAAGCTGACCAAGTTTCATCGCAATAGGATGAACGGATTAGAAAAGTATATGAGACATGCAGACAAACATTCATTTTTATTTATATAGATTTCAAAACGTTTTCCTCAAATTCATCATGAACAGATCGATTAATTTACAATGATTAGTTTTAAATGCATCAAACACTAAGATAATAAACAGAATCGTTTGGAATAATCGGTCGAAAACATATTAAACTTTCAAACCAAGTTCACATTCATTGAAAATAGAATTGTCAAGAATCAAAACACAATGCGCAGGCATGAATTTTCAATGATTTGAATTAATTTGAAAGATCTTAGTGGAGGTTTAAGAATGGCAAATGAGATTTGCGATTTCTTTATGAACATTGATCCGTCTATGGAACGTAGTATTATTTTTATGACGCAAATTGCTTATGCGACTGCTGCGTATCAGTCTGAATCGAAGGAGCTTTTAAAAATTGCCAAGCAAGAGAAAATTACAAAATTCTTCAAACCATTGCCTAAGCCTTAAGATAATTAATCAAAATGTTAAAAAACTTCAATTAAATTGATTTCTTTATATACATTTTTTATTTTGTCACCTAGGAACGTATCCCCTATGATCCCATATAAATTGCCATTCCGTATTCACAGTTTCTGTATTCGCGGCATATTTATGGAACATATACCCCGTGAATAAAGAGCTTTTATTGTAAGTCTTTGCAAGTGTGTAAAAGTAAAGACGCGGAACTATGACGCTTTGCTTTCAGAAATCCGCAGTCTCATGATTTATAAATGTCAAATGAACAGGCGTGTTGCTCTCTCCCCGCTAGATCTCATTAGCATCACAGCTGTATCGCGTGCTAATCAGACGTGTACTAATGATGATGCCGTTACATTTTGCGTCCGTTCTGCTCCAAAATAGTGATAATGGGATTGATTTCGAAACACTCGGCGTTCGTATGAAACATAGATGAAAGATTCGGGTGATTCTGTTAGTGTTCAGTAAATCTGAGATGCAGTTATCGTTACGAAATATCGAAAATGAATACCTTGGAAAAGGGGAAAACAGACGTGGTTAATTGATTCAGAATTAATTTATATTTTTTCTTCGGGATTTAAAAAATATTACGATTTTTAAGATAAGTTTGAAGTTGGTTGGTTAGTTGCTCTAAATTGCACATATTGTTTTATATAATTTCGATTCAGAAGTGTTTCGATATATCAAGCCCTTTAAATTTACACGATTTCTTTATTTCGGTGAAATACTCACAAAGATGATAAAACCCAGCAACAAATATATTCACTTGTATTTCAAAATATTTATTTAATTTATACGCAACGTATTTTTATCAATTCACGGCAATCTACAATGCTTATATATACGTTTAGTTTAGTTATGTTAACGTCGCATTGTAAAGCAACGGTAGTGTTATTTTGGGACTGACCTCGTAATTTTGAACCGCTGTCAGATGACGTGGACGACACCTGAGCTGGCACTCCCTTTCTATACCACACCACACTAGCCGGAGGACGTTTGGTCTGAGGGATTTAGAGAGCAACAGATGCCTTACACGACGGTTCTTCTATGGAAAGAGGTATCGAACCTAAAACCCTTCAGTTTCGAAGCCGAGACCTTACCACCAGGCCACCGAGGCCCAAAATGAAATTGAAAGGTTCTTTGTTAGAATAATGTATGGATACTAAAATATTCCAAAAAAACGAAAGGATAAAGAATCTCGAGTTAGTTTATATATAATTTTAGAAAGGAATTTGTTTAGGGTTTGATGATTTATCAAGCCCAGATTTAAAAAAAAACGGTTTTTTAATTAAATGTGTAACATCTGAAAACTGATTTTAAAAGTAAGAAAATCGGTTTTCCGGAAAGCTTGGATATTCCACTTCTTCAAAAATAAACAAATAAATATTTTGAATTTTATCAATAAGGACCAATTCATCTAACACTTGAAGACATAGGACGACGAGATGACAGTTTATTGACAAGTGAAGACATATTTGAATTTATGTAAAATCAATTTAAAAAAGTAAACACTGAAAAAAGTTTGAAATTATTATATGCTTTAGAAGAACGAATTGAAGAACGAACACAAGTAGAATTAATAACCATTTTGCTGTATTTGCCAAAATCCAAAAAAAAGAACTCTAGCTCAGCTAAGAAATCTAGTGTACTTTCTTTAGCTTCAAAATCCGAAATTATTAAATTTTCTAGAAATATATTGTCAAAAATATTTCCAATTTCTTACGTAGAAGCCGATTCTGATGAAGAGAAAATCGAAGAAACTATTCATCAGAATAATTCTTTTTTAAAAGAAGCTTTGGACAAATCGATTCAGAAGTTTATTTGAAGACCCTAAAGAAAAACTTGCAAATCCAAAGTCACTGAAAACTGTATTTTCATTATTTGAGGCAACGAATAAAAGAACAAAAAAATTTAGACTTGTTATTGATGTCATGAAAATTTTAAAACTGAGCTCAGTAGCTAGTAAAAGAATATTTCCGATTTCATGCAATATTGTGTCCAAAATTAGAACAAGGCTTAGCCACCGTTCAGCGGATATTTTATTTTTTGTCAAATTCTATTTTCTTAAGAAAAATTTAAATTAATGAAAATGATATAAATATTATTTGACATTTTTGTTTGAGTTTTCGTTATTTTGTGAAAGTAATATATATATGTAATATATTACTGAATTTATTTATTTTTACTTTGCTATTGATTTTGTTTTCTTTTGTTTTTTGTCTTTGTATAAACTAAATAAAATATTTTCCCCTTATCTATTATTTTTTTTTTTTAAAAATTCGAAAACCGGCTGAAACTGGTTTGGGGGAACTATAGAATTTAAAAACTGGTTTTTCAAGAAGTCGGTTTTTGTATAAAAGCTAAATTTGTTGGAACATCTTTTTGTGCTCGGCTCCTATTAAGAGTCAACATCGGAAAATAAGGGCAGTTAATGTCAAATTGAATTCTTAGTCCGAATGATTAGAAAATTACTATTTTTAGAACCCGGATAAATTAGAATTATTACATATAATTTTATAATATTCTCGTATTTGTTTGGAATTATATTTTAATTAATTACACAGGATTTTTATTCGTTTTTAAGTGCTGTCCATGAAAAATCTGAAAATGAAAATGGATTGTAATTAATGTTTATTTTTTTATTATTATTATTATTATTATTATTTTGTAAATAATTTTCGAAGATAATGAAAAGGCATAGATCTTCATAGAATTCAAAACAAGAAAAATCAAAAAAATTATAATCCAAGAACGAAGCTTTTATTTTGAACATTGACATCATATGATGTCAAAACTTCGTTTCTTTTTAAAGAATAATTCCCGTTGAATTTTTAACAATGTGAAATCATTTATTTTTATAAATATGCCTCTTACAGCATTTGAAAAAATATATTTCTCAAGAAAATATCTAAAAATTAAACTTGTTTAAACATTTTGATTTATGAAACATTTTTAGAATACAAACAAGAATTTAGAATTTAATGATTGTCTTACATAATGATAAAAAAAACTAAAATAATAAAAATGTATTTCCTTTAATTAAAAGCAATTATTAAGTTTAACAGTAAAATTGAAAGATTTTCGTTTAAATTGCTAGTAAGAATAAGAAAAAAAAAAGAATATCTTCAGAACGCAAATGTCAAAAAGATTATCGTCTGTCATGCAGCGCCTCTTGTTAAAGAATTAAAAGTTATTAAGCATTTCCAGAAAATTAAATTCGTTGATCACATTTATTCTTTACTAAAAGACATAGGCTTTTTCTAAAGGAACTTTTACAATGTCAGCTATCTAAATTATTTAAAATTCTCAATAACATGTCTCCGTACAAATAAAACTGTATGTACTTTTTTTAAAAAAAAATTTTTTTACTTTTGTTTATTTAGCTGGAAATGAAACAAAAAATGAATGAAAAAATTATAAAAATATGATTGGAAATAAAAAATTATTTATTATCAAATTTCAAAATTTTCTGAATTGCACATATTGTTACATCTAATTTCGTTTCAGAAGTGTTTCGATATATCAAGTCCTTCAAATTTACACGATTTCTTCTTTTATTTCGGTGAATTACTCAAAAAGATAAAATCCAACAACAAATACATTCGCGTATTTTAAAATATTTATTTCATTTAGATGCAACAAATTTTTATCAAATCACACTCAAAACACGCCAGTCTACAATGTTTATATATACTTTTAATTTAGCTATATCAACATCCCGTTGTAAAGCAACACTAGGGATATTTTAGGACGGACTTCGTAATTTTGATGACGAGGACGACACCTAAGCTAGCACTCCCCCCTCTCCACACCAGCAGGAGGACGTTTGGCCTGAATGATTTAACGTGCAATAGACCCATTACAAGACGGTTCTTCGGTGGAATCGAGTCTCGAACCTGAAACCTTACCACCAGGCCACCGTGGCCCCCATGCTTATATATACAATCAATTACGAAATTTATTTTATTTTGATTGAACAAGAGTTCGCAGGTTCGTGAACGGTCCGTTCACTTCAATTCGTTTTTTAAACGTGAACGGTCTACTTCACACATACCGTTCTTGCCATAAACTTTATGCTGAACGCTATTATTAACAAAGGTTATTTTACGATACATCTTATCTTACTATTTGCTATTCGCCATTCTGAATGCTAAGCAATACAACTAGAAGTTATCATTACAATGTTGCAAGATCTTCTATTCTCACCATTTAATTTTTCATTGCAGCTCGCCGTGAAGAATTCGAACTGAAACGCAAGATGAATCGCCACCAGGAAGCTATGAAAGTGGCCATCGCCAAGAAGCTGCTCTCCCAAGAAGAGATCGAGGAAGAACTAGACCTCAACACAGAGGACGAGACGGTGTCGGATGCCAGCGAGGATGCCCTTGAAAAGGACGATAATGAATACTATTACGCCTCAACCGACGATATAACAGAGGATGCCACAGAACAGAATACAAAATCCACTATCTGAGAGGCATCAAAGAAAGGAGAGGAAAAAAGTTACCTTTGCCACAATGCTCCGTTTTGTTTATTATTATTTTTTTCATTCATGTTGCCAGATATACAGAAAACATTTGACCTTTTAAAAAAAATGTATTTTAATTGTATGAGGAAGCATTTTCGGAAGAATTTATTATGAATTTTTTCTTATGAATTTAACTCCTAATGGATTTTGCCAAAAAAGAGTCTTCTGTAGAAGGAATTGATTGCAAATCCCACTCATTGATTTGCAAATCCCGAATTCTCTTTGGAACATTTATTTAAATCCTATATTTGAATGTAACTGAAAAAATTCAAACATGTTTAAGTGATTTTTGTTGTAGGTAGATTCCTTATAAATTGACTACCTCTTGTAATGTTTCTTATATGCATATGCTGTTCAGATTTTGAATTATATTTTGTGCAATAAGGTTAAATTTTATTATTTAAATGCACTTTTTTAAATGCTGATTCGAAGATTATGTTAATCTGGCGGTTCTTTTGTTTAATATCTGATGCATTGTTGAGAGTATAAAAAAAACCAACCATTACAAGCTTATTATAAAAAAATTGATGAGATAATATTTCATTCTTATTAATATAATTAAAGTGTTCAAAAGTACTTAATTCCAATATACATACAAAGCAAATGTCAAACAGATGCAAGATATTAAAAAGCAGATATTTTTCATAATATAATAATTTAAAAAAACAAATGATAAATTCTTAATTTATATCATAAAATGTTATCCATTGTATTGATTTGAAAGAAGAGTTTCAAAAACCGATAATTTCTTCACATATGCTTAAAATGCAGATGGTAAATTTTTATTTTTTACTGGCTAATATAATCTTTTGGCATTTGCTAAGTTTGCTTAAAATGTTCAAATCTTTTCAATAATAAATCTGAAACAAACTTATTTGGATTTTATTTTTATAAAATTTGTTATTTTTCTATTATTTATTTTTCATTAAATGCTAAATTATGTGATAGCAAAGGTCACAAAGAATGTATCTTTGTCGCTATACTTGATGAAAGGATTTTTTTAAGCAAAACTACTTAGCTTGGTTACAAGTTTAAGAATTTCATCAATCGATTAAATGGTTCCATTCGATGCATGAATCAGATGCTTTATAACGAGAGACATTTAATTTCGGTGTCACGAAACTTTTCACTACATTTTCATTTTGGATTCACTCATGCTTATCAGCAAAAATTATTTTTAAAAATCATCTGAATTCAAACCATTCCATTATAATTTTCTGACCAGCAATTTTAAAATGAATTTATTTTATTTATAATGAATAAAATGAAATATTTTGTTTATGTTATTCTTCGTTATATTTATTTTCGAATGTTTGTGCTGGGACAGTTTTCCGACAGTTAGTATTGCGAAAAATTAAAAATACCTTGATCTATATAATATAGGTGTTAATCATGGTAAACGACATGGCATATTTAAAATTCTGTGGCAAGCTTCTTTTTAGGGCACAGTTGATATGAAGTGCTGTTAAAAAAATCAATTTTTAATGTGAGAATTCTTATCACAATGTTTTGTGCCATTTTCATTTGTGTATTACCGAAATCGTGTTTATTAATGTGAAACGTTTAAATGTGATTGAATAATAGGATTTCTAAAAAAATTGGTTGATTTGTTATCAGAGATGAAATGCAGATATAAATTTGTAGTTTCATAATTTTTAATGTCATTATTTTTAATTTGTGGAAAGCTTTTCCCTTTCTCAATGAAATTTGAAGAAATTTTTCTGCAATTAATTTATATAATCTATCATTTGAAAAACAGCAAAAAGATCAATTCTCCCATGATTAAACCATAAAAGAAAATAATAATAATACATGATCAAGAAAACAGAAACATAAAAATTTAATTTTGTAAATTTACTAGTTAATTTCCTATTTATACGAATTTTAAAAATAAAAACTGTAATAGAATTTGAGAAGTACTATTAAAAAAAATAAGTAAAAAGTTTATTATAATATTTATCCTTGTTATTTTCCTTAATTTTTTCCCTTGTATTTCATAAGTTTTTGTACATTTGGCAACATATAATAATGTACTTTCATTTTCGGAACAAAATCATGTCCATTGGACTTCCATAAACTACTGCAGTTGTAACAAAATATTATGACTTAAGTTTTGATGTACAGATTTTAATGCATTGCACAAGTTAAGAATCAACAAAAATATTAGAAAACATCGAACTGTATTCTCATTATTTAGAAAATATAAAACTCCTAAAAACTCATTTTTTAACAAAGAAAAAAGCTATAAATTGAAAACAGCAAATAATTCATTTTACATTATAAAATTATAGAGCATATTAACTGCTAACAAATTAATTATATGACGAAAATTATTTTAATGTTAAGACATAAAAATTACAGAATAGTGACTGAATTTAATTCATTATTAAACTTTGCAAAAATGTATGAATACAATATTTAAACGAAAGTGACATTTTTAATATATGAATTCCCTAAATA
Organism: Argiope trifasciata; assembly: GCA_026543055.1. Taxonomy (NCBI): domain Eukaryota; kingdom Metazoa; phylum Arthropoda; class Arachnida; order Araneae; family Araneidae; genus Argiope; species Argiope trifasciata. The sequence goes on from JAPMOQ010022248.1 coordinate 1,298,062, forward strand.
AAAATAAAACTTCTTACATTTTATAACTATTTTGTGAAATTAAAAACAGCATTAAGAAAAATTAACATTTTGTATAATTTTATAATCAATGCATTAAAAAAAATAACTTCTTTGAAAAATTAAAATGAAACAATTATTTTCTAAAAATTATGCCTAAATTTCTAATTATGATTATATCCTATACGTATAAAATTGTTAAAAATTATCTAAAGATATTTTAATGGATATTAACAGTTCCTTTTAAATGTGATTAATATGTAAATTTAGTTTTATTTCCTTAACTAGTCAAAAATTCTTACATTTATAAATGCAACTTTTATACAATATATTTAAAATCAAAGTGGCTAATCAATATATTCAAAAATTCCAAACTACTTCCTCAAAAGCATTTTAAAAACAATAAAATGATCATTAAGTGTTCAATAAAAATGTTTCATAAGTTTTTTTAACCCGCAAATATACTTGGTTTCATAGTTTGTATTAATGCATCTTACATGCCAGTGCCCGAACTCCCTCATTACTATTCAGTTTCCTACCTGCAAGAATCCAGGGCTCCATCTGAGGGCATGATTGAATATTGATCTAGTTACTAATTCTCTAATATATACTTCACCAAAATATAATGAAAAAAATATCTTGTGTAAAATTAGTAAAATAAGGCCTCATCTTCATAGCCTTGTAAATAAATTTATCCTCCAATTGTAAAGAGATGTTTTATTTAATTTCTTTAAAAAAGCTTAAATCAAGACCAGTTTTTATCTCCAATGCAATATATTAGGTTTTCCCATTTTTATAAATCCATACAAATATGGAAAAACCATATAGGAATTAAGTATAAACAGAAGATTAATTTTAAATTTTTCCATTCTTTAGCTATATTAAATGAATTTTAATTTAAAACAATTAATATGCATATATTCAATGATTAATACAATGTAGAATAACACTGTAAAAATATATGTGAAAATATAAATAAATGAAACTATTTTTATCAAATATATATTATGGAATATTACAGGAAATGACCAACTTCAGTGATACCTTAATTTTTCTTATCTATCATGTTAATAAATTAATTCATAGATGATATATAAAACTGATGCATGTATATTTTTTGGGTATATAATCCATAACATAAAATTTATCTTGACGGAAATGATTTCAAACAATTCATCGTTTTATTTCAAAATAAGCTTTTAAATCCTTTTATGTCGTAGATTTTTATATTGTTCAGACACTGTTTTCTTTTTCCATGTAAATGTATTTATTCAGTATAGAATTATTCATATGGTGTAAAGATATAATTGAAATGTTTTTGAAATATATAATTTTAATTCATACTTAATCATTCATGTAATATTCAACTATATCTTTATGAAAGTTACGTTGTATAAATTTTGGTGTAATTAATTTTCCTTATTGTGATATGTGTGTTAGTTTATTAGATTTTTTCAGATGTTAATGTTTAGTTTGAAAATGATAGACTAATAAATTTTAAGTAAACAGTGTACATATTTTTTGGAAAAAAAAATGAAAAACATGCATCTTCAAACAAATATTTCCTTTTAAAATAAAAGAATAAAATACATGTAATCCTATGCATTTATCAGAAGAATAATTATTATGGAAAGGTTCATAGAGAGAAAAAAAAAAGATTTTTATAATATATAGTTAAAAAAAATAATAAATGTCAAAAAATTCTTTAATCTTACTTTGTATAATGCTTAAAGATGATAGCTAAAATTGAATTCAAATCCAAGGATAGCTTCAAAAACATTGAGAAAAAGATATACAATATGATAAATCATCCATAATTGCCAGAATAAAAAATAAAGAATTTTGCCAGGGAAAAATAAAAATATGTTCAAGGAAAAAAATATTTCATCAGTTCTTTGTAAAAATTTGTATATATGAACAAATTCAGTTAACTTTTAATCAAAATATTAAACACATAAATCTATTTCTTGCAACAAACTAATAATAATTTCCAAAATATTTTGTATTAGACAAAATAAAATGAGTCAAATTAAACAGAGATCATTCAAACTTTATTGCCCTTTTGAACAATAAATATAATTACATTCAACAATAAAATTCACAATAAAATAAAGAACAAGAACATAAATAAATAGTTCACTGTAAATAATTTAATATATTATTTCATAACAAAAATGACAGATATGTATTCAATTTCACATATCACATAAGAAAATATTTAAGATACTTAAATGTTTATAATAAATCAAATTTCAACAGCAGTTAGATAATTAATTGTGAGAACAATTAATATTTTGTTCTCTACAAACTTAACATTTTTATTTTTTTAAAAAATGTTGCAAAAGAAAATTTAAGCTAATGAAGACCTGAAAAAGAACCATGCAATAATTTTAATCTAGAGAAATAAATTAATATATAATTTTTAATTGTTTCAAACGCCTTTTAAAATTATAAAATCATACAAGTTAAGATGTTCAGTGTATGAAACATTTTTAAAGCATAATTTATGTAACATAAAGCAAATCTAATTTAGATTTTATAGTACAAGAACTTGATTTGATCATACTACATCAGATTTTTTTTAAAGTTTAAAAAAATTAATATAAATATGAAGAGAAAAATATTGTAAACATAATTACTTTGGATATTTGATAAATAGGTTGTAGTAGATATTGAAAATAACAGACTTCTATCCTAAATAATTTCAATCTTTATCAAAAATTATAGTAAACCATTAATTATGCAAATAATAAGTATTCCTTAATCCTTTTCTATCTGTAACTCTGCAACAAAATGAAAATTGCAACTTAAGAGCTAACAAAAATTAAATGATAATTGTGTGAATTTTCAAAATATGAATAGAAATTCAAATTAAAGAAATATGTTTAATAATAGGAAAGTTAATTAGCACCAGTTAAACTTAATAGATTATATTTAGTTTAACAATAGTATCATAAAAACAAACTTTTTAAAGACAATTTTACAATATATGTGTGTATATATAAAGATATATTTTTAATTTATTCCATACATAACCTAAGCTTCATAAACTTTTCTTATAAAATGTAAATATAACATAATTCAACAACAAACCACAGCAATCATCATCACTGATCAATACATACAGCAGAATTAGCATCACATACTCCAATTGCTTCAGCAGCTTTCTTTTTTTGTCTGTATACTTTTAGACGCTCCCTTTCAGTTTCCAAAAATTCAGTCCGTCTCTCAGGACTCATATTCATTCGATAACGCTTCCTTTTTTCTTTTAAATGCATCCTTTCTTTCAAAATTTTTTGTAATCTTTCTTCTTCAGTTAGTACTTGAGGTCTCTTAATCCATCCATCTGGAATGTGAGTGTCTGTTAATTTTTCAGAGTATTGACTGTTTTTGACATCATTCCAATACCACAAAATGTCGCTCTGTGTTGAACAAATGGTGGCTGTTAAGTTTTCTGAAAATTTTGAAGTATGTAATACTTCACAAGATTCTTTGCTTTTTTCTTCATTAGGTATGTCACTAACAATGGAAATGGATGAATTTTTGGAATGATTCCCAATATCCATCTAATAAAATACAAAAACAGACTTTGAACTTGAATGAATTTTTTTATAGTCATACCTATAGTCATACCCTACCCTATAGTCATATTATTATACTTTATTTAACTTTATACTTAAACATCTCTATTATCTACAAATCTAGTAGTCTATATTTCCAGTTCCCACAACCAAAATTCATTAACAATATGTTAAAAAAACATAAAAACTTACTCCCTACCAAATCAGAAAAGACGAATGGAATGTAGATTTTGTGAATATAAGAATAGATCTATTATATTACACATGAATTTCTTGTACTAGAAACTCTTGTGTTTTTTTAATGCTTTATTTCTTAAAACTGCATAAAAATCAAAATCATAAATATGTAATTGAGGGGAGGGATTAAACATGCATCTTTTCCATTGCTTCAGTTATACATTAAAGAAATAAGATTAGTGACGAAAAAAATGTATAATTTTAGTTTAAATATTCACCAGAATTTTGGGAAGGGAAAAAAACCAATAGATCAAAAATTCATACTAAACAATTGAGAATTCAATAGATCTTGGCAGCATAAATGTATTTAATAAAGAAACATGTCAATCTAAAATTATCACTGAATAATAATACATTATATTCTTGCATTTTCTAATTGAAAAATAATTTCAATTAAAGTTAATTATCTTGGGTTTTTAAATTAATTTTGTTCAAGCAAATGCAATAACAACAAAATTTCAAATTAAAAAATATAATTTTGTTCAAAAGTATAAGTAGTAAATAAAATAATATAATTAATAAACCAATTCAGTATACAAAATATGTAGAGACATTCATATTACTTCTATAGAACAAAAGCTTTAAAAAAACATTCATTTCACAATAAACTTTTTTCTAGAAACATAACCACTTTATATATGCATGATGGTTTAAAACAAAATTTAAAGTTATGCTGAAAGATAATGAATTATATCATAAAAGTTAGAAGTATTGTTTCATTTATCAAAATACTGACTAATGTAAGAATAAAATAAATTTGGGTTTTTGCTGCATTAAAAACCAAAAAAAATATGCAATTCTTTGTTGAAGCATTTCAAAAATGGAAATCATTAATAACAAGTAAAAAAAAACATTTTTTATTAAATTGACTTTAAATAATTTATATCCAAGGAATCATATCAAATAAACATTATAAAAAGTTGTTCAAACTCGAGCTAATTTTTTAATTAAAAAAGCCGTAAATTAAATAAAAACAAATATTTTTAATTAAAAATTTTGCATCTAAATCAATAGCAACTCACAGGAATATTATCACAGGCTTCAGAAGAATCACTTTGTGTATTACCACCATCAGCTACAGGAGGTAGATTTCTGGTTTCAGAAATTTGAACTTCTGCTATAGGAACATCAGTACCAGAATTATTTTCAAAACCAGAATTATTCTGATTATTCATTTGATTCATCAGATGCAAGGAAAAAAATTTGGAATCAGTTAAATTATCATCTTCCATTTGAACATTCTGTAGATAGGTCAGTTTTTTCTCCATACTATCTGCATCAATGCTAAAAATGGATTGAAATAAATTAAAAATGCTTTATCATGGAAATCATTATCATTTAAAACATTTACACTTTTTGGAGAAAGATTAAATACAAATTCTGAAATGAGAGCATAGAAATTTAAAACACTATTCATTGTTTGATGAATTATAAAGTATAATCATTGACAGATTTATTAAAAAATTTAATTGAAATAAATTTGCTGGAATTAAATATTTTATTATTTACTATTAATTTGTATAAAATATTTCTTGAAATAAAGAAATTATTATAAAATATTGCATAATATAATTCAAAAAAATGAAATGCAGCTAATCTTTATTTCAAATGTAAATCTAGTATGATTTCTTAATAAGTGCATGTTTCTGGCAAACTTCCCAATCAATAGATGCAAGTAGTGAATTTTATGCTTAGTTATATAACACTGGCAAACATAATATGTTTGGTAATTAATCATTATCCACAATCTTCGACAATTTTTTTAGTGATTAATCACTGACATGCAGATAACACAGAAGTAAACTCATATAATATTAACCTCAACAAGCTTTTCCTTTTATGTCTAAAGAAAATTATTTTAACAATGAATTTTTAATTTAAGCTTATTGGCTTTTAATACTCTAACATATATATTATAATTGAATTCTCGTGATTCTTTATAAAATAAATTCTACCAAAGAAACAAGAAAAAGCCTCCGATTATTTTCAAGTAATTAAAAGAAATTATTAGGATTTTATCTTTGTTTTCTATTGTTTTAAAGACATCTGTCCATTAGATGATAAAATAGGTAATAATTAGTAGGATGAAATGATAAAATAGAATAGCAGAAAAGAATGCTCATAATAAGAACATATAGTAAAAGGTATTATATAGTAAAAAAATTATAATTCTTTTATGGAATAACATCAATACTAGTTATATACAAAAGCATTTTTGAAAAACTTTTGTATATAACTAGTATTATTATAATTGTATATAACTAGTATTTTGTATATAACTTAACAATTACTAGCATTCTATACTAGTAATTATTTTATTATTAGGAGCCTAAACTCCTAATAATAACATCAATTCACTCCTCAATCAATAATACGATTGAATATTGATTGAAAAAATCAATGCAAAGTTGAATGTTGGTACTAAGAATTTGTGAATTTTGCTAGGGAACCTGCAAAGACAATTATATCATGCACTGCCCCATAGAAAGTTAAAAGAAATATCACCTTTCTGAATAGCATCCATTCTTCTCGGATAACTGTTTTTTCTTTGACATTAGTCTCTGAATACTCCTTGCATAGGCGTCTCTAGCTTTCTGTCTTTCATACATTTCTGGCCTTTCTTCCTTCATCCTTTGTCTGTACAATCGTTTCTTCTGAGCTTCAATAACATCTTTATACATTTTAGCAGGCTTTGGTGAATTACGTCTGCTTTTAGACGTTCGTTTATTGTATACCTGCTCATTTCTTAATTGTGTGGCAGGCAAGGCATTGATTAGTTGTTCCCAAATTTCAGGATAACTATAAAAAATGAATAAAAAACAATATAAATTTATTTTTTAAAAAAACTTTTTACTCAGCAAAAGCGAAATAAAGAGTAATGGTTTTTCATAATCACAGTTAGTACAAAAATTGCCTATAGTACAAAGTTAAAAAGGGGGGGTTAAAATTGTGGACATTTCTGAAAATCTTTTTTCTAACTCTGTGTGCTTACAGAAAAAGTTACTTTTCACAAAATGCAAACTCTTACATATTATTTTAAAGAGAATCAAAAACCAATTTCAATACAAAAAGCAAAATTCAAATATTTACAACATACAAAAAAGTTATATTTACTTTAATGTGGAAAATAAACACAGCGATGAAATGGTTTATAATTTTGAACTTTCCTCACAAATGTTCTTGCTCTGGTAATAAATCAAATTTTAATAACTGCCAGCAGAAACTGACATATTTAAAGTTGAAATAAGTCATTACTGAAAGGAAGACTGTTTTCTATATATTCAAATTACAAGTAGGAAATTCTGTTAATTCTTTTAATATTTAGTCAGAATTTTTGTAAATATTTATAATATTTAGTCAAGAAGCAATGATATAAAATAAAAGGTTCGACACCTAGAAAGAAAACCAAGATTATGTAACCACAATGTGATCTTTTCTATGCTGAAATTGCAAGACAAAAAGATGGTTCAGAAACTACATCTAGAGTCCAAAAGTTTTGTTTATATCAGGAAACAAATTCAATAAAAAACAAAGCAGGAAAAGGCTGAAAAGATTTCATCACATCTATTGATTATCGAAGAATAAAAAGACTATGTCTCCATGATAGAAGTGGCCATCAGAAGTTAAATGAATGATACTGGCATTTCTATCACTTCCAGAATAATCTGTAAGAGATTATTAGATGTTGGACTAAGAAGTAGAATTTTTTGAAAAAAGCCTTATCTCAATTTACAGGAGCATATTAAAAGATTACAATGGGAAAAGGATTGGACAGGTGATCAGTGGGCACAAACTATACGGAGTGATGAAACAAAAATATTGTAATTCAGTAGTGATGGGCAAAAATATGCAAGACATAGAATAGGCATAAAGCTACATCCTGATTACATTCAGATAACTTTGAAGAACTCTGTTAATGTTATAATTTGTTCATGTTTGTCAACATATGGTATTGATAGCTTTCATGCGATTGATAGGACACTAAATACATGACAATCCATTAATGCTATCCTACAGTTAAAACATACATTTTCTAACAGTGATATCTTTCCCAACAATGCATCATTTATTTTTTAACAGGATTCAGCTGCTGGTCACACAGAAAAAATATCTAAAGAATGGTTTAGTACAAAGAACATCAAATTGTTATATGATAACAATTCAGGAAACAATCCTGACCTCAAACATTTTGAGAACTTATGACATCATTCGAAAATTCTTGTACGAATAAAGCATCCATCAAATAAAAGATATAAATGAGGAAATAATTGTTTCCTGGTATCATGTAATAATGAAAGAAGAGCTTAAAGCTCTTGTCTGCATGACGAAGCATTATATAATGCTGTAATAAAAAATAAATGCTACCTCACTTACTGATATCCCACTGCAGTCATCAGCAATGAATGTATCTTGATAATTATTGCCGCTCAATTTTTTGTGTTGCAAATATTTGAATTTTGTTAATGTATTGAAATCAGCATAGCAATCTTTAAAACGATATACAAGACATAGCCTTTTGTGAAATGTAGCATTTTCCATAAGCATACCATGTTAGATAGCAAAGATTTTCAAAAGTATACAAAAGTTTGGCAACTACCATATACTTGCACATAAATCCTTATTACTTTATGATTAGTTTCATTATAAATCATTCATATTTATTTGTTTTGGAATTTTTTTAAAATTCTGGGAATAAATAGATTTAACAAAACAGTTTTCAAAGCATGCTTATATCATTGCATAAAAAGATTGTTTTACTCCTTAGTCTTTTGCTTATTTAGATAATGAATTGCAAATTAAAATGAAATAATTTTTTGTATTGAAAAGAAATATTAAATTAACATATAATACTGAATGCACATTCTTCTCTTTCTGCCCACAATGCAATGCAATATAAGAAAAATTTTAATATAGGCTTCATTATAATTAAATAATTTTTATGTTTTCAGAATGGATACACAATATTTTAAAAACAAACATAGAGGTGCTAACCATATATTTATTAAACAGATCAGAATTAATTAACCTTACTGATATAGAATAGCATTTCTCTAATTTGAAAAATGTTTAGAAATTCCTGTTATGAAAAAATTTATTCAAAATATGAATAGTTGCTTATAATGGCAAAAAATTTACAGTTCAAAATTTGGTTGTTCTCCACTTTTATTATGCAAACATGTATTTCAGTTGTGTCTCACAATGCTTATTTAAATCACGTATTGTATAGTTATTCTTTAAATAATTACATAATTCTACAAATATTGCTCAAATTTATGAAAAAATTAGCTTTTTAAAAAATTTTAAAAGATCTTTTGGAACAATTCAATTCATTGAGAAATTACAATTATTTCATGTCATTCTAATTAAAGATAAAATTGTGAGCAAAAGTTTTTGTGCTGGGATTTCATTGAGTATTAGCATTAAATATATTTTTACTTGGAGACATATTATATGTCTCCAATCTATTTATACACATAGATTCAGCTGCTACTTTGATACAAAATAACTTTAGTTTCTGCTACATATATTTATTAAAAACACTTGCAGTTTTTCTAAAAAAATATTGAAAATATATTTAAATAATATATTTACATTAGTTATAAGCATAAAAAGGAATTCAGTTAGCAATGTTGAACAAAGAACAATGAGCAATGTTGAACATATTTGTTATAAATGGTACAGAATGTTTGGAAATCAGAATTTCTTCAAATTCCAAATCAAGTGATGTCATTCATATTAATTTTTTTAAAAATTATCATATTAATCAATTAACTTATCATAAATTTTTCAAAATATTAAATACTGTATCAATCAAGTGCACCAAATGCAAAAATTCTGGCATATCAGGAAGTGATTTCAGAAAAAAAAAATCTATTATAAATTTGTGTCTTTATAAACATGAAACAAGCGCAAATAAATAAAAGCATATACAATTTTCTTCAAGTTAACAATCACAAAGAATTAACATCATTCCTTTTTAAAGCTAAAAGACATTAAATCCAAATTAATTCATCACTTAGTGGATTGTGATAAGAGGGCAATGAAAATAAAATTTTAAACACTATCAGAAATCATTTACAACATATAAAACACCAATGTATTTTAAAGAGTTTTAATGACAAGACAGATCTTTTAGAAACTCTTTTTGTAAGCTCACACTTTTTCTTTCAATACAACATTGATAATTTCCTCAAAGTTATTTATCCACATTTTGATTACATGAGTAAAAGAAAATCGAATATAGGAAAAACATTGAAACTAGTTTCAAATGTACAATTTTCAGTTACATGATTGTAGTAATTGTAAGTGCTTTTTCTTTTATTCATGCACAATAAATATATACTGCTTATAATTTCATTAATCATTCTTTTATTTGTTACATAGCATTATAAAACTTATTTCACTTATAAACAAAAACTTGTTGTCACCATTATATCAGGCTAATAAGCATAAGTAAACAAAAAAAGGCTGTTAACCATATTATATTTATTCAATCAAGAGAAAGGACAGCATTTAAAGAATGTATGAAACATTTCCACACTAAAGCATTGAAAACAGCCAAACTAATTTAAAACTTAGCGAGGTAGTTTAAACTTAGGTAATTTAAACTATATACAAGATATTTTTCTCTGAATGAAATTAATTAATACTGATATATTATTGCAAACAATTTTCTCTATAAAAATATCACAAGCATCTTTTCTCGTATTATTCCAATCTTAACATGCTTCTGAATTTTATAAACTCTAAAATATATTATTCTTTATAGCAATGGCTTGGTACCATAAATTCTGTTTCCAATTTCTTTTAATTTCAAAAAGTAGTATATTTTACTTTTCTTTTTTAACTTCTGCCTCAGAAGGCAGAGAAGGCTAAGAGCAATAATCATAACCCTGAAGTCAAAATAATTTCCTCCCCCCCCCAAAAAAAATTATAAAATATACATTATTTAAATAGTATTCTTAGAGCATTCAGTCTAATGAACATAATATTCTTACCTTTCTTTTAAAGCTTCTAAATATAGTTTATGATTTACAACATCTGGGGATTCTGGCAAACCAGCCAATTCCATGGCCTTCTGCATTTCTAATATTATATGCCGTCGTTTTTCTCGTTGTTCTCTTTTTCTTGCAGCTTCCTTTTGCTTAATAGATGACCACATCGCAGGGTTTTCAGCTTTGATTCTTAGACGATACAAACGTTTCTTCTCAGCTTGAGTAAGCAATACCATACTCTTGCTGATATTATGCCCATTAGTTAACTGTAATTAAAATCATAAACATGCACAATCTTTATGGTGAATTAGACAGCATTGAATAAAAAATAAAAATACTTTTAAAACTGCAAAACACAGCACACCAAAGCATAATTTTTTGTATTAATGAATTTTACTTTTCTGGATGTAGGTTCTCAGACTGAAACTTGTCGAATCTTACACATAAGTCACCAAATCTTAGAACTCTCATCATCAGACTTCAATGATGAATGTTTTCATTAATGGAATAATGTCATTATTCAATCTTTGATAAGATACTATTCACTGCTAATGGAGAAATATGTAAGATTTTGAACGTCATTAAAAATTTCTTTTATTTATTCACTTTTCATACTTTTTACAGTGTTTTGAGCTTACTGAACATAGAAAAATGCTGTCTTCAACAGATTAAATATTATAAGAAAAAAATGCAGTTAAAAATAAGCTTTAATATATCTTTTGAATCTCAGTACACTATGCATTCAAATATTTTAATCCTACAAAACATATTGAGTAAGGATAATGCCAGATAATAATATCATTAAACAACTTTGTTCCTTCACACAGATCATTATTAATGTTCTCTGAATTCTAATGACGTTTTTTGAAAGGATTATTTAAAATCAAGAGAATTTCGCATCTAAATTCATAACTGTTATTTCTTTATTCTTCACAATTTCCTGACTGAAATTCATTAAAATCCAACCCAAATTATGTAAAAAAATCGAGATACAGATATCAAACAATATATAAATGATGTTTCTCTTCTCAACAGATTTCTTTTAACTATATAAAATACATTAAGGAAAGAAAATTCTGAATTTAACTAGACTTTCTTAAAAGCAGGATTTATAATAAATTATTACAAATGAAAATTTTAAAGATATATTTTGTAATGTTATTTATTAAAATGCTGTAATTATAAGCAATAATATAAATTTCTTTTTAATGAGAATCTTCTAGGAAAATTTAATTATGCATGATTTTTAATAGTATATTTAATGATAAAATAACTTTTATAATTGTGCATTTCTTCTACACAGAAAGGTCATTGTAAAGGATGGTTTTAATAACACTTATGTAAAATATAAGAAAGAAAAGTTTTAAGATTTTTTTTAAAAAGTAATAATAAAGGTATTAGTTTTCAGACATTAAAAAAATTCAGAATATACAGAAATTTTATATAAAGTGGCTCATAAGTTTTAAGATTTTTAGAGATCAGTCACTTTTATCATTGCTAATCTCCTTTCACCAAAGAAATCATAAACATGTAAAATTTAATATTAACAAAAAATCCAATTAATGGGAGATTAGTTTAAAAATGAATAATTTGTAAATATATAATTGCTTATGGTGTTTATGTATTTGTATCTTCTATTTACAAGAATGCTTGAAATAAATAGTCTAGCAGAAACAGAATATAATCTATTCACTAGTATAAATCAAATCAGTCATAATGAAAAATCATAGAGTCATTTGTATGGAAGTATTTTATGCTTACATTTCTGCTATTTAAGCCTATATAATTGATCACTCATTTTCAAAATAAGATTCTATGATTTAAATCTGATCAAAGTAAATTGTGTTAGTTTTTAAATCTCTAAAGAAATTAATTATAATAAAAGTTACAAATTATATTTATCATCCAGGCAGTTATGAGTCACCTTATATTTGTTGTTAAATGCAAGAATCATTTTTTAAACAATAACCTGACTAGAGACATCTGTTTCAGGATGCCAAGAAGTATCTGATGAATAATCATAGATCTCTGGTATTGCTTGTCCATAGGAACAGTTTTGAGAATTTTCTGATGGCTCTTCCTTAATATAATATCTTCCTTCAATAGAAGAACTGGATTCATTTTTGGATTTTCTATACATTTGACTAGTATTTGAGTCCTCCGATTCTTCTTGCCAAGATAAGGTGATTTGTCCAGTTTCGGATGACTGTACTGTAGAGTTCACATCTTGCCACTGCCCATTTGATTCTAAAGTTTTAATAAAAGAATATTAGAATCTGATAAGAATAAAAATAATAATGCAAACTGCAGATAGTCTAATCCTTCATTAGGAAAACCATCAATAATGATTTTTTTTTTTTTACAATAGTTTGAGGTCGACTTAGCAAGCATAACAAATATTAACTTTGCAAAAAAAAAAAAAAAAAAAAAAAAAAAAGCTAAATTCGGTGTATTTTATTAATCATTTAATTGTCTAATGCCAATTACATAGGCCTCACATTTTAACTGACCTGAGATGACATATAGGTTTTTATAAAAAATTTCACTTGTTTTACAATTGCTTTAAATTTCAATAAACTGAATTTGAGCAGCAGTTTGTTTACAGCAGGGTGGCCATGTCTTGCAGGATGTTGCTGAAAAAGTGAAAGAAAAAACATAATTTCAGTAATCTTGTATGAGTGTATTTCCCTATACAATACTGTCTTCTTTTTTCCCCTCTATATATCTCTTTTTTTTTTGAATTAGTAAAAAAATATTTTTAACAGTGACCAGAAAGGCTATCTTACCTCATTTTCAGAATCAGATACATTAGAATCCAATGTTTTTTTGTATAAAGAGGATTCAGAAAGCAAAGACAATATTTTGCAAATAGTAGGTCAATATATAAGTCTCAATGCATACACACAAACACAAAAAAAAAAACACCTTGCTTGTGACATCCCCAATCTACTCATTTTTGAGAGCAGACATACCAAAAGAAAAATATATAGCAGATACTTGATTCAATTTTTATTTATTCATTTAGTTCTTTTTGATAAACAGCTGCCACATCACAACATGATGAAAGTTATGGAATAGTAAGTCAATAACATTCTGCAACTGAAAATAATAAGAAGAAAAACATACCAAAATAATAATAAAAAAAATTTTTAATGTAATTTTTTTTTTTTTTTTTTAAGTATACTTATTTTCAGAATGATAAGATTAAAACTTGGTGCTATTCTGCCCTAAATCATAACAAACCAATTAAAGCATTTTTTTTTTTTTTTTTTTTTTTGGAAAAATTATGTTGAAGTTATATCCATGTAAAAAGCATTGCTTATAGGTAAATAGCATTTGTTCTTTTCATTGAATGAATCATCTTACGATGGACATGTGGGAAAAAGCGACAGAAAACAGACCATGCAAAATTTAATCAACACTAAAATGTTGAAAATAAAGAGTATTCTAACATTCCTAGCTCTAAGTTGAAACAATTCTAATTTAATACTTCCAGACCTTTGAGACTTTCCTAGTTTTAACTCAGCTGTTCAGTTTAATCATTTTTTAAACACTACAACAATATTGAATAACAGATTAAATAGGAAACAGCTCCAATTCTAATTAAATTTTTAAATTTAATAATTATTTGCAATTGAGAAAAATTTTGAATAGAAATATATAAATCAATTCCTGATTATAATAAACTCTAAGTGACTTTCAGAAAACATGATACATGTTATAAATAATTGAAATTAGCAGCAAAAAGAAAATTATATTTTCAACATGCATACTAAGCAATCAAAATTTAGTAAGAAATACTAATACATGTTTTGCAAAAGCTACAAACTGTATTAAATATAAAAAAATAGTAATTGGTTTTGTAAATAGTATATTAATGTTAAAGTATTCAATCATGCATTTACTGTATGGCATAGACCAGTGTAACTTTTGTGACACACAAGCTATTAAGACAGTATTTTTAAACAGAAAATACAAGCAATTATTATTAAAATATTAAACATAAATCACTACTTAGTTTTTTAAAAAATTAATGTGTAGAAGTATAAAAATAAATGTTCAAATGTAACATTCCAGCTTTAAAAAAATATTCATAGTTTATACAATAACTTTGGGATTAAATAATTTAAATTAATTTCCACATTCCAAAATAGTTGCAATAAAAAAATTTCAATTGCATTGTTTGTATCTATAAATAATTTGTATTATCTATGGAAAAGTTTAGTTTAATTTGCCAAAAATCTACAAAACAGAAAATTTCATATAATTTATTCAGCATTGTATTATTTAACTTCATAGCATCTCCAGCAAAATTAATGAATTACCATTTTAGAGAGAAAATGAAAATTGCCATATAAAGCCATATCTAAGATTCCAACAACAAAATTGCAAAAGAATAACTTGCTTACTATAGTGGGACAACACTACAGGTGTTCAAATTTAAAGGGATCATTTTCAACAAATGTACTTTAAAGGAAGGGAAGGCCTTTTTGAGAGCTAATTCATGAGTGCATGTAATAAGAGAAAATTTTCAGGATTTAGTTCCTAAAACCTAAAGGTTAGTAACCTAACACTGCAGATTTTAACTAACAGATTTTTTATGACTAACAGATAATCCTTGACAAGGTTAAGGGAATATTAATTATCAGATATAATAAACATGACATTTGTAAATGGCATGTGTTAATTGAAAGAGTACCCAATTCTTAATATTTACATTATTAGTGTTTAAGAGTAGTACATAAAATATGAAGATATAGAAAATAATTAAAAGAAGGGAGAAGAAAGGGGGAAAATGGAAAAAGATTTAAAATACATAATTTCTATTTTTCTCCATAATTTGAGGAATAATTTAATAAGTTCATTTCACAGATTCTGAGTACTCATTGAACTATTCCAAGCAGCCATAGAAGCATTTTATAATCAAATGTTTTTTCATTTGATTTGAGTTTGATTTACCAGATTATTTGAATATATTAATTAGTAATGAATATATTAACAAATTACTTTTATGTGTAAAAAAATCCAGATCTTTGTAAAGATATATTCTTGTATATTATGTAAAATGAAAATTATGGGTATTGAAGCAATTATAAAATACACCTTATTATAAAGGACTTTTTTTATGTTCCTTTTTTAATGCATATTCTTAAAAATCAATGGCTTAAACACTGCAGAAAGATATTACTGATGCACATTAAACAATACATAACAAATTTTAGAGTCAAAACATCCTCTCGCAAACCTTTCGAGTGAGATATTAAATAATCTAACAGTTTGCTAAAATTCTTTACATGCCAGGAAATACAGACATTTTTCTATTAACAAAGTTTCATTTTCAAACCTATTTTAATACATATACTTAAGAAAAAAATGTATTATCTACACCAAAATAACAAGTAGATATTTTTCATCTTTCATCTGTTGACAAAGAAAAAGTAAATACAAATTTTTAAAACCTAAGCAAGCTAGCTTGGTACAGTTTAAAGGAGTAGAGGTCACTTTAAATTTTTCTTACATACTCTCTAATGAAAATTTTGGTACTTTTCCCATTAGCGGGCACAGTGAGAAATCACTAATGAAGATAGAATTCTGCCAACTTTGGCATAATGTACTATTTTTTTTGGTCAGTCGCTTCGCTAGATGATTTGGCTCACATTTGGTTCACATTGATGACATGCACTCGGGTAGTTGAAAAGTGCCCAAATGTTATTTCTTAACCCCAGCAAAAAAGGCAGATTACACTAAATATGGCATGGGCATACAATAGTTCACGAAATATTAACCCTTAACTGAATTTAAAACATTTACTAAATCTATTGAGTGATTCGAAGTGAGTTTTTTGACAATTAATTCTAGCATGTTTTAAATAGTACACAGAAATCAATGCTGTGTTTCACACGTTTTTCAGAACTAGCTGAAGAAAAAAAAAAAAAAAAAAAAAAAAAAAAAAATGAAACAGAATTACAAAATTACCTAAAAAATTTGATATACTTTGTCTGCATTTTTAAATTATGACATTTTCATGTTCCTGAAAGTATAAATCAGTTTTACATCTGGTAAAACTGATTTATACTGAATACTTTTTTACTGATTGGATATTCCTTAAAAATTAATACGTGTCAACATTACAATTTTAATATCTGTGTTCCGAATTTTGTCCATCTAGCTCTCTTTGTTTTATAATTATTATACTAATTTATATTCAAACAGTTAGGCAGACAGTCTTCCACTGAATAAATTATATTCAAATTTTGATGGAAATCTACAAATTTGGTAGATTTCTAATCTGCTATTTCATTCAAAGCTCAAAGCAATATATTATCTTTGTTAAAGCTAGAACATTTTCCAAAAATGTGTTTTTTATACATAGAAAGGTTTAAAACATGAGTGACTCTTCAAAATCTTTAGTTCCAATTTTTTAATGATAACAATGCTATCTATACACTTCATTTACAAAAAAATAATAAAATAATATAATAAACAAACAAATAGCAAAGTAGTTTTAATAATTTTATGAGGTTTGTTTACATAGGGAAAATTTAAAATATTTGTGCAGGAATTATAAATGTTATCGTATTAAAAGAGTGAATAAAGTGTAATAAAATGAGATTTTACTCCCCATGAAGTTTATATTTTTCCAAAAAAAATCATATGAATTTCTTTTAATATTCAATGTAATATATTTATAGATTTGACAAAAAAAGTACAGTTAATCAATGTATTTTAAACTGAACATAATACAATAGAAACTAAGCATTATGAAGACCTGATTATTACAAAGAGCGATTAGATATGTAACCTCATAAAAATGTATTATATCTTCCTTATTTACACAATTATCAAATAAATATTTCATCAGCATCTAAATTTCCCATTTTATTTTTAAAATAACGATAAATAATTGCAATCTATCTGTCTTAGCATTCTGTAGCTATGCCATGTTTCTATATATTGATATATTTTAAAGTATAAATGAGAAAATTGGTGCATTAATTATTTCAATATTTATACAGGGAAGGCAACTTGAACACAGAGCTACTAAAGATTAATATATGCCTTTAAAAGCATTTTAGATAAACATATCTCAATTCCTCTTCTCAGTTCTAAGCTTAAAATTTGAAGAGAATTATAAATTTTAATATTATCTAAAATAGTGAGCATTCTTAAATAATACATTGATTGCTGTAGAAATACATACTAAAATGAATTAAAACTCTGAATTTACAGCAAATCAAATAATTTTGGACTGTTCTAAATAAAATAAAATTTTAATCCTTGCTTTGTTTATTCTTGATCTTAAAATTTTGAATTATAATTTAATAATACATATTCGATTCAGTTTCTCTTGTTATAGTACTATATCTCTCAGTATCTGATAAAAATTGGGTTAACTTTTTAAAAAATTGCAGAAATAAAGACTAATGAACTGGTTCCAAATTATTTAATTAAATAATCGATTGAAACAAATGCACCGGAATATATTCGGTAGGAATTTTAAATTAATAAATAATATTTCTTATTTGCTTAACTACCTGATTGATTCAAGCACTGATTTGGAACTTCATGACTAAGGCTCACAAGTTGTAAATGTCCACGGAAATCCGCTTTATAAATAAAATTATCCGTTTCTTCTTTAAGTTCAACTTCGGGTTTTATTTTAGAATCATTATCCAATTCAAAAGCACCAGTCTCCTCGGAGTCTGAGAGTCTGTCCTGCTTTTGAATATCAGCTTCATTCCATTCTGAAGAAATATTTTTTTGCATAGATGATATCGCTAAGCTCATTTTTTTAACAGTCTAATGCATAAGAGGAATAGTGAGAAGCATAAATAAATAATTTTACTTTCAAAGCAAAATATATATATATTGAATAAATTTACCAAACGGTTCAAACTGTTTATAGCATTTGAATGCAACGTTTACTTTCTTGTCATACATGAAGCATTGCGAAAGAAAGAAAAAAAAACGTAAATTTTACAGGAGAAAAACGAAAATTACATCGACTCGACTGCAATATTGTTGCCAGTTTATTAAGACACATGGATGAGGGATCAGAAAATATATTTTGTTTGGAATAATGAATTACATTTTTAGTTTTATAATTTCATTTATATATGCTTGTAATTTTATTTAAAATTCTTGAAATTGTAAACAGAACCATGAGTATATAAATATATTTAAATTGATATTATATGAAATTATACAGCTATTAATTCACATTGATAATATTGGAAAAAAGAATTGAAATGAAAAGAATGTTAAAATCTTAGTTTCGGAACTGTAGTATTCTGCTCAAATTTTTATCAAAATATTTAATTTTGAAATGTGAATTTTTAAAATGAACTGATCATTGTGAGTATGTTATATTACAAACATCATCTTTTATGTTTCGTTTATTGCAAATTTTGCTTCTGATCCTTATACAGTCAGGAATATCTCTTTTCTTGTGACATTTGAAATGTTTATACTTATTTTACATATGCTCCATGATTAATGTTTAGAAATCTTATTTCAAAGCGTTAGATTTATTATTATATATTAGTTACATGATAAACTATATGTATAGGATTTATAAGTATATATGTAGTCTGATTGCAGATATATCAAAGATTATAAATATTGTTATATTTTGTATATATATTACTGTTTTAGGGACATTTTTAATGCTGAAAAAAGTAATCACTTCATTTGATTTTAATTTGTTCTGTCACTAAATTCAAGATCATAGCTTGCTATCAGATTTTTAAGATATTTTTTAGAAATATGATGTTGTCTATTTATTAATGTGTTAACATTATCTGTAAGATCCCTTCCTTTTTAAAATATTTCTTTTTTTTTTTTAGATTTTTTTTATTGCCTGTGCAAATAAGAAGTCTATAATATAGAATGTCCTGTCAAAATTTATTAATATAACTCATAAAAAAATTTTGGTTTATAAAAAGATTGCTATTTACATTTAAAGTATATTGTGTGTCATATATCATCACATTCAGTGTCCTTTTGAAATCAATTATAATTTTAGAAATTAAAAAATAACTAAAAACTAATTTCAAAATTATAATTTTAGAAATTTAAATTATAAAACAAAAATGAACATTAAAACTTTCTGTTATGTATATTATTAGTAAATATTTCAACAATTCTCATTAAGAATTTTTTTGAAATTCTTTTATTATTTGATATTTATATTATGAAGTTTTTCTTAGGGTTACAGCAAAAATGATTCTACACTTTAATTGATAATTCCAATATATTTTTATTATGGCAGTTTTCTATTATACCAACTTATTGCTTTTTAATATAAAAAACATTTAAATGGTGAAATATGCAGATGCTTCCTATGCAATTAATGTAAATATTTGAAAAAAAAAATCTCTTTGAATTCTGTAAGTAGTTTAAACTTTGATCCTTTATTAATTAATTAAATTATCCTTTATTAATTAAATTTATTTCAGAATTTAAGATCAAGATATGATGGGTTGTTTGTGTGCCAAAGCAAAATCAGGTTCTAAAAGAATTAAAGCCACAGATAGCAAAAAAGGTCCAAATGGTTACTCATGGTAAGTGTGATTGTATATATCTTTGCTTAAAATTTATTTTCATTTATGATATGTGTTTTGAAAAATAGACTTCATGCATAAAATGGTTTAAAAGAGCTGTGGTTAATTTTGTTAAAAAATAAATTCTTTCAATGATATGATTAAAAAAATTAAGTGATATTCTTCAATCCTAAGTAAAGGGAAAGGGGAAAAAACTGAACAATATGTAGAGAAAATATTGTCCTGTTTAAAACATTTTTTATTTTA
The DNA here is from genome assembly GCA_026543055.1 of Argiope trifasciata. Classification (NCBI taxonomy): domain Eukaryota; kingdom Metazoa; phylum Arthropoda; class Arachnida; order Araneae; family Araneidae; genus Argiope; species Argiope trifasciata. The sequence goes on from JAPMOQ010022248.1 coordinate 1,318,681, forward strand.
TAAAGTAAACAAAAAAACTTGTATACTCTCTTCCTATTTATAGATTAATTATTGTTTAATTTGTATTTGAAGTACCACTTTAATAGAAATGGCTGTGATAAGTTAAAAATATCTTTCATAAGATTAATTTCAAAATTAATAAATTAATAGTTTGAAAAATTAAAATGAATGTTTATGGAGTTTATTTTCTTTTATCCACTGTTAATTACATTTCAGAAAATTAATTTTAAATTTGGCTTTAAAAATAATATGCATCATTACCTATTGATCACTATTCATGGTTTTAAAGTGAAATAAATCATTTTCATTTACCTGCATCAATTTAAGTTACCATTTATAAGACTGCAAAAGATTGTACGTATGAAATGCATTAAAAACAATAGTGGTTAATATAATAGTGAGGGCTACTAAATAAAATATGTTCGATTATTATTAAAAAATCAAAAAGCATTAAAGAACTGAATTAGCCACTGCTCATATGTTTTAAGTTAAAAGAAACTGTTTATTAAATCTGTTGAAGTTAAGTTCTCAAATTTTGCTATGAAACAATTTTGCTAAATATATTTGCAGCATTTTACCAAGATATTTTAAGTTTTTTAGGCAAAAATAATGTGATCTGACCTGATTTATGTTTTTTGCATAAAAACATAATTGACTTTTTCTTCTTTAGTAATTATACAATTAATGTATTGAAGCATAAAACATCAGTCTCAAATTCTGAAACCTCCCATGCTTTTATGCATGTGTCAGGAAGAGTTTATATTATTTATTATTTTTATATCTTATGATATTATTTTTATTTCATTAAAATAATATAATAAGACACAATGACCATTCATATTTCTCTTTGTCATCCCTTAGGGAAATGTGAATGTCAAATAATGTTAGTCTTAGGATCCTGATGCAAAAAGTACTATTGTGGTATCTATGAAATGCATCTTCTTTAATATATGATCCCTATTCCATTAAGAAAAATATGTCGTCACATTTATATAACAGGATTAAAATTTTCAAAGTATTTATAATAAGTAAATGAATTGTTAATTTTATATTGTAGTTGGCTTTCATAAACGCTTCTAAAATTCTATTCTTATCTAAAATTAAAAATATTTTCCCCCTTTTAAATTGAATTATAAAGATAAACTTTTTCTTTTCAGACTATCATTCCTAAATATATGCCATATTTTTTTAGTATAAAGAATTACCAATATAGCCAATTTAAAGATAAAGTAAAATATTCATTAGAAGATAAATATTTGATAATAAATAAAAGATATGGTTTGGTTAAGATATTCCAAAGTAACTGAATAGTTGATAATTTATCTGGCTATGATTATTAGTTATATTTAAAAATAAAATCTGAGTTTTGCTCCTCTTAAATTTTTGAGATCTGATCCGATGATTTTTTTTTCTCCCAAATCAAATTGATCTGATTTTTAGTATCACTGGTGTTTTATGAGAGAGCTGAAAATGATAGACTTCCTCTTGCAGGCATTTGATGAATTGTGGATATGAATTGTTTATTCAACCAACTGTGTAACTGAAAATGAAATTATAGTGAGAAAAAATAAAATTATTAATTTCTGATGCTTTTTATAATAAATATTTCTAAATTGCAAGATAAAATTGCTGTAGTATTGTATTAAAATTGGTCAATTCATTATAAAAGATAGATGTTGTTAGCTATTAAATTTTGTTGGATTATTCTGTAATGGTCTGTAAATTATGTAATATTTGATGCCAAACCTGTACCTGGAGGATTTAAAATAAACTTAAGTAATGCATTTCTTAAAAACATTATTATCTATATTGTTTCTATGTATAGAATCTTCGCAAATATCTTTATGAATCCAATAATTTTTTTCCTTACAATCTGTTCAATCTCTTACCATTTTGCAAATATGTAAGATTTTCATAATTTTTTTTTAAATTTGTAATGATGTAAATCCAATTCTTACATGAACTGTAAGTAATGCATATGTCTATCATACAAATGATATTACAGTTTTCTGCGTATGTCTGTCATACAAATGACATTACGGTTTTCTGCTTTTGTTTTGGGGCAGTGTTCACAGTTACTCTTCTGCAAGTTATTGATTATTTTGACTATCAGTGAATATTCAACTGATTTGAATTTTGTACACTCCTCTTGAATGTTGGACTGATAAACTAGGTGCAATGTTACATTTTTTCTAAGAAGGGTTTTTTTTTTATCTTCTTTTTCAGTGTTACTTAATTGTACTTACCTTCTATCTTTGAAAGGTTGTATTGAAGTGAGTGTACTTGAAAATAATTTTAACAAACATATGTGATAGTTTTCCTGAATAAAGAAAATGTAATTCCAATATGTGATTAAAGCAAGACAATCAGAATTTTTCATCCTTTTCAGCTGAGGAAGTTGCATTTTATATTTGTGAGGTGTTAACTTTTCAGCAAATAATTAAATAAATTTAAATCATAGTTTTTTTTTCTATTTTGCAATCTATTCCATAAAGTCTGTTATGTATTTCAATTAGTTACTCATACGTTCCAAGATTTTCCCTTTAACATTGTAGATGGACAATAAAAATATATATGTATTAGTCTTAATCAGATGCAAAAAGACAGAAAAAAATCCCTGTGATTCTTACTTTTCATCAAGAAAACTGTACTAGGATATATTATAGCATGTATTGAGTTGATTCTACAAAATTTTATTGTGAAGTTCATAATAAGAATTATATATTCTCAAATTGACAGACAAATTAGAGAACTAGAATTGTTTTTGTCTTAGCATACTTTACATTACATTTACTATATACACACTACAAAAAAAGATATTTTTACAAAATGTCTTAAATTAAACCAAATGGTACCAAATATATTAATTTAAACATTAAACAGTTGCACTAAACATAGTTATATCCCAAAAATAATTGACTTTAAATTAAATATCCATGTGTTAAATTTTATATAAAAATTTTATGAAATTTTTTTATGAATTTTCTTATGCAAGTAAGACTACAATATAATTCATAATTATTTACTGGCATTTAAGAATTTAGTAAAAGATATGCAATTTAAGTTTTAATTAATGTTCTAATATTCTGATCTTGATTGGAGCTGGCTGACTTTCATTATAAGTTATTGCTGTAAAAGTTGTCCTTAAAAAGATTTTAAAATGTTTCCTTTGTTGTTTTTTTTAGAATGTTTATGAATTTTATAATTAAAATTATTTTTATTTATCCTACTAGGGAAAATAAGGAAGAAGTAAATCCCAAAGATTTCATCATTGAAAATGCTAAAGATGAAACTATTGTTAGATTACCTGGATCTGTCAAAGGACAGCAGTTCATTATTCAAAACTGTGAAGTAAATAATAATTTATTTCTTGAGTTAGTTTTATTATTTTTCTTTTCTTATATATTTGATTCTCTAGTAAATATATTTTTGTAGATTATTTATGTAAAGTAAAATGCATATCAGTTTATTTTTTAAAAATTAGATGACTTTTTTTTAATTATTAAATTGAACTCTTTTATAATTATTAATTATTTAAATTATTTTGATTTACAATTTAAAAAAAATTATTTTCTACATTTCCACAGAAATAGCATGCTTATATTTTAAATTCATTATAATATCAGTAATATTGTTTATGGTTTTGTTTGTAATTATTCCCTGAACAGTATTATTTTTTTAAAGAAAATGTCAGTTACTTTTCAACTGATAGTAATATTTTTAAGTATTTCAAGAAAAAACATAATGCTTGAAAGTTAAAATTTCTTCCTTCAATTCATTGAGAATTACCTTATGTGCTTAGCAGTAATAAATTGTAGCCTTTAACCTATATTTTAAAAGCTTTCACATTTTTTATGGGGTTTTTGTTAAAACTTCTGCTTTAATATAAGTATGTTATCTAAGATATTTTTTCTGATGTGACTCTTTTGAATGCCTATCATTAGTAATTCTTATTTTCATTTTTGAGTAAGTTCTTGAATATGTTATGCAGTAATAATTAAAATAACCATTGTGTTTTTAACTTTCAGAATAGTAACATATATATCTATGACCACATAAATACTATCACTGTAGATGATTGTAATGGATGTAATGTTTTTATTGGTCCAACAAAAGGAAGGTAAGAGAAATTTTGGAAGAATATTAATTCCCTTAATGTTGCTTTTCCTCCAAACTTCTTTTAAATCTTTACGCTTATATTTATGACTTAATAAATTATCTTATGCACTAATAAAGAATATTTTTGAAGACTGATTTTTGAGAATATATATAAATATAAGATTCCTTTTCATTTTGCAGTATATTCCTTTTCCTCCAAAATATTGATTGTTTCTTGTAAATATAATTCATATTTTAAGATTACCAATAATAATAATAAATTGTGTAAGCATAACTGCAATGTTTTAAAGCAATTGCCACTCCTTTGTCATTAGTGTATTATTCATTTTAAAGTTCACAGTAAGAAAATGTTTATATTATTTATGTTTTTTTAACATATTTATTGTTTTAAAGTGTTTTCCTACGAGACTGTGCAGAATGTCGATTTCTGATTGTCTGTCAACAATTTCGTGCAAGAGATTGCAAAATGGTTGATATTTTCCTGTGTTGTGCAACACAGCCCATCATTGAATCCTGTAATGATATAAGATTTGGTTGTTTCTGTTACAACTATGGGCCTTTGGAAGGTATGTACAATAATTGAACTTTTTAAAATTTTAATTTCTAAATTTAAAAAAGTTATTGTTGTTTATTTTTATTAGTTTAATTTGTGTACTTGACGTTTAAAAAAAATTTCCTAGTTTGTATATTTATGTGTTGTTAAATTTTCAATATTTAAAAAATGAATTCTTCTGTTCAACCTCTTAAATTTGAAATTGGTACATATAGGCTTTTTGTTTTCCTGTTTCTCTTAGTGTCTTTTTGCATTAATTGTTTGTGATATGTTGTATCATGTGAAAATTACAAATCCCCCAAAAAATATAAAGTCATCTCTTTCAAGAAAACTCCTGCTTCAAATGTATTAAAGGACAGAACATTTTCTCATGATCTTTTTTCTCTGTTTGGTATTGATGCTATAAATATGTTTATATGTTTCCAGATTGTCATTCAACAATTTATTTTAAAAATTATTGTTGAAATATAAATTTAGATGAATCCCTAAGAAGAAAATTAAAAAAAAAAAAAAAAACAAGTATATTTCATTCAAATATTATCTTCATTATTTCTAGCAAGTATTATATTACTGTTATGAAATTGAAGAAACTTTTTTAATTGTAATTTCAATTTTTTTCATAATGGGAATCATAATTTGTACAGAGAAAGAGGGATTAAAGATATATTAGTCTACTTTGCAACACAGAAGATTGAAATTTGACCCTCCAATGATTTTATTATGAAATATGGATAGGAATTACTTTTGGAAAGGGTAATTTAGACAATTTAGGCTGGATAATATTAGATATCTTTAAAAGAATGTTATATTAAGGATTTTTATCCTTTCACTCAGGGCATCAGAAAATGCTGAAGTCATCAGTTTTTGTATGAAGGCAATTGACATTTCTTTCAATTTTTAACCAATTTAGTGAACTAATTAGTAAATACAAATAATAATAAGTCATAAAAAATAATGGTTTCTTATGTTATTCTTAATGGTTGTTTTCCTTAATCTTAACTAGGTAAAATTCTTAATGTCTTGTTGAAACAATACAAATTGTCTTAATATTAATTGATGTTTTTATTTATTTTATCAGAAAAAAATTTTTAATGAAAAAGTAATTTCTAAACTGTTATTGTAACTGAAATATTTTTTTAATTCATTGCTTTGCTTTGTAAACATTTTTTAATCCTTTTCAAAAGTCCTTTCTGTATAAATTTTCTAATATTTTTAATGAAAGTGTGATATTTAACTTAAAGGACATTTAAAGTATTTTTTATCATCTTCTTAAGATAAGTAAATTATATGTATCGATTTTTATATATTGGAATTTATACATGTGAAACATTTTTTAAAAATAAAATTGAGGAAATTCTTATTTAAACTTCCTCAATTTCATTTTATAAGAGAACAGAGAATATTATAAGGATTTAATTTAATAGTATAAAATGTGTTATTTAAAAAAAATTACATGACAATTTTATTTATCTCATTATTTTTTTTCAAAATTTACACTTAATGCATCACTTATTAATGTTCAGTAATTTAAAACTATAATATATTTATTGTATTTTTAAAAGCATTTTTATGATAATATTTTGTAAATTCTAATTTTTATCAAATAATTTACAGAAATTTCATTTTAATATATCAAATAAAATAAAGCAAAATTCACTTCATTAATGGTTTGTGTATATTGTAGGTTTTACATTTTTAATTTGTTATTTCTGAAATTGTTCATTGCATTATTCATGCATTGCAGATCAATTCAAAAATGCCTGTCTTAGTATATTTAATAACAACTGGAGCAACATTCATGATTTTACCCCAGCAGAAGGTGAAAGAAACTGGAGTCTCTTGCCTAAGGTATGGTATACTTTTTTAAAACATTGTGCTTGTTCTGTAATTTAATATTATATTTTGTTGCTTGAATGCTATAAATTTCTTAAAATAAAATATAATTCAATAAATAATTTCTAAATATTTTAGGATTTTTATTTTGTTTGCCTCTTTTTAAAACAGAAATTGTTTCAAAAGTTCAATATTCACATTTTTTTTTTTTTTTTTAATATTATTGTCATCAAATTTTATTTGCATATTTTACTTTGTTCTCGCTCTTAGAATTTTTTTGTTGTTGTTGTTTACTGTTCTATTTATCATTTAAAAATATCTATAAAGTTAAACTATTTTTGTATTAACTTCATTGATTTTATTATTATATATATGCGAAAAATAACAAAAATCATGAGGAAATCTATAAACATAAATGTAAATTTTATGAAATTTTTGGCCTTAAATTTCAAAGAATTTATGTAAAAGAAGATTTATTTTACTATATAAATTTCTTGTTAATACTGGAAAATTATTCACCAGTTTTGGAACTATTTAGTTATTATTAAATTATTTTCTTGACATTTTTATACATGAATTATAGTATTTGTAAAATTGTATTATTCTATAAAATTATCACATTTATGAAATATTTCATGAATCCTCAAACTCTCGATAAGTTTAGAAGCATTTTGAAGAAATGCAATTAACTAATAAATTTAAAGAAACTACATTAATATTTCTATAAGAGAAAATTCTTCATTGCTATTTGAGAACTAGCGTATCTGAATTTTGTATTAAAATATTATTCTCGAATCCAATTAAAGTTTTGAAATAAAGTAAAAGATAGTTTTATGTTTTTTATAGCTTTATGTTTTTAATAAAAATTAGTTCACCCATTGTCATATTTTTAAAAATATTAATATTTTCTAGCATTAAAGGTGCCTGTAGTTCTTTCGTTCTGTATAAGAACATAAATGACCGTTGAATTATTTCAACATGTCGCTTTTTTTTTGAAGTTTTTTTCTCTTTATTCTACTGTTTTTTAAATAAATTTCTGCTTTTGTTTTTGTACAAATTTAAATATCAAGCATTAATTTTAATTTCCTGCTTGAATGAGACACATGACTGCATTTGGAGGAATTAAAACTTTACTGTAACAATGTTTCTAACTTTCATTCTTACATTTAAGGAGTTACATACTGATTTTTTTCCTTAAAAATCCTTTTTTTTAATCTTTTTCTAGGATGCAAGAATTGAGGATTTTTTTCCATTACCTTCTCCTGAAAAATTAGGAGATCTTCAGATATTGACAGATCCTCAAAGCAGTCTTGTACCTCAGACTCATGGATGTTTACAAAGATTTTCTATGCAGGTGGGATTGCCTGTATATACACATTCTTGCTATCTTAATAATTTACTCAAATGTTTAGGCACTCTTATTTACAATGTTTTGGTTGCCACATTTAATTTTTTTAATATTTTTGTTTGCAGTATTGTCTTGTTGTATTCTTTGCTGATGGTCATGCACAAAATCGTGCTTTAGCCCTTATTAAAGAATTGGAACAAAGTGATGTAAGTCTTTGGTTCTTATCTTTCATCTAATAAATATATTATGTTTTTGTCCTGTTAAGTTTCTACTTCATTAAATTAGAATTAATGGATGGAGGCTTTAAGAAACAGAAAATTTGCCCTTTCCATATTATTTGAAAAACAATGTACTATGAACTTTAAAAAAAATAATTAATTCTTTTACTAAGCCATTGCAAGGCTGGTATAAAAAATTAATATGGATAATTCACCCTTTTGTTAAGAAACAGTACAAAAAATTTTCCCTATACATTGAAAAAATGGTATTATAAAACATTGTAATCTTTATAGTTCAATTTGGAACAAACTTTATAAATTCTGAATTTTTTTTATGGAGTTGTTAGGTTTTATTATTATAATATAACTAATGTTTTAGCTGAACTCTATACATTTCTGTATGTCTAAATACCATTTGCCTTGTTTTCTCTGCCTTATGCTTTTTTAATAACATGCTCATTAAGTTTTTTTTTTTTTTTTGGTATGTAAGGCTATTATGAATAAAGCATTGTTAAATGCTAAGTATTCTATTATTTCTTCAATTTATATTTTTTCACTTTTCTAGAATATTTTACTAAGAACAAAAGAAATTTTACTGGAAGAAGAAGCTTCTGAAAGAATATTTGGAACAAATGCATATAATAAAGTTGTCAAAAGAGGTTGGTGACATTTATTTTAGCATTAAATTCTTACCCATATTAAAATTTTAATTTCATAATACAGAATTTTATTTATAAGTTTCATTTGTCTAAATAAAAAGAGGCAGATTTTAAAAATATACTAAAATTATATACATTTCAACTTAGAATAATCAATAGACATAGACTCCTTTAAAGAGATAAACACAACGCCATTCTAATTTCATAATTGTAGTTTTTACTTTAAAATAAAACTGAAAATAGAAAAATTGGTGTGATGTTGTTATCCCTTATTCTTTTGTGAATATTTTTTTCTTAAGATTTGCAAAATTTTCTCTTTTCATTAGTATGAACCATACTGCAATTTTAAAAAAGGTACAATTCACCTCTTTTTTTTTTATGCTAAATCTTTTCTGCTCTATCTGATAATATTTCTTATTTTTCAGAAAAGAAATTTCATGATTGTTTACTTTTTTATAACTGAATTTATTGTCAATATTATTTATATAGCATGAATAGTATCAGAATACTTATTATATATTTTTTATTATTCAGGCATCTATTATTAAAGCTTTATGTCAAAACTTATAAACTTTTGTCATTAGCATTTTGGATAAATCAGAATGAACAGGGCCAATATGATTGAGCAACTCAGTACATAGTATTCCCTTATTATACATGGTATATATTGTAAACTTATAGAGAAAAAGAATGGTCAAAGGAAGAGCTGAAGTTTTTATTAATTATTTAGGAAAATAATTCCATTTTGATTCATATGTTAAATATATCTTTAAAAAATTGAATTGATAGTACTGTACCAGTAAATAACAGAAGTAAAATATTAAATATTATTAGATTTAGATTTAAAATAATTTAGTTATTAGTCATTTAATATTTTAAATCTAAATTACCCATTTTATTTTCAGGGCCTGTTATAGGTTTAGAATACAATGGAAAGGACTGCATAAACATGTGCTTAGAAACTGCAAAAAATATTGCAACATCTACTGGTTGCACTGGATTAGTATATGTGAGTACTTGCCCCAAAACTGCTCGTAAGCAGATTGAAAGCTTCTTCAGTCATGCTGATGTACAGCTGTCTAGTCAATGAATTGTTAATATATGTGTATTTAAAATATAAATATATAGATGCTATGTATTAGTTTAGTAATCACCAGTTGTTCATCCTGAAAGTAGTGTATGAAATCATGACAATGATTTTTTGTTTGTTGTATAACTACGGGAACATGTTTTTGTATTGCATGTTCATTTTTGTGAAATGAAATATATATATATATATAGAACCTATACATATGTATATCATCAAATTCCATCCTTTAGTATCAATAGCTTTATGTTAGATTTTCTTTTTGAGTGATTAATAAAAATTTTAACATATAAAAATAACTAATTCTAATTATTTAAATAAAATCTTTTGTAGGATTTATTGACTAATGTTGAAAAGTTTTTTCCTTAGTTTACCAAGTTAGCATTTTTTTAATTTTTTTTTTTTTGTATGTATGTGTACGTTTCTACAATATTTTATTTTGAATATATTTTATATTTTGCTGATTTATTATGCTTTATCTCAATTAATGTCAATTTAATTATTGTTAGTTTGTATTAAAATTAAACATTAAAATGTGTTTTCTTTTTCTAAAAATACTATAGATTTCGAAAATTTTTACTGCTTAAATTATTTTATACTAATAATTCTTTATATTCTCAACTAAATAGTATGAATTTATTTTTATGTTCTTGTGAATCAGGAACTTATGGCTTCTTTTCTCTTCTTTATAAGGTCTTTTATTCTAGATAATGTAATTTATATCTAAATAAATGTAATGATTAAAATTTGTAATTATTTTAACTAAAAATGTTTTTTGTCACCGATGATTAATTTTACATATTCACTAAGTTTTTTTGTTAAGATGTATTGCTTTTTATTTAATCTAAACCCATATTTGAAAGGATGAAAATTTCCATTAATTTATTTCCCATTTATTTTTATTGCTAAATCTGTGATGAAACTTAATATGAAATCCTATTTCATTTTAATAGAAACCATGATATATTTTTTTTTTTTTTGATATTACAAGTCAGTACATATTCAGTGTTTTCTTTTTTTACTTCAGTGGTGTAAATGCATGGAATTTTGATATTATTTCATACATATTAACTATTTTACTATCAATTTTTAATAATATTTAAGATTTTTTAATGAGGAATTTAAACCATTTTTACATTTTAAGGATGATGAAAAAAAATAGATGGTCTAAACGTAAGAACTGGAAAACTTTAATTTTGTCTTTTCTTGAAGATTAAAAAAGGCTAATTAATTCATAACTTACTCTTTTAGTTAATAACTTAATTGATGGAAAAATTAGTGCTTTGTTAAATACTGTTTTCATAATGATATGACATAGTAATTTTGATATTAGTTTATTCAAAATATTAATTAATCTGCAGTTGGTTAGATGTAGTTAAACACATAATGATCATCTTTTCATAATTATTGTTTTCTGTTAATATATTATTACACTCTGATATAATTATTCTTATATTTATTTCATTTAAATATGTTGATTAGTATGACCAATGGTATATCTTTCATTAAAATTTTTAGCACTAGAATTTGAATTTTAATGATAATTAAATTATTCTTATGATTTTCCATATTTCTTGTTCAATAAATGTGAAGTTAATTATTGAAAAATTTTATATTTTGAGATTATCTTATATTTTAAAACGCACACTGTTTCTTTTATATTTTTAAAATGTTCCTATATATTGTTAACTTGACAATTTTACATATTTGCTTTTAAGATTTGCATGTGTTATATATCTTTGTTGCTTAATTATATCATTAACAAGTTTGAATGAAAGCATTTGTATTTCTTACTTAATCTAGGTTTGTGATTTTTAATCATTAATTCTATTAATATTTAATACTTTTCATTAATATTTCTTAACTAGTCATTAATTATTATTCATTTTTCAGTTGATATGTTATCAGTATAGTTTTTTGTTGTGTTGTAAAGTTACATGTTAGAAAATTAATGTTTGCCATAGGTCAAATTTTAATATTGTTAAAAGGTAATCATTTTAAAGTTTGCCCAAAATACTATAAATTTAGAATAGGGAAATTATAATTTACTAGAATAATGCTAGTCATTCTTTTTTATATATAATTTTCATTAATTTACTTTTTGGCTTATTACTTATTTATTTTTGAGATTCATGAAAAATATTGGTAATCTAATATTTGAGAAAACAGAAATGAAATGCTTCAGTTTTCTTTACAATTCATGAGACTTTTTTTTAAATGTATTTCAAGGAATAATATTTTTATTGTCTTTGTAAAATAAAATTGAATTTACTAGATATTAATTTTGGATAATAATTTTATTTAAAATTTGCATATTTTGTTTCAAACAACAGTCTAGTCATTTTTATGATCATCACCCTAAGTCAAAACTAAGTATATGCTTAGTTCTTTCCCCTGTATTTATAGTTTATTTTGTTATTTTTTAAATCTTGAATAAAAATCGTGTTAATTATAAAAAGTATTGTAAATGAAAATGTGTAATTTGTTTTCATTTAACATATAAATCTAATTGTGCATTATTTTTATTTTCCTTTTTTTGGCACAGATAATATCAAATTAATTTGATATTACAGTTGCAATACTTATACTAGCCACACATGAAGCTCTTTGTTTTATCTAAATTTGTTAAATGTCTATTTAATATGCACATATTCAAAAATATATTTTAAAAAGTAATAATAAATAATTTCATGCTGCTCCTCATATGAATTTACTACAAATTTTGTACTGATTACACAAATACATGCAGAGATTTCTATTACTTATTTTAGTTTCAGTATTATTTTCATTTGCAGATAAGGAATTTATCTATTTTTAAAGTTTCTATTTGGATTCTTTTTAAAACTTTGCTTCATATAATTTCACTAAAAGCATGAATTTTTATGATAATTTTATTTCTTGTTTCTGTTATGTCTTTATTTTATTGGGGGTTTTTTATATATATATTGGAATTCTGGTGTTATCTATTTCATTTATCTGTAAGTGTTTGAATTTTTAAAGGATAATATCTAGCCAGCCATGGGTTTTAATTATTAATCTTAATTTATTATAGTTCATAAATTTACAGTTTTATTGATTATATAGTAATAACAAGCTTTTATAAAATGACAATTTATTTCGAATATAATTTACTGTATTTAAATTTCATTACAATAAGAATATTTTGTGGGAAAACATTTAGCAGTTTGCACTTTCTAGAAGCTACAGTAGATCACTGAATTGCTTAAATTTGTGATGTTAAAGATTTGATATTTATTTTTTACTAATATATTTCTTACATTTGCATAATGATATACTATATTATCTGCAGTGGAATACATTTAATGACAATTCTTATCAATCTTGATTGCTTGGTAATTAAATAGTTTGAAATGTTTTCTAAATTATTGCATATTAATATTATTGTAATATTTCAGATTAAATGAATATATATATAATATAAATTATGTAGATTATATATAGTGCATACATATAAAAAATTGAAATTTTGGCTGCTGCAATGTTTATATATAAATATAGATTCATACACATGAAATTAAATATAATTTCACAATGTAGTATTGTTTTTGAATGGATACCATGAATTTACTATTCTAATAATTCAAAAACTTAAAACTTGTATTATTTAAGACCAAATTAGAGTTTATTTTGTGATGCACTTGCTTTTATAATAATAGTCTGTTACATTTTTATTACACCTTTTATATTTTGTAGATGTGCAGATACGAAAATATTGTGATTATTCATGAATCTAATATCAAACCTTCTGTATTTAATACCATATTTAAGTGAATAAGAAAAAGAATCCTTGCATTTTTTATTCTGATTTTTCATTCTCTTGGACTAATCCTGTGCATCTGTTTTACTGAAAGAAAATTTGATTTTTGTGATAATTATCTTTATAAATTTAATTTTCTCATGCATGAAATCATTTTGGTCATTTTCATATTCATAAATGTGTCACTTATGTGGATTTTTTAATCATATAAGTGTTGTATAAATTGCTGTGTGCATGAAAGTTAATTATGAATAGTAAATGAAACTGTGAAATCATGCAAAGTTGAACTTGAACCATTAAATCCATACTGCATAATAACATGCCAAAATAATAAAATATATATGTCTTTTGCACCTACAATTTTTCATTACTATAACTGGTACTAAACAAGTGCAACAAATGCCCTAGAGCTTTTTATCAGAATAGTGATGGATTGAAATGGCTTAAATTTTATGTAACATCAATTTAGAGCTAATTGCATCACTGTTGCCTTGGTATATTTCCTGGTACTAATTAATAGTGAGTAATATTATTGAAGATTTACAATGACATCTAGTTCATTGATGTGTCATTTACTGTATTTTTGCATATAAAACTATTATTATGTAGATATATAAATATATATTGAATCAATTTTTGGCAGTTATTATGCATTGTGCTACACAATATATATTCATCATACTGTATATGAAATTCTGTTAAGATTTCAAAGTGCAGTGCAAGTTTTAGTGTAATGTTCTTTTATATCCTAATGTGTCATTCAAGTGTTTAAAATTTTTTTTATATTAATTGAATAATACAAGAATAACAATTTGGAAATTAATTCCTTTAATAAGAATTTACATTGGAGTTTAGTTTTGAAATTGTCATTCACAATTGACCTTAACTTATTACATTCAGCATTCAATGTGGCTGTAAATTGAGTATGTCTTTTGCAGTTATCTGTTTTATTTCTATCATGAAAGTCATAGATTGTTAAACATTACAATTGATACTTTATATAACAATTATTCTTTTCTGAGATACATAAATACCAGCTCAAACATATGCATGAAGCCACTTAAAGCACCACAAGTTGTAAATCTCTTGATTTGATATACAATTTTCAAATGTTTAATTATTGTTGCATTGGTTAACTACAAGAGAATTATGGCATTAACTTTTAAAAGGCCTCTAGAAAATATTTTGAATGATCTTCCTATTGAAAATTTAAATGTTGGAAGTTTGATAAATGTTTAGTTTAAATGTAAAATCTTTTTTAAATAAATTTTTGCCTTTCTTCTCTTTTGAAATATTAATTAAATATATATATAGAGAGAGAGAGAAAATATATTTGATTTTGCTTCAGGCAATATATTACTGTTAGGAAATATGTTCTTTTCTAGGCCAAATATTCAAAATCACATTCCGTCCAATCAATTTGTTATATTTGGAAGATAATTAATAAAGAAAAGGGGGAAATATTATGCAATTCCCATTTTTGACCACATTGTTATTAATTTTTCCCTGCAGTTTATTGTTACTACCATTGCTGAAGATGAATATATACATGAACACACATCAATATATATTTAAATCTAACTTATGTGATATATCATCTTGAGGTGTTTATATTTGATGTGCCTCATTCTGCATCCATGTACTGTCACTCATTGGTTTTCATTACCAGTGTTATTTTTACTGCTTTTATTTACATTTTCTACTGACCGTTATTTTATATTATTACTGGTGCTTGAGAATTTAAAAAGGATGTACTTACAAGGGAAGAAATAATTCTTCTACTTATATGCTCATGTGAGATGTTCCATTGTTTTGTTTATCCTTTCCTCCAGAACTGGACATTGTTTACATTGATTCTATCAAACTTGTATATTCATGTTGTGAATCATTGTTGCTCCCTCGGATGTTTTTTTTTTCTGTTGATATTTGAATCTGTAGATCATCACATTGAATAATAAAGCTCTATATATATACATACATTAGGTGTTTTTATTCTTGTTTTTTATTAAATAATCACACAAAAAAAATAACATGGATTACTTTTCAGTGCCATTATTTTAAATCTTATAATCATTCCTGGTATGATCCTTCATTTTTGTCAGAACAATATAGCAATATTATATTAGGTATTTGATATCATCTCTATGATGTTGTTTAACATTCTAAATGCCCGAGAATATCATAACAATGCTGTTGGTCATTTACTACTAATAAGCATTATCTTCCCTTTTTGCTCTCTCACATTTTTTTTTTCAGCTTTTCATCCTTTCTTAGATTTGACAAATTTTATAATTCTGTTAATTTAATAAAAATTATGCATTTTTGAAAATCAATTCTTTAATGAACTATAATGATTAAATTAAAGAAAATGAATTTTTCAATTTTTGAAACAAATCAAAACAAACTTTGATGATCATTTTCACGCCATCCTTTCTGCCTAAGTTCTTGACAGAAATAAATCTCACCAACTTATTGATACAGATCCAATAGTTATTAAAATATATGAAATTATTTATTAACTCTGTCTATGCCATTATATGTCACCAAAATAGCATGCTTCAGGTGAAACACCAAAGAAATAATGAATATTAAAATGCATCATAATGTTAAACATGAAATTTTCAATATTGTTGTTTAACTTTGATTAATGCTCTCAAACATAGAAATCACTATGCAAACTTTGTAAAGTTTCTCAGAATAATTGGATGTAGAATATACAATATTTTAATTGATATTATACAATATTAATTGATATTTGGTTTCTTAATTCTAAAAATTCTGTGTGTGTTTTTTTTTGTGTGTGTGTGTTTTTTTGTAATAAAAGCTCAAATAAAATTATAAAACTATTTACTTAGTTAACACTAACAGTTTTATTCCTAACTTTTACTTCATGTTGCTTTTTAAATTTTGAATCCATTTGAAAATTGTGCAATATGGTTGATAAAGCATTACATACTATAGCAATTATTCTACATTCAAAATCATCTTAAATATCTTACAATATTGGGGTATCACTGGACTCTTAATTGATTTTGGGATAAGCATTTAACTTGTCTGTTTCGGTACAAGCTGTTGCTGATATCACCAGGATGTTCTTCAATATTCTGAACTCCAACATTATAATAAAGATACTGAAACAGTGTTATTGCATTTTGTGATAATATAGATTTGTTTTTTTAAATCACTGTGCATATTTAAATCATAATTATGCTATTTTCATTTGCTAATCAATTATGTCAAAACATAATCATGGAAACAATGGAGCAATGTTTCCTAATCAAATTAATAATTTAAAGAAATTTTCTTTTTAAATGTAAAATAGTAAAAAGTAGAAAATGTGGAAAGAATAATTAAATGATTTGCGAGAAAGAATTTAAGTGTTTAGACAAAATATAGATTACAAAAATTTGCTTTCCCTAATAGGAACAAAATATTTTGAGCAATAGTGAGCAGTATTGCCTTGATATTCATAATATTATAAATACTGAATGCAGTATTAACAATATTATACATTATGTAACAATATTCAAAAAGTACATAATTGCTATCATAAAATTCTAAAAATATTTTTTTAGTCATATATATACATGTATATATTATTCATTCCAACAAAATCCACTAAAATCAAATATTATATAATGTTGGAAATTTTGCAAAACTTTTTTTTTTCTGTTCATCTCTTTGTTTGCAACCTTATCATGGTCTAATTGCATCAGCCTCTTGGTATGGCTTTGCCTATTGTAGAAAGCATTCAATTAAAAAATGTTCTAGAAATATCTTTTCTTATCTGAAAAAATAAAAATTTATTCAGGCAAATTAGAAAATATATATATGATTTTTTTCTGCATATGTTATAATTCTCTATCCCAAACAAGCTATTCCCTTTTATTGGAGAATTTTATTTTACTGTTTTCTTAATATTGAAATTTAATATTCATAAACTAAATCATATCCAGAAAAAAATACATAATATACACTACAATCCATAATATCTAAATAAAGCTCACGTAATTTTCCGGAAAGATCTTGCTGTTCCAGCTACATCAGTTACTTCAATATACCCAGTAAATGACTCATTTATACTCAATATTTTCCCTTTAAAATTATGCACCTAATAAAGACTAAAGTTTTCTTAAAAGAAATATCAGAAATATAATAGATTTGGATATTGTAATTTGTAGCTGCATTTACATTATCTTTAATTTTTTTTATAACTTCATTTTCTGAGGAAGGAAAAATTTAATCTTAAATGAACTAAATCATTGACAATTTAGTTGGTTGAATATTTTTATTCTGTTTATATGATCCATAAGCGCAGAGTCGTATTTATCTAGCAATTCGATTACACTTAAAAAATTTCCATAATTAAGCGTCTCTATCATTTCATGGGTTCCACGAAGTAGAAGATTATTACACGCTAAAAATAGAGTCACATCTGCAATTCTTCGAAATAGTAATTTATGTCATGCCGTTTTCTTATATTAATTTGTATTTGTGTTTTTTTTATCAACAGTCGGAAATAAATTTAGTCGTTATAATAATTTTTTCCAAAGTGAGCATTGCTACTAGTTGATCGATTAATTTATTGTTTTATTTATTTTTTTTTTGTTTGAGCAGCTTAATATTAACAAACCTACACATATGCATACATAAAAAATATTACATTAAGTATAGACAAGGTAGATAGCTGATGATTTACAATTCCTAGCCAGACTTAGCACTCCGCTCTCTCTTAACATGTCTGAAGAGAATTTCCTTATTCATAAATGACCTTTTCCCAAATTTTTATGGATATCACTGCGATCTTTGTCAATTAAAGACGTCAGTCGATGCTCAATCAGCCACATGGAAACAAGCTTGTTGATTTTAAGTATGTGTAGCATTATTATTGTTCAGAACACCGTTTTAATTCTTAATCACGGTGAAGGCCCTCTCAGGCATGGGGCCCGGATGTATAGCACCCACCGCATCCCCCATACGGCCGGCCCTGTTCTGCATCCATCTCCTCTCCGATATCCCATAAATTATTCACTACATTATACAAGGGGAAAAAATTGATAGTATATATAAAGTAAGACATTTTTTATAAAGAGGTCCCCACAAATGTCACTTTTCAATCAAATGCTCCACTGTGGATGTATTTCTACAAATTTTCAATATGACTTTCATTGATCACTAATTTATTCCAAACCAACTTATATATTAGAAAAAAAGTGGAAAATTCTGTTATATATTTAAAATATCCCGAATATAATAATACATAAATGATGCTACATATAAAATTGATTTTGATGAAATTTCTGCTCTTAATTATTTTAACCAATGTGACAATAAATCGCTAAAACTAAATCAAAATATTTTTTTAAAATTTTTTAATGAAACATCATGAATGTTCTACATTACTTTCGAATATTCATCCCCTCCTCCAACCTTTCTCGTTGGAAAGATAATTTATTTTTAATGAATTTCATATTTAATTATATCAACCATCACATTTTTCAAATAACTTCGGAAATTATTTTGCAGACGTAATTGATTTAATATTTTCTATTAAACCTTTTAAATGTTCTTCGGTTCGATTTATATCATTACGAGGAAAAAATTAAAAGTGTGGCTAAGCTATTTATTTGTGGGGATGGGGTTCAAGAAAAACACCATTTTAGTGCAAATATATTTAATGACATAAAATACTAGCTTGCACACAAAACAATTAAAGAAAACAAAAAGAACACAAACAAAATACATCATTAAAGTAACTAACACAATTACAACTAAGGGAGGTCATAAAAGTGTTGCAGCGCCTCTCAAGTCCATAAGACCACCTGAGCTCGCTTGGGAAGTCAAGCTCTGACGAGTGTTTTTGTATAGATGGCAGCACTGGAAAGTATTTGGTGCTGTGGTGAAATAGGTTTGTTACAAAAGACAGAAAATGGAAATTTTCGATTCGTCAAAATTTCAATTAATGCTATTTAAATAAAAATTTCAATTTTGAATTTTTTTTCTTCTTGAACATTTACTGCGTACTTCTATTTACTGAGGAAAATGCGATTTGTACTTCTATTTACTGTGCAAATAGAAGTACAAATCAAATTTGGCAGCATTAGGTGCAATTGTTTTATTTCGCCTATTTTTGAGTCTTGTAATTCACAGAAAATACGACAACTTAAAGGCATTAAAATATTTATATCAAGAATTCTAAACAAAATTTTTGTCCACTAACTCTTCTAACTTTTTGTAATACGTGAAAAGAAGGTCAAATTATCGCAAAAATTAATTAACGATGTATTATAAGCAATACAAGTACATTATGCAATCCACGTACCATTTTACTTGCTTTATTTCATTAAAAAGTTCATAAACAACCATTTTTTTTTTCAATTGGAATTAAAAATAGTCAGCCAGCGATTATATGTAATTATTTGTAGATCCCATTTTCTTTAAATTCAGATCATTTAAATTGTTTTTAATTTTTTACCTGAGTATTTTATAGTGAATTTGCTCAGCCACTGGTATTACTAAAAAATAGATTGAACTATGAATGTTGTTCTGTAAAAATATATAAGAATAAATTTCTATATATCTTCATAAAATATTCTCATTGAGCATTCATTATTTGTTCTTCATAAAATAGTATAGCCCTACAAAGAAAAAAAAATGATAGTTTTAAAATTTTAGTGGAAATAAATTTCTTTTCAAATTTAGTTTTGAAACGCACTGATGTTTTAATGCATTTTAAACATAAAATAAAACCCAATTTCTTAATTAATGAGCCAGGAAATTCATTTCAATATTTTAAAATGAAAAAAAGAGTAGAGAGAATCCTGCAATATTTATGGCAAAATTTAAATATGGCAAAATGTTCTTTAGGTATTAACAGATGCAAATTTCAATTTTGAGCAATGAAATTTGTTTTGAAGTATTTATGCTATGGATAATCTTTGATGTAAAGTAGGGTTTTTTTAATACAAAAAAAGGAAAAAAAGGGAGGGTGGCGGAACAAGCAAAATAGTTGTTATTACTTTGATACCAATCAATATATTTCATGAATGTTCAATCACAATTTTTCTAAGATATTCAAAAACGTTTTGTTTTATTTTTGAAAATAAGTATTTATAAAATTTTGCATCCATAATAATAATTTAAGAAAGATTTTTTGTTTTTCCAAAAGCGACCTTTCCCATTTAAATCTTTTATAAGATAAGGAATTCATTAGTCAGCTCAAATTAGCTCCATCCGGACTATCTGTTCTCTTTCCAATCCATCTTTGCCAAAGATACTATTATTGGTGGGAGGCGACAATGGCGAAAAAACCCCATCTTCTTTTCCGATTTGGAAGGTAAAATCCAAAGTAGGAAAAAAACTGTTTGCGCCCGTCTTAAAGACAACCGAAACAAAATAACGTTTCCGCCCGTCTTGAAATGGACTTGCTTTGCAGAAAAACACGTCCGATGTAAGTTTATGCAGTGTTATATGAAACACGATTGTAAATTCCCCCATAGATTTGATGCATTTTCAGAGTATAAGGCAATTTAATTTTTTCTCAGAAACAGAAGAAAAAAAAAAGGATCTATTCTCATAAAGCGAAAATTCGACGAGAGAAGCTACACTATCACTGCTTTTGATTGGCTGGGAATTAATTAGCATTCCTACTGGGTTGAAAATCTTCAGAAGGGAAAAGCAATATCTTGCCCAATATGTGACACTTAAAAGTAGTAAAAATATGCAGCAAATGTTAAACAATGTAGGAAATAAAGACATTCAATTTTAAAAGAAACTTCATTTCAGAGCAATGCATAGATAAATTACGTCATTCATTCTTAGAAATTGGATTAAAACATTTTAAGGAAAAAAAAAATTATATTTTTTCAAAATAGTTTTTAAAGCATAAAAAAGGCCTTTAAAAAGAATATAAAATTAGTTTTGCTTGGAATAATCCATTCATCTAATACTTCTTTCTAATTGCATAAAAGGAATGAAATTCATTTACTAAGATCACATTCATAAAAAATTATTACTTTGTATGAGCAATATTTACATGTTAACATTCTCTCTCTCTCTCTCTATATATATATATAATTTTATATTATATTATACTAATATATAAATGTGAAAGTTTGGATGGATGGATGCTTGTTGCTACAGTAAAAGCTCTTTATTCGCGGGGTATATGTTCCATAAATATTCCGCGAATACAGAAACCGTGAATACGGAATGGCCATTTATACGGGATTGTAGGGGATACGTTCCCTTAAAGCTTAGATAATGGTTTGAAGAATTTTGTACTTTTCTCTTGCTTGGCAGTTTTTAAAAGCTCCTTCCATTCAGACTGTTACGCAGCAGTCGCATTAGCAATTTTCAAAAATAAGACTTCGTTCCATAGACGGATCAATGCTCATAAGGAAATCGGAAAGCTCACTTAACCTTCTTAAACCTTCACTAAGATTTTTCAAATTAAATGTCACATTTCTAGTGGTTGTTGAAGCCTCTTCTTCTATGTGTTGTGAATTTAACATTTCCTCCAAGTCGGTTTCAGTCAGATCTTAATCTCGTGATTCAAGCAATTCATGTCACTTGATTCTATCTGTTCGAACCAATCTCGTCCTATTCCATTCGCGATTACGGCTATGTTTGCAGTTTGCATTTAACAACACACTTTAGACAAAGTTGTTATAAGATCTATTTAACTTTTTTTTATTAGTCCATTGGACGGCATTTACAAAGGATATTGGGTTGGATACCTATTGGAATCCTATTATTATTATGTATGTACTCATTAGATCCGCGAATAAAGAAATTTTCATCCGCGAATATAGGAATTGGGTCGCATTTTTTAAATCCGCGAATAGTGAAAACGCGAATGAAGGAAGCGCGAATAAGGAGCTTTCACTGTACATTAGGCCAGATAGGCTGAACAGAATGGGATGAAATTTAGCGCAAAGATAGATTATAGTCAAGAATAGAACATAAGCTAATTTTTATTCCTGTTCATTGAGTAGTTCATATCTTATTAATAAAAAACTAACTTTCGCGCCAAAAAGCTGTGGCCAAATCCTGCCAAAGATAAGTAAGGCTCCAGAGTTTTTCCCCAACAGAGTTGAGGTTAGGCTTAGAAGAATTTCGATCGATTATTTCAAACGATTCTATTAAATTTCTTTTCCTCCGATGTATTTAAAATCAAAAGCTGTTAATTAATCCATCTTCGGGATTCATTCTGAAGTCTTTTAAATTAAAAGAAAACAAAATGAAGGAGAAAAAAAATTTCTAATTTGCATTGCATTATCGCTACTGGTGTAGGAAAGTCAGATCTGTGTGTTACATCAACTGTTTTTTAAAGTTCGCGAAACGCAGCGCCTGTTTCAGAAAATGAGAGTGAATCCCTGTCTTATGCTGATTGACTGCTGATATGACGTCTCTTGAAGATCGGCAACCATAGATGGTTGGCAAGCAATTCATATAGGCTCAAAAATTGGTAGCCATTGATAACTTCTGTTTTTGTCTCCGATCTTACAAACGCAAAATGGATGACATGTGCAAACTATGTAACTCGCATTTTTTTAAAACAAAAACAGTATTTAAATAAACATTTGTCTAGTGTTCAAAAACAACCGAAATAGTACTGCTAAAAGACCAATGAGCGTTAAAAGTGACACATCACATCTTCGGATGCAGACGCCTGTAAAGTTCGCGCGTGATTGTCGTGACAGCAACTGTGTTTGCGCGTGATGACAACAGTGTTTTCATTTAAATTAAAAGTTTAAAAATTATGTGTATAATACTGTTGTAGCTATCTCAGTCTCGATCAATAAATGAAATGGATTTGACAAATATGGACTTGTTTTGCTTTTTTGTTTTATTTTGGGTATACAATGTAAATAGTTTTTACGTTAGCTGTGTATTTTTATTATTAAATTGTATTTATGTTATATATTTTTTGTATATACTTATACTTTTAAATGTATCGTTTTTAGGCTGGGTTAAATTTGTTTTTTGATAGATTTTCGTACATATACAACAAAAATATTATATAAGACCTCTTTGTTGTATAATGTGTGTAAAATAATCACCTTGATCTTTTTATTTGATGAGTATAAAATCAATCATTCTAGGGTTAATATAAAATGAAAACTCATAATAAAAGCTGATAATTATTTGTTATAAAAAACAGTATAAATTTGATAGAATTATCAAAAACTGCATCACAAATACAAATAAAAAGGAATTTCAAGTTTCCTCAGTATTGATATTTTTGCCTTAAAATACTGAAAAATGCATCGCAAAAAATACTTTATTCACTAAGTTGGCAATAGGAAAATATGCTGTAAGTGCAAACGGAATAAAAAGAGTCACAGATTCCTTTCAATCTAAAACCGCAAATGTATAACTCCTTGTATTGACTCACACTACCAAAACTTCAGCGGCCTGAGACATCTCTAAAATCCACAAGAGGGGTCTTTGGCATATGTGTTGACGGAATTGTGCCAATACGTAGGTTGAATTCCGCCAAGGATCGAACCTGTGATGTTCGGGTTTGAAGTCCAATAACTTATCTACTATACAAAAATGGCCATCAATGTTTAGTGCTAGTTACTGGCTTATTAAGATGTCACCACAACACTCCCCTACCAGTGAGCTCGGTAGAGAGACGAACGATTCTATTGCGCCAAGCGTTATGGCTAATGTATGAGAGTTGTTGCTGGGTCAAGTGAGTCTGACGACTTTGCGTTGCTGATGGAGAGGTGGCGCCAAGACAGCTGTTGAAAATTCATCACGTCTGAGGTCATTAATTTGGCGAAATTGTACCAATACGTAGGTTGAATTCCGCCAAGGATCGAACCTGTGATGTTCGGGTTTGAAGTCCAATAACTTATCCACTATACAAAAATGGCCACCAATGTTTAGTGGTAGTTACTGGCTTATTAAGATGTCACCACAGGTCGAAGGGAGAACGTGCAACCCGCCTGAAGATTCTCCGGTCGTTGTAACTCGGCTAAAGAAAAGGAATATCGACTGATCCCCCTCCCCTCCAGGGGATGGATAGGAAATCCTAGAAACACAAACCCTTCTTTTGTGTCCTTTCACTATTAGGGGTTGTGATCCTTGAGGGTTCCTTAACGAGCAAAGAGAAATCTGTAAATGTTCTTACAAGGGTCGAATCTTGGAATTATCGTATCGTTGAATTGCATACCACTCGGAAATGCATTTCCCTCCTTAATGGAGCTCTATCCCGTAAAGATTATTTCTAATTGCCTGTGACGTGATCTGCTAATAGATTCATTCCACAGTTGTTACTTAAATGAGCAAATTAAGTAATAATTAGAATTAATAAATGTTACATATTAATAATTTTTTTTATTAACAGTGATTAAAATAACAGATATTTTCAACGCATATTTAAAAATAACAAAATCCAATTTATTTGTTATTCAAAAAATCGAGGATTATGCGTCTCTACTTTGGAGTCGATATAATTGTAATACCAGTAGATAATTGGGGTTTCTTTCACTCTAGTAAACTTTCCACCGTTTCCTAAATTGCCCCATAAGATCACTCTCCCATTGTGTCTTACTTCATAAGGTTAAAAAATTTGGTCCAGTAGATGTAAAATTAATGTCGACTCTAATAAGTTATTTAAGACATGCTTTGGCGATGGGTTTTTTTTCCCTTCTTCCAGTATGCAATCTTAGGACGTATGGAGTAAGTTTAATTTCATTCACGAGTTAAATTCGAATCATTTTTATATCCATCCCTCAATTTTCTTATATGTTTTCCTATATGAATAATGCTAATCTTTAATATTGAATAACGATTTATATACTGTCTGTCCACGACAAGAACTCTGCAAGACGATCGTTTTAGTTTACGACGGACGTTACAGAAACAGGCCATTGAACTGGGATATTGATTAAACACTGAAGTGACAAAAGTCATGGGATGACTGTTAATATCGTGTCGGTCCTTTTTTTGCCCGGCGAAGTGCAACAACTCGACGTGTCATGGAGTCCACAAGTCGTTGGAAGTCCTCTGCAGGAATATTGAGCCATGCTGTCTGTATAGACATCCATAATTGTGAAAGTGTGGATGGTGCAGGAGTTTGGGCACGAACGGACCTTTCGATGATGTCCCATAAATGCTCGATGGGATTCATATCGGGCGATCTAGGTGGCCAGATCATGAGCTGGAATTGTCCGGAATGTTCTTCAAACCAATCGCGAACAGTTCTGGCCCGGTGACATGGCGCATTGTCATCCATAAAAATCCCATCGTTGTGTGGGTACATGAAGTCCATGAATGGCTGCAAGTGATCTGCAAGCAGCTGAACATAACCATTTCCAGTCAATGATCGGTTCAGTTGCACCAGAGGACCGAGTCCATGCCATGTAAAAACAGCCCACACCATTATGCAGCCACCACCAGCTTGAACAGTGCCTTGCTGACATTTTTGGTCCATGGCTTCGTGGGGTCTGAACCACACTCGAACTTTACCATCAGCTCGTAACAACTGAAATCGTGACTCATCTGACCACGCCAAGGTTTTCCACTGGTCTAAGGACCAGTAGATATGTTCACGAACCCAGGAGAGTCGCTGCAGGTGATGTCGTGCTGTCAGTAAAGGAACACGAGTCGGTCTTCTGCTGTCATAGCCCAAGGAAGACTAATTTCGCCGCACAGTCCTATCGGACACGTCCCACATTGATTCCTGCAGTTATTTGACGGTGTTGCGTGTCTATTAACATTGACCATTCTACACAGACGTCGGCGGTCTCGGTCGTTAAGTGCAGGTGGTCGCCCACTGCGCTGTCCATGATGGGATGTGATGCCTGAAATTTCATACTCTCGGCACACTCTTGATACTGTGGATCTCGGAATGTTGAATTCACTAACGATATCCGCAATGGAATGACCCATGCGTCTAGCTCCAACTAACATTCCACGTTCAAAGTCTGTTAATTCTCGTCGTGCAGCCATAAATCACGAAAAACCTGTTCACATGAATAACTTGAACACAAATGAAAGCTCTGGAAAACGAACTGCGCATTTATACTTTTTCACTGCGATACTACTGCCATCTGTATATTTGCATATTGCTATCCCATGACTTTTGTCACTTCAGTGTATATCAGCTCTATGAAACAGGTTTCAGTAGAGAAGATCCATTTTGAGGGGGGGGGGGGAATCGGTGAGGTTATTCTTTTTCTTGGCGTCAATTTGAAGCGATAAAGAAAACTTGTAGGTCATTCATCTCCTCGCTTTAGTCGCAGTTGCATGATTTTAATATTCGCTTAGTTTACTTTTTAATACTTTATAAATGTTTTATTAATTTTTTCTTTAGTTAATATTAGCTGCATTTCCTTATTTAATTTTTTCTCTCTTAAATTTGGACATCCTTTAAAATGCTTTTTCGTTTTAAGAAAGAAGAGACAAAATTGTGCATAATGTTGTAATTATACTGCATAAAGCTTGTGCATGTTTGAAATAAGTTACAAATCAATGTTTGATTTTTAAAAATCTAAAAATTGATAGTTGTTTTTCAGAAAATAGTATATATATCTGAAAAATAAATATAAATCTGGAAAGGTTTCAAGCATATTTAAATATGAATGTTTTACTTTATAACAGAATAAAAGCAACTTTTTACGAAATAATTACGATTAAATATGATATTGCTTTTAAGTTAAATTAGACACGTTTGTTGCGAAGAATTTGGTATCAATAACTTTTAAAACAAATGAAATGAGGACAATTTTTTGTCATGCATGATTTTACTTCTTAACTTTTTCTTCTTGTGCAATCGTTAGACATACAAATAATTATTCAGGTTTTTAAAAAAAAATCTGATTTGCTTTTATTCTTGTATATTTATAACAGGAATACAAATATTTTCAATATTCTGAGTGCTCTAATAAATTTCATCTTTGAGATTTTTTTTTGAATTCTTTTCAAAAATTAAATGCAATACATAACATCGCCTGTTTAGCGCTAAATATGCCAACGTAAGAAACTTGAATGAACTTCTACCTATGAGAAATGAACCCTTCCTACAGTAACTTGTTTCTATTATATCTTAATCATTAGCCAAATATGCCAAAATAGCATTGCCATATTATCATAATGATATTGTCCAGAATTCAAAATATTAGACAACATAAAGGAGATGCATAAAATACAAAGTGGTGAGAAGATAATTCAATAATAAATATTTTCCCAAAATATTAAGAAATTTCCGATAAATATACTAGGTTATAACTGCACAAATAAATAAAAGCTGATTAAAATATTTCCACATGTGTATAATAGATAAAAATTAAATAATATTATACGTGAAGATGAAATAATCATTGCAGGAAAACAAAATTGGATAAGTCTAATCTTATAAACAGATAGGAACAATATTTTGAAATCAATCACCATTTTTATATAACCAAACATTTAATTTTATTCAACTATCTGTATTAATGAGTTGGGGTGTTTACAAGCATATGCTCAGATAAAAAAAAAACACCAGCACACCCATCAACAGATTTTTCTTAGTATTTGATAAACACCAATTTTAATGTAAAAACCACATATCTTATCCAAACAACTTGTGTAATCCCGAAAGTTTTTTTGGGAAGGATTTAAACCTAAAATGTTAAAGTTAAAATTTACTTCTTAAAAGAATAATATTCATATATTGAATAACAAAATCAATAGTTTATTGCATTTTGAAAGCATAAGATGTAAAATTGAAAGGCATCAAGCAAAGGAAAGCAGGTTAATATATTTATACACACTGGAAACCTTTATTACCAAATTTCATTGATTTTTATTCAGTAGACCCAAGGAAAAAATATACATAGAAGATAATTTTTACAGTAGTCACAAGCACTAGTTGACAGTACAATGATTCACAAAACAAAATGCTAAAATATACATACCGAGGCAAATTATTAATATTAAAAAAATTGAAACATTTTAAAATAAAAAATCATAATAGATCCCAGAATACAACTAAAGCATCCAAAATCTTGTTCACTGGATAACATGACCCATATTAAAAAATTATACATACATATATGTTCATCATAAATAAAAGTTTTAAGTCATACTATATTATGTATAAGCTATTTTATATATATTAAATGCTGCTTGCTATATTGCATACACAAACTAGTACATAAAAAATCAACTTATTCTGAAAAAACTCAGAACCATACAGACTAAGATGCTTAATTACATCCAGGAGTTCATTTTCTGAAATAAAAAAACACAGAATTAAAAACAAGAATGTAAAAGCTCAAGAATGTAAGATGCAATAGTGAGCTTTATAATACAGTAATGACAGCCTTCAAGATTGTTCATATAGTAACTAACAAAATTAATGTTATGTTATTGAAATCTAATCATAAACATCATTTAGTCAAAAAACAATGTAAATGAGCCAATACTTTTAATTATATCATACAATTTATACAAAATTGCAATTTTGAAACATCGCACCGAAATTAAGAATAAAATAAATGGTGCTAGGTACAAATTAAATAAAGCAATTCTTCTACCTCAACAGACAACTATGTCACCTTTAGTTCCTTCAAATGTTGTTACAGTGTCCAGTCATTCAGATTTTTTGTTTTTTGTATGCTTCAAAGTCATTTTTTTTGTAGGGTGAAGTGATTAAGACTTTTTAAAAACCCTCCAATTTAGCTGCACAGTTAAAATTAAAGTCTTTAAAAATCTTTTCATTAAAAAAATATAACCTATATAACAATCTACTGAAGATATATATGATAATACCTGCATTTTAAGTCACTTTGGTATCCCCCCCCCCATCATTTAAAAATAGTTTACATGAATGTGCACAAAATGCATGAAAAATGATAAAGTTCATTTCTATAATAAATAGATAAGTCCTAAGTGTACATGCATTTCAAAATATACTATAAGGATATTGGGTTAATATTTTGAAAATGATTTTTAAATATAAAATTTCAGATGATTTTTTTACTTACAAACATCTTTTTTACAGCATTTTTCGTTTAATATAAAAAAAATTCTTAGACATGTCCATCCATTTGAAAATTAAATATATAACTAAGGATATTTATCCAAAATATATTTATCCAGGAATGACAAAACTTTGGAAATACATAAATTTCGAGGGCTGGAACAATATTTTAAAAATTATTTTTCTTAGATAATTGCATTGTACATGCTCTTGTTGCACATCTCCAGGAAACAGCAGAACTATATCAAGCCTATGAAATTGTACACCTTGAAGAAATCTGGTACTGACAATGGATTTTCAATAACATCCTGCCAGGAGAGGCCAACAAATTAGACTGTGAACAGGTTATTCCTCTTCCATGAAATACTCAAGCTAGACTTCAAATTGGATCTTGGTGTAGACAAAAAGACCACTCAGAATATTTCATAATCCTAAGATGCTCACTGAGAAAGTAGTCTGATCATGCCTACTACAATCATGTTTTAGAACCCCAGAGCGACTACTCTTACATCAATGATGTACTTGTAGAATAAGCAAAATGATTGTATTTTGGCTTTTAGCTTGGGAGTAAATTTCCAAGTAGGAAGGTTTCAGTAGGTATGGAGGCATCACTTGCTCTACATTATACAGGGTACGATACTTATTATTTGTAAATTCTGAAAATTTAAATTTATCAGAAATTGTTTTATAAATACACTATTATTTCCCAAACTTAAACTAATAGCAAAATAAAAGCTTCTTTTTTAAAAAGAAAAGAAAACAGGAAACTGTCCAATTCACATAATATTCAATTAATAATTTTCACATGTGATAATAACATAATTTAACTGATACTTACTGGGCAGATGTTGGAAGTTGTTCTTCAGCAGTATGTTTTAAAACCCAGGGATGCTTTAATACATTATCTACACTCATCCTCTCTGATGGCTCTTTCTTTAGCAACTAATTTATGGGAAATAATTGTTACAAATAAGTAATATAAGGTTTGATTCTGTTAAATATAATGCATTTTAGAATAAATAAATGGAAAGTATCAGAAAAATTTCTACAGATATAAAAATACACCTTTATACCACTCATTAATACATGATCAATTTCCTTCCTTGATCTCATAAATTATCATTTAGGTTAATAAATCTCAAAAGACTGTCATATTTGCTTAAATGTACAGGCAAAAGATTGTAAAAGTCATGTAGCTAAAATGAAGAAAGCTTTCCAGAAAAACTTTTAACAGTTTTGCTAGATTAGTTTCAAGTTCCTAAACCCCACTGTCATACCACTTGAGGCAAATATAACACATCATTGTGTAAATAAATTTGAAATATTAATCAAGTGTTAAAATTAAACCAGTAAACTGAGGAACAATGTATTTATTTAAATATTAAAATTATATTATCAGACCTCAGGTTAATTTACCTACATCTGTAGTATGGTAGTGGGTATGAGTGAGTGAGAAACAAATGTCACTAGAAAGAAAAAACATAATTTAATGAATTTGATATGTTTTTATATAAAATTATTTTCAATAATTTGCAAATAAAGGAAAAAAAATATCAATGATTTGCACCTTTCTTATTTAGCAATTATAATTAATTAAAATAAAGAACTTATTTGAAAATTACATAAACTACTTGAGTATTTACTTGATAATCTGCACTATAATCATGACACCCAAGTTTTGCACGCAAATTATCACATTATACAAGTGAATGAATTTTTAATCTTAACAGATTTAAAGATTATTTTGCTCTCTTTATGATTAAAGAAATAAATTATGACATGATTTTCTTAAGTGCATATTATTCATATTCTTGTTCTTAACCTTCTCTTGAAGTTTGTACCCTGAATTTGGAATCATCATGTGTACACACAAACACAAATAAAATAATACTTACCCTGGAAATAAAATCTTGAGCTTCAGCAGAGACAAAGGAAGGAAACCTGAGAGCAACAGATCTTATTAAAGAATAAGTGGTATGCATGTTGGAAGCTTCAAATGGAGGTTTTCCTACAAGAAATTCATAACAAAGTATGCCTAGACACCATAAGTCCACCTTTTCATCATATGTTTTGTTCTCAATCATCTCAGGGGCTAAATAATCCAAAGTACCACAGAGAGTGGTACGTCTGGAGGAAGGAGCATGAACTGACCAGCCAAAATCGGCAATTTTCAATTCTCCATTTTGCCCTAAAAGCAAATTTTCAGGCTTGATATCTCGATGGATTACCTTCTTGGAATGACAATATTTCAGAGCACTTCCAACTTTAGCCGCATACTGAAAGTAACAAGGCAATGAGCAATTAATTACAGACAGCTTAAAAAACAGATGATTATAACAAAAATTTAGAATATTTTACATTTTAAAAGCACAATTCCTATCCAAATACAGAAACAAAAATCGTTCAATTAGTGTGAGATTTAATACAACAATCATAATCAAAGAATTATGATTTATTTATTAAAAACAATTTCAGTTTTAAATAAAAGAGCAATGAGCTGATTCCTGAAAGTCTGATAAAATAATTCATTTTAATGTTAATGAAATGTTTACAAATTAGAATATAACAGTTTTTAAACTAGGTTTCTTCAAGAAAATTCAACCAAATAATTTTCAGAAAATGCATGTTTAAAAATGACCATAGCCATTAATAAAATCATAAAATATTCAACCGAAATTATCAAGAAATTCTGGAGATGAGTCTCAAAAAATCTTACTTTAATATTATACTTAGCATTTAAATTAACAACAGGAAAAACTAGAAAAAATTACAAAGACACAGAAAATCTCAAATTTTATTTTTACATTGCATTTAATTTTATATAAATCAATATGATGAATCATATTACAATGCATCATGACTTGTTTATACAGTGCAAGCAAGCATTGAGTTAACATTACAGTTAAAATATCTCCTCATTTCAGGTAAATAGTATTCTGTCTATTTGAAAGGTAATGATATTAAAAATTTTAAGCATCACAACCATTTCTAAATTATTCAAACATTTAATATTTCTAAAATTTTTACAACTGACTGATACGAGTTTTATACGATTGATAATTAAAGTTAGCTTAATACAACACCTTTAAAATGAATTTTCTATGAAGCAATTTAGAATAAAAAGCCATTTTCTAGTTAATCATAAATTTAGATAGGAAACTAATAATTATGTTTACGGCTTGATCTTAAAAAATTATTATAAAGAGCTGGATTCACATTTCACTTGGAAACTAAGATAATGTCAGAAAATATTTGAAAATTTTGACTATAGCCTGATAAATGACAGATTTATTGAGTTTTTAGAGAATGGACAACATAAAACTAAACTATGCAGGATAGATAATAAGAATAAAATATAAACTGATAATGAACTTTCCTTTCATCAGTATTCTATCAATACCAGGGCATCTGACATCTAATAAAATTTAACCTGAACTAAATCTACACATATAAGAGTTTTAGAACAACTGGGTGTCACCTCATCAATTAAGATTATCATGAAGCTGTTAGTCTTATTACAGTTGGAGCTGAATATTCCACATGGATGAAATGTTAAGTAATAAAATGAATCAAGAGTAAAGAGAAAAAGAATAATTCCCATCACATAATTATTAGTATATTACTAAAATTCAAAGAGCAAAAAACAAGATCAATCAATCTACTAGTTCATTTAGCTTATAAATGAATGTTTCCTGGCAAATACTTACACCGGCTGCAGTCTTTTCATCAAATCGTTTCACTTGTTGCAAAACTTTGTATAATTCTCCACCAGGAGCATACTCAAGGACTAGATAAACCCTGCTATCATCATAGAAATACCCATAAAGTCTTAAGATATTACGATGTCTGTAATAAATAAAAATAAATGAACTGAAATATGTTGAGAGAAATAGATTGATTAATTTAATTTTAATGACAAAAGAGCCAAAAGTAGGCTATACAGCGCCAATCGTATGAGAGAAATAGGAGGCCTCAATATTAATAATATAGCTAAATTTTTTAAATTTTATTGACATTAAAAGCCAGAATTTAAAAAAACAATTACAATGTGGACAATACATTTTTAAAATTCTTAAGCAATCAGAGGGAAATTTAGATAAAAAGCTATTGCATCAAATTAATTTGTAATGCAGTACAAATACCTTACACAATAAAACAGCAATATCTCAACTTTTAGATGATAATAGAACATCTTAAGTTAACCATATTCATGTAAAGAAAGGTACTTAAGTTGCTTGTACTTTCTAGATAATTATAAATACCTTAAAGAAAGAAATCTTTACATTTAAGGTGTTGGGAAAACATAAGAATCTTAACCATTTACAAACATATCATCACTTAATTTAGCCATTACATGGAATAATATAATGAAACTAAAAACAAGGTCATTAGGATAGACAGAGAAATAAAATGCTGATGCCAGCACAGATGAAAGAAATACTTAAATTATACAGTATATTATTTCTATAATATAATCAACCACATAAAAAAAGTAGATATCTACAATTTTAAACAGTAATCATGCTGGTCATATTTGTTGCAAGATAGAAATACTAAAAATCAATTTTCAAAAATAATTATAACTAGATAAACAAACTTTCAACTATAAAACGCAAAAACACCAACATAATATATATATATTTCAAGTTATACTCTCTTCTATTAATTGTACTAAACTAAAACAAAATAAAAATCCAGCCCTCCCAATAAGTATTAGTTTTTTTATAACCTTTTTGTATAAAAACATACACATATATTTTGCTTAATGCAATGATTACTCATATTAAACACTGATGGATCAAAATAGACAAAATTAAGAATGCCATTGAACAATATCAAGGAAATTTTTAATGTTAGCTAGTTAAAAGCCTAAAGATTTTCAAAACAGTTAATTTTACCTTAAGTGTGATTGAATCTCGATTTCTCTCCTCAGTTGATGCTCAACACCATTTTGTTTAAGTTGGCTCTTAAACAGAACCTAAATATTTCAATCAAGTATGAATAAACCACAATACTAGTAAATTTGTTCATAAAATTTTTATTGAAAATATATATATAGATGATGCAAAAACTTATCACCTGATGTAATGATGTATCAAATGTCATAGATGAATGCTAATAATAATCTATCGATAACCTTATTAAAAAATTTTGTAAAGAAATTTAATAAAAATAAATTTTAAAAACATTTTTTGGGTCAATCTTATTTTAGCCCACCTCTGGCGAATAATAAGAATTTTTTGGCGAAAGGTAAGAATTCTTTTCCCTTAACCTTTTAATTCAAATACTTTCAATTTGGCGAGATTTTGAAAAAGTCACCAGAGGTGGGCTAAAATAGGATTTTACCCTTTTTTTTAGTGTACTAAAAAGTTATGGTTTAAATTTTTTATTAATTTATAATTTGTAAATATTACAGAGCAGAGAAATTCATCTATTTTCTCAGATTATAAATAAGATAACATTACTAAGGAATCAAAATAGAATTATATAAATCAAGTAGCTGCTAATTTTGTACTGAAAATATTAAAACATATTTTATTATCAAGAATGCTTATGTATACAGAATTTCAAAACTTAGAATATCAAGGAAGCAAGTTTGAATGCTTAGATATAGGGGTAAAAACTTACTTTTAAAGCAACCACAAATTTGCTTGTTTTTTCTCTAGCTAAATAGACATTACCAAATTTGCCTTTTCCTAATGGTTTACCAATATCAAAATCATCAAGTGTCCACTTTTTTCTCCTAGAAGGAAAAAACAAATTATGTCTGCAAAGATGGTTACTAAAAATATATATGTAGAAGGGGAAAAAATAGAAAGGCTAATGCATGGTATTTTCACTAGAAAGTATATTATTGCTATTTACAGCCATTTCAAAAATAACGCATTAGTTTAATGGTTAGAAGATGACATCAAATATAAAATATATTTTAGAAGTATAGACAAGATCATATATTGATAATAATAAATTTTAATGATTATTTATAAAAATAAAACATTTCCAAACAAATCAAAGAATGATCAAATATGATATTTTATTTTTTAATATGGGAGCACAAGGAAAGTTACCTATGATAAGCTGATTTTGTAACAGGCATTATGATGGATATTTTCAGCACAGAGCTACATTTAATTAAAAAAATATATTTTACATGTGTTATAAACTTTAACATTATTTTGTTACCTTATTGGGCTATTGCTGGGGGCATTGTTAGGCTATGCTGCAAATTTTGTCTAATCAACTCTTTTACAAACAACATTCAGATAATGGTCGGTTAACATGTTATGAAATATGATTTTTCTAAGACATTGTTCTTTTGTCCAAAGATAGTCACAATCTAGGTTGGAGCTCTAAACTTTCGTTTTATTATCTTCCAATTTGTTTTTGTTGTTCACAATAAAATTAATTAGTTATTTCTAATTAATATAATTTTGATTTTTTTAATGAATAAAAGCAAGCTTTAGTATTTTTCCATCATCCAGGAGCAAACATTGCCAAGCAGACTTTTTGGCGACAGCACACAGTCGCCATTTTGGCACAGGTGAGAAAATAGATGCGATTTGCTTTAAAAATGTGGTGGCAAAAGGTTACCAGAAGTATATTCTGTTTGGCATTGTTTACATCCTTATTGGCGACTTTTTGCTTATGCCTGGATAACGGAAAAGTACCAGTTCTAGCACACAAGCAAAAACCATTTCCAGTAATAAGACCACACCTTAATCAGTATAGACTGCTTCTATTGGGGTTATTTAACTGCTGTCAATCATGTCAATTCAAAATATCATTATGTAATAGAAATCACAACACATTGCAGATAAAATTAACTATCTTTTCTTGCTAAAAGGTTTGTTCCCTCTCAAATAAGTTTAGTTCTGTACAAGAATGAAGGGGATGCATTTACCCTGCCTGATCATTTGAAGATTGTGCAGATGAAGGAGCAGGAGCTGCAGCAGGAGCAAGAGCGGCAGGTTTCTTGAAAACACGCTAAAATATTAAAAACAGAATATATTTATATATCTACATATATATTTACTCACATTACTACTACATATCTTATACTATTTGAATCTAACAAAAAATTCTAACCTATGCATGGTTAAGACATTCTAGAATCTAATAAATCATATGAATACTTGACTACCTATATTATCATTTTGCACCACAAAATTAAATTCAAATTAAGTAATAAATATATTAATGAGAATTCCTTTAGATAAAATGTATATATTTTTCAATTTGATGAATTCAAGTAACCTGTAATTGGGTAAAGAGGCTCTTGATATATGTGCAATACAGTTTTTATAATTATTAACTCTTTTGCGGTCCTTTTTAGTCGCAAAAATTTGTTTTAAGCTTGCTTTTTGCAGCAGACTGGAGATTTAATAAAGTTTAATAGAAATAATTTAATTATACACTTACTTCATCTGAAGCAGATTTTGTAGTCACACTGGCAGTAGTAGATTTTGGTATTTCAACAGTAGTAGCAGATTTTATTGAAACAGCAGTAGCAGATTTTGATGTTGCAGCTTGAGGAGCAGACTTAGACGTTGCAATAGCATTAGCAGTTTTTGATGTAACAGCACTATTAGCAGATTTTTGTTCTTTTAATTTATTTTTGTTTTCAGCATTAGATGATGGTAATGCTGGTTTTTGAGCTTGGTGTATTTCTTTAAGAGCAGTTTGCTTATTAACTTGACATTTGTCAGACACTTTGCTTTGTTTCAATAGTTCTAAAGAATTTTGTGATTTTGAATAAGGTCCAACTTTTTCAAATGCAGAAGCTTTCTAAAGAAATAAAACATTTTCAAGTTGAATCAAACATATAGATGTTCAATGATTAGCAAATTTTATAATAGATAATCTTTAAAATGACTGTTATTTTCAAGTTAAAATTAGTATTTAAAAAATGTTTCTTATATATATATCAAGGATATTAAAATTGACATTTCTCACATTTACTATTTGAACCAACAAAAATAAATAACTATTGAATTAAAAAACAAGTAATTATAAGTTACTGTCAATAATTTTCTTCTAAGGGAAGAAAAAAATATTGAAAAAGTTAATGAAATAATATATATTTTTTCCCCCTATAGAAAGAAAAAATAAAATTTCATTCCCCCCTTCCTTCAAATAACAAAGAAACCAGTTAATTTAAATAATCCTAAGATTGAAAAATTTGAACAGTCACATGAAAATTTAGAAAAAGCATGGATATAACTTATCACTAATAATGTATGGTTTTCCTGACATAAGCTGTACAAAGTTATTTGCTAAGTTACACAAATAATGTGTTCTGTAAGCTATGTTATCCTTTGAATTTTAAGTCAAATTTGAAAACCAAGTAAGAGCACATACTTATATCAGATGCTTGGCATTAAATGTTTGAAATAATGAAGCTAAATTCAACTGGCCAATGAAAGAAATCACCGAGTTGACCCGATACAATTATTCAACAATCATTTAAGTCTTGAGGTTTAGGTTTATTTACACTTCATGTTTATTTATTGATTATTTAATAGGATAGTTCCATCAAAGGAACCATTTATCATTAAAACAAATTATTTATGAAATAGTTTAGAATTTTTGATAGTATTTTGATATTTTTATGAGACTTTAAAACTGAGATATGCAATCAAAAAATAAATAAAAATGTGAATTGTGCATGAAACTTCAAAACTAGGTTTGGTTATAAATATATGGTTGCAGATATGAGCATATATAACAATATTATGCAATGAAATTCTTAAACCTATCATAACATATATATAGAAAATTCTAAAACAATAAAAAGACTTTCACATGTTTGCTTTCTGCTTCCCCCCCCTTTTCTCATAGCTCATAAGTGTTACTATTCAATAAAAAAATAATGCCGTGTAATTTAGGGAATGATAGTAGTTTTGACTAAATTCTGATAACAAATAATATAAATATTTGATAAACACCTTGATTGACAATCCTTCATTTTTAATAGGGACAGTATTTTCCTTCTGTTCTCTTGCTACACGAAAAGTTGATGACACTGGCTTAGTTTTAAAAGTGTTCTTATTCAGAGACATGGCAGGACAGCTGTCCAAAGAAAATGGAGGAAATTCCTGTAACAAATGAGAAAAAATTTGTTAAGAAATTGAGCACATTTTATCACAAATAATACTTCTACTAAATTTATAATTAATCACTTTTATAAGATAGTTAATATCAGATCAGATTGAACGAAATAAAACTTTCAATAATCTTTAGTTAAATACTAGACTGTGATCTAAATTCAAAAATAACACTAGTACCACTAGTAACACCTCCACACTCTGAATGAAATATATTGATATGATGGGAGAAGCTTAGCAAATAGATCATAATCTGTAATATTTTGTAAAGCTTCTAAAATGAGACAATTGTCTATCACTAGCAATAAATAATTTGAAAAATCAATACAATAACAATTCAATGCATTAATTTTAATACTATTATTTGATCAAGTATTTTATTTATTCTTTGGTTATGGCTGACAAAGAGATTTACTTACAGTTACAAGCAAATTTTGTTAAACATGAATTCAAAATTTCATGACAAAAAGAATTCATGAATTAAAATATTCAGTGAATTGGCAGTAATATGTGCTCATAATACTTCAAAATCAAATTCCAATTAAAACAGTAATCAAAAAATAAAACAGTAACAAATCCTACAAGTTCAATCATAAAATATATTAGTTTGTTTGTTTTAAATTCTCTCAATCATAAATGGTTTTAAACAGGCTTGACAAAACATTACACTTTTTCTGGAATAATTTCATAATTTTGATAATGCACACAAAATGTTACTATTCTACAATTAAAAACAAAAGTGGCAGCAAATCAAAAATCATTAAAAAAAAATTTAAACTAAAAATGTATATTCTGGTTGCTGAAAATGAAGCAATAAATTCAAATATTATTGATTAAACTTAGATGAAATTAAAAATACAACACAGTACACCAAGAAAAGAAAATACTGCAAAGTAAGAGATAAAGTAAGTCAAAACTGTAATAAAACAATCAAGATGGTCAAATTTGCATTCTGTAGTTCATCTGCTTTGTTAAATGTAATGTTGTAGAATCATAGCACAATTTTGATTTACAAAATTTCCATATTCAAACGATATTCAAAGTAGACATAGAATAAGAACTAAATCTTTTTAGAAGAGCAAACCAATTACTAGAAAAATTTCACTGACTATTTAACGTTCTGATCAAAAGACTGGTCATTATAATCGATAAATTATACGTTGGGTAAGCGGATAATTCAAATGATATTCCGACTAGAGGGTTAACATTGTTTTATCTCATTTACACCCAAATGATTTTTTATCTTCAAAAAACAAAAACCGCAAACAGTTTTAAACTTTAAAATAGCAAATAATGCAGCGATCGAACAAATAACTAGTCAAAATAACTGAATAGTACATATTCATGCTCAATGAAAAACCATGCCGCATGCGATTTGACCGTTTCTACAAATACATGCTTAAATAACATACTATATACTACTTAAGAAATCTAACAGCAAAATTTCGTATACAAATATAAATATAACCTTAAAAAGAAATCTACTTACGACAAAGAAAGGAACTTCGATTAAAGTATACTAAACCTAAGAGGATTGGGTTTCACTTATTGTCAAAAATTTATTTGAATTAAAACAGATTACGATGGAGACTATTTCTTTAAATAAAAAAAACAAAAATATAGAAAAATATGTACAAAAATTTACATTCACTTGCTCCCAGAAAAAGCATTAAAAAGAGTCATTTCACAAAAATTTGGGTGCAATGAATTTTTCAGACGTTTGAAAAACGTTTACCAAGACAAAACACAATTTGATTGGTTGAAGGAACAGACAACAAATTTAACGGTTATGGGGAAAATTGAATGAAGATTTTTTTTGTTTGTTTAAATCACGTGACTTTATTTGCAAGGAAATAGTAACTAAAATTAGAGCGAGAGAGCATTTATCTTTTAAGATGAAAAAAAAAAAAAAAAAAAAAGAATATCTGTTTGATTTTATAGTAGCTTTTGTTTATTTTTTGAGTTTTATAAACTATTTATATGAAAACATTTTAAGTTCTGAATCACCGGTTTCCCTCAACGACTGTAAATTTATTCGCAATTCGTCTTTATTTGGTATGCCTCTATTAAGTATCGCGAGTTAATTTCCATTCACAGAATTTATCGTGCCCCAAATTGACTTGCAACTTTCCGATACAGATGCAACAGAAATCGTTTCAGAGGAGTATTTAGGATTTTATTGTGCTAAATTGTTTGCGATTTTTAATGTACACACACACACACACACACACACACACACACACACACACACACACACACACACACACACACACACACACACACACACACACACACACACACACACACACACACACACACACACACACACACACACGCACGCACGCATTGTAAGATCCTGATCCAGACCGATCAAATAACAGAACAGAACGTCAGACAATTCATTTATTTACAGATATATATGTAAATAAGAACAAGTTATAATGTAAGTTATAATATTTGATATTTACACCATTTGGAAATTGATAATATTTACATAATAGTCGACGGTTGAAAGTTTATCATGAAATAAGCTTTCCATCAATTCTGAGAAATAAAACCACAAGAAATTAAAAGGTTATTAGTTAAACGGCTGCTCCAGGGTAGCTCTAGGAATCCACCGAATTTCAACTAGTGGAGCGGAATTCCGGAATCCAAGAGGTTTCTCTTCCCTCTCTTAAAAAAACGTATTTTATTTCGGTCTAATCTCCGCCATTCATTTCACATTGGTGCACTTGAGCTCTCTATCGTCCATTAGTTGTTCACCAAAATGCCCCCTTCAGTGGTCTCAAGTTGATCGTGGGAATGTCCCTTAATAATGCTTCATCTTAACTGAACCTTTCTGGAACACATGTTAATTATAGTCCCTTCACAATGAGAAAAATTTAGCATCCAGATGGTTTGATACTCCTCCTTGAAGACGCATTAAATTTCTTTTAGGCGATGAAAATCCGTGTAGTTCTTCAGCTGGACATCACTAATGACCAGACCACTAGGGTGAAGAAGATTCCTCATGTGGCAATCTGGAGGCATTTAATAATTGAGGGTTTTTATCAGGTGGTGACACAACTGACTGGAAATTCTAATTATGAGGAATAGTAAAAGGGGAACTTCACAGCATTACAAAATTACTCCTATTGCC
This sequence comes from Argiope trifasciata, assembly GCA_026543055.1. NCBI lineage: Eukaryota > Metazoa > Arthropoda > Arachnida > Araneae > Araneidae > Argiope > Argiope trifasciata. Next base: position 1,360,501 of record JAPMOQ010022248.1, read on the forward strand.
GAATTAATCTAAAATTAAATAATTTCGGAAACGAAACTATATTTTTTGGGGGAATCAAAAATATATAACCACTATAAAATTAAAATCTTTATTTTTAAAAAAAATTGAAATTAAAATTATTTTGGAAACGAAACAAAAATTATTTAGGAAAAACGAACTTAAATTATATCGGAATCGAAATTAAAAATTATTTCGAAATTAAACTAACAAGCAAAAAAAAAAGTATCTTTGTATTTAGTGAGCGCAAATGCAGCTAATATAAAAAGCAGAAGAATATAGACAAATTAGTAATAAATGCCAAGTTGAAAGGAAAATAATATATAAAATAAATAAAATAAAAAAAATGAATCCTGCTTGAAGACTTTTTCAAAGGTCACCCTTAGGCAGGGATTTAAAATAAGGTTTTTTTTTTTTTTTTTTTTTTCCCCCCTTTGAGGAATCTGACTTTTATTCCAGTAGTATTGACAAACCGTGATTCGAAACTACCCTGAAATTAAGGTCTAAGACAGTGATGGGGGAACTACGGCCCGCGGGCCAAGTCCGGCCCGCAGAAAGGTTTAATCCGGCCCGTTTAAGTGTGCCGTCGTGAGAATGTTTGAACCCATTCTTACTTCGTAATGTGATAACCCGCATAAAAACTACCTGCGGCGATATTCAAAACACAACAGTATTCTGGACAAATCCATCCGACCCAAACAGCTGACTCCTCTTCGCTCGAAACTTCCAGACACTCTCGCATTTTCGATTCATTGCTCTGTTTTTCCGAAAGACCCCATCTGCGACCCCATTCAATGTTAATTACGAAGAAGTTGATGCAAAATTTCAACTTGAGTTAATAAAACTGAACTGTAATACTCTCCTGAAACAAACTTTTCATACAGTACCATTACTAGAATTTTATAAAAATTTAAGTCCAGATAATTTCCCAAATCTAATTATTCATGCAATGAAGATAATGACAATGTTCGGCTCATCTTATATATGCGAACAAATCTTTTCAACAATGACGCTTGGGAAAACTTCTTTAAGAAACAGAATTACAGATGAGCACCTTTCATCAATTTTAAGAATTTCTGCTTTGCAAATGGAACTGGATTATGATGAAATTTTGATAAAACAGTCTCAATTTCATTTTTCTCATGCACCATCAACCAGTAAAGACGCCAGAAAATAAAGTGATAATACTTCACATCAAGAACTACACTAAATTCATTTTATATTTTGTGCTTATAATTTTTTTACCTTTTGCTTTTTTACTATTAAAATAATAAGTGTATGTAATAATATATGTATATATTTATAGAACACATAAATTTTTTAACGATTAAGCATTATTCTTTGTCCCGCTACGATCGTCTAGTTAATACAAATGGCCCGTCTTAAAAAAAGTTTCCCCACCACTGGTCTAAGAGATGCACCATTGTTTACAGAAATGCAACAAAACAAAACAAATTAAAAAGAATAAATTGTCAATTTAAGCAAAAATATACAAAAATATAAAATAAGCTATATAAGAACATTTATAACAAAAAAAAAAAAAAAAAAGAAAAGAAAAGAGGGAAAGACATACTAGCAGCAGACTAGGAGATTTTTACAAAAGTATCCTGACTTGTATCCCTCTTCCTGTCTTATTTCTGCTTACGTCATTCAAGGAATGAATAATTGGAGGTTTGTAGCTCCATATATTGAGTTAGTAACGGAAAATCTATTTTTAATTTTAGTGAAAGGATTAATACCGCATCATCTCTTTTTGTATTAAAATATCAATATTACAGCAGTTTCTGGGAAATTTTTAGTTAAATTTTCAATAAGATTATTTGCAGCTTCAATATATTCAATTTTGTAATTTCAGACTTTTTTTAATCCCGTTAAATTGTGAGAAAATGCAATTTTTAAAAATTTTAGATTTTAGATTGGAAAGGTAATTACAGAGTTTAATTATTTTAAAGTTGAATTCATCTCTTTTTATCGTGAATACCAGGTATTGTTTTATCATCAGTAATTTCGATTTTTTAATCCAGATAGGTAGCTACAGGTTGAGTCTTATTTGTTTTTGTTAGAATTACATCTTTAGGATAGCAATTATTAACAATATTAGCCTTCTCTAAGTTAATTAAAAGGAAATCCTCAATAAACCTCCAAATGTTTATTCAATTACATTTAATTATTTTTTTCTCATAGTAATGTAGGAAAATATTGGCTAAAGCACTTGAGAAAGCTGTTTCCATGCCCTTTACTTGTTTATAAAAATTAACATCATTAAACTCATAATTTTTGGTAATATTAAAATTTGATAATACCAGCCATTTATTTTTTAGTAATAATAAATTAATTGAAATATTCGTCATATATAATAGTACAGACATTTATTAATTTTTTATGAGTCAGTTTGGTGTATAAATTTTTAAAATCATAAGTATTAAGTTTATTAATTTTGTTATCTTTTAGAAAATCCAAAACTACTTTATTACTATTGATTATAAAGTTATCTTTATCATAGATTTTATTCAGGATAATTTTTAAGTATTTAAAGAAATGCTTTCCCATGATATTAATTATAATTGCCAGTGCTGGAATTCCCGAATCTGAATTTTAATGTTTTTTTAAAATGAAATTTAATTGTTGGAAACAAATAAGGATAGTTTAGAGAGCAAACTTAATTTTTTTTCGAATATATATA
>JAPMOQ010022248.1:1363580-1387952 GCA_026543055.1 Argiope trifasciata
ATATAAAACCGATAATGTACCATTTCTATGATTTAAATTGATAAAAATATTAATATAAGCTGGATAGTTGGACAAAAAAGAATTAATAAGAAAAAATTTAGATATTATAAAACTATCTGCTTAAATACTACCAGTAATACTCAATTTTACCCAGACGAATTCATTATTTTGACAAATTGTTTATCATGTAATCAACCGTAAATATTTTGCTTATGGAAATTTAAACATTTATTGACATAAATGCTAAGCATTAGAAACTATTATATAATCCATCCAACTGAATCCTATAGAGAAAAATAAATAGAATTAATCTATAGTACATTAAATAAATAAAGATGAGTTATATCTTCTTTAACTTAATCCAAAGAAGATTTTAAGTTAAGTTTTATTAAATACAACTGTAATTTTTTAAATGCATTGCTAATTACAGTAGTATCCTCTTAACCCTATAATGCATGGTGTAGCAATTTGATTGCAAGTTTTTATTTCCATTTATAAGCTTCACAGGCTTGTTAAAGAGGTCAATAATGAATGTTTGAACATTCTTTTTTAAGTGCTTTTTGATAAAGATTTTCAGAAGAGACCGATATGGGGAAATAGCTGTAATAGAATAAGATTTAATCTGGAAACTTGAAAAAATACCAAGATGTATGAATAGTTGTACCATTGAATACCATTGTTGTATGAATAGTTCTACCATTAAAAGCACTATTTAAATATTTTTACTCTGCATCATAAAACTCATATTGGTAAAAAGAGACTTTTGCTATTATTGCACAATTTTTTTAATGTGAATTATGCCATTGTGGTATTGTTTAATTCAGTACCTCAATAGCCGTTTGGCAAATTTTAATTTACAAATTTTTTTTACAAAGACAGTAAATTAAAAAAAAACAATTTATCTGAAAATTATATGTAGTTATTCAACACACACACACACACACACACACACACACACACACACACACACACACACACACACACACACACACACATATTGTAAATAAATGGAAATGGTTAATTAAAAAAATTCTAATGTTAAATTTCAAAACAACGAATACCAACGAATTATTTCCCACGCAAATTTTCCAGTTCAGAAATTTTTTGAAAAGTTAATTTTTCAAATTCTGTATTTTTGTTTTAAAATGAAAGAAAAATAATAATGAAATGTTCATTTAATGCTAAAATCGTTATTGGTTAAATAATCGAAAGAAATTAATCGTTTATATCGTTTCGAATACAAATTTTGACTTTCCAATTTTAATAATTTTGAAATGGAAAACGGTTGCAATGACTAAATGTTTTGGGAAATCTTTATAGAAAAACTAATGATATTGGATAATTATTTATAAAATAAAATATTAAAATTGAATAATCATTTATAAAAAGATAAAAATACACGATTATAAAGATATACATTAACTGTTGTTAAGGGCATTTCAAATTGACAAGTACGCTGACTAAATCAGCAATTTCAAGTAGAACACTTTGCGTCTCTTGTTTTTCAGCAGCGCCATCTGGGGTCAAGAATACGTCTTTGCTACTCAAGCTTCTCAACTCTTTTTACCGGGATTTCATTCATTCATCCACAAACCATTATTTAGTCATAAGCCTGAGGAAGATCACCTCTGATAAATCCAAATATATCAGGACGTCATTCTGGAATAGCATATACGTTTGTTTTAGGAAGCTATGGGAGCAGAATTCGTGTTTATGTATAACAAAGCCCATCTTCACCATGCAAGCATCATAAACGAATGCCTTAGATCGAAGGATATCACCCGCTTGGACTAGCCAGCATTCTCACCGGACTTGAATCTAGAAGTGCATGTGTGGGACATGCTTGACCGACGAATTGCAACCTGTCAACCACCTCTTACATGTCTACCGGAACTTCGGAGAACATTGATAGATTGATAATTTGATATTCAGCATGCCTAGACGTTGTACTAACTGTATTGCATCGTCTGGGAGACATACTATGTATTAACCATCATACCACCCATTTTTTGTAATTTGCATCAGGGAGCAAAAAAATCTCATTTTTTTATAAATGATATCAAAAATATAACATGATTTTTGCTCTTTACCTTTTGTTTAATAAATAGACTTTACAAATGGCACATTTGTTTTGCTTCTGATTCTTTCTTTTCCTGAATTTACATTATCCTTAATTTAAGAACACGAGTGTACTTTATCGCCTTTTGCAATTGACTTGTTCGCCGCGGCTATTGGTTATGTTTAATTCAAGTTCAATCGTTTAGATCAGCGGTGTCCAAACTTTTCGTGGCACGGGCCGGATCGAAATTAGATCCATGTTATACGGGCCGAATGTATATACAAATTGAAAAATATCATTATGAGTAAAGTAGCATTAAATACTATTAATTAATACTATTTTATTGTAACTTGAAAATACAAAATACTAAACAAACAAAGTATAATTATATAATTATTTTATATAAATTGAAATATTTTCATGCAACTTCTAAAGCGAATGACGAAACTGTTTTTTTTTTTTTTTCGTTGAAGAATGTCTTTATAGTTGGGATCAAAGTTTGTTACACCAATCATAAGCAATGACTGCAAATGATCCTCAGATAAATTTGCTCTATATTTTGATTTGAGATGCTTCATTCGAGAAAAAGTTTGTTCGCACACGTAAGTAGTCCCAAACATTGAAATGAATTTACGAGCAAATTTCTTCAAATCTGGAAACTCTTTTGCATCCAAATATTTATAAAAATCTATTAAGTTTCCTTCCTTGTATTTGTCCTTGATTTGTTCGTTTGCTTGAAGATCAATAATTTAGTCTTATAACTTAACAGAACGATAGACATTTGTGTTTGGTCAGGTACAACAACTCCGTTTTGTTGGCCACGTAGTTTTTCGATATACCTTTATGAAAATGAAAAGGTTTGGGCGAAAACATTATTATGTTTTAAAACCCTCCGCGGGCTGGATAAAATCACTTGGCGGGCCGGGTTTGGCCCGCGGGCCGTAGTTTCGACACCTCTGGTTTAGATGCATTTATATATCCATGGTTCCACCAAACTGAAATACGTGTTCTTTTAACTTTTTTACATATGCTATTTTCATTATCTATACTAACCCTCTTAATGGGGATCAGACACACTGCAGTATAATACTATTAAAACAGCAAATGGGCGGATCAATTAGTTTTTAACATTCTCAGTATCGTAGCTTCACTTTTTAAAATTTATCTTAAAAACTACATAAATTATATAGAAAATTTCTTTTTTTAAACAATAGAAAAATCATGCGATTAAACATCAAAGAAACAATGATAAGTACTTAAATTCCAGAAGGAATCGTTACATTTCATAAAATTTGTACAATTATTAAAATTAACAGTATTAAATAGACAGCTTTCAAAATTTTGTAAAAGTGTTAATTTCATGTTTGTACAAAAATATTTTCGTAAGAATATCGTGGAAAAATGTCAAAATTCAGTTCAATAAAAAAATTGTATTGAATTTTCAAAAATCTGGCTTCAAAGTGTATTTTACATCATTCAAGTGATATATGTACCAAATTTGGCTTGTAGAGAGAGAAACGCTCGCACTCACACACATGCATATACCCGTAAAAACCCAAATCTTTATTCTCAGTAGAGACAAGTTTTCCCAGAAATAATTTGAAAGGGTATTCATCAATTACTAAATTAAAGTATGAGGAGTGAAATTTGAAGAGTAAAAGAATAATTCTGTCTAAAGAATAATAGAAAAGAAAGAGTTTCCGAACGATATTAAATGATGTCAAATCGTTTCTTTTCTATTTAGTTAAGTTAATGCTAAAGAATGAAAGCTAACTAAACTTATAAGAATGAATGTGTCTACTTCATTCCTCTAACTCTTAATCTTGTTTAGAAAGCTTATTTGCTTTTGACTTCCTTAATGCGAAGTAGACAAAGAGGAAGTATTATTCTTACTTAAACTTTCAGACATGACATTCTGATGAAACTCCCTTTTGTACGATTATGAGTCTTAAAAGAACCCTCTTTCAATAATGTCTATTTTAATAAGTGGATTTTGAAACCAAAGTGCAAATTATTATCACGTTTTTGATAAATTTTATCGAAACGGAAGACAATATCTCGTCAACACACTTATAAACACTATGTTACAAAAAAGTTGAGCTAGAAGAATGAAATTTGATACAATTAAGTCATTAAAATTTTTGATCTGTAAAAAAGTTTGAGCCAAATCTATCAAATGGTTAATTGTCTGTAGGTCTCCCAATTCGTGTGCATATCTTGCCTCTCGGTTGAGCAAAATGTGATGCAGATTCAGTTTTGTGTTCATACCGAATTTCATCCTTTTGATTCGTTGCATTTTTAAGTTATTATGTTCTTTGACTGAAATACATAATTCTCAACGTATTATATCAGACTTGGAAAGATTAGAGAGAAAAAATTCATCAAAATCACAAAGTCAATTTTTTGATAATTACAATGTTTATTTTCTAAGAAGTTTAATACAAAATAGAAAAAAAAGAAGAGAAAAAAAGTCATTTGTGTTTCCATAACAACGGTTTGGAAAATATTTATCTTAGTTTTTTCCCTCATTAAACTTAATGTTTCCTTAAATGTGTAAGAAAAATAATTAATTTTTTTTCTCATCTGAATAGAAACATTCAATTTCTTTATCCTTCTAACAATAACTGTCTATAAGTATAGTGTAAACTTCCAGTCCGTAAAGTAGATTTTCTGTGCAGTCAAACAGAATAGTATTTTGTTCTTGACTCTTTATCTCCAAAAACGTTAGCAAGTTTCCAAAACCGATCGTTTGCTTCTCTAATAAAATGCTGACTGATGCAGACCATTTTTATAAATTGAAGTTTTTTAGGATAAAAAAAATCTTATCTGAATTACTGCTGTGATTTTCCTTCTTCGTATCAGCTTTTTCTTCTCAAATGAGGATAGAAATTGGGACACAGATAAATTTTATAAGATAGTGGCGTCTTCTTAACTTTATTGTGTGAAAAGCTATAAGGAAAAAATATTTCTAAAGTTGTAAAACTTAAGTGTTATGTGGGAAAATATTTCTTTAGTTCTCAACGAAGTGCTTAAGTTAAATGTTCCAATAAGTGAAGATATAGAAAACATTTTAGACAAAAAGGTCTTAACACTACAGTTTTAGTTCCTGCATAATTATTCAGATAAACTATTTAATCTGAGCTTGATAGACCAACACAGAGTTTTTTCTTCTTCTAAGATTAAGGTTATTTCGCTTTTAGAAGGATTGGAAAAACCATGCATAGTTTTGATACTGATGTTTCAGCGAAGATGGGATGGCAACTGTTTTGTTTTTATCTTAAAATTCCCATTCTCTTTTGCTGGGTTCTCTCTGTCGTAGGGATGGCTGAAAATAAGCAGGCTGATTATTTGGCAAAATCTTCCCCTACTATTTTAAATTGTTCTCTCCCAACCAATGATACAAAAATACTTTAAAATTAACTTCCATTCAAAATAGCAAAGTGAATGGGATTTTAAATCTACAGATAAACTTCATTCAATTAATTAATTCTTCGTGGTATTAATTGTTGGCAGATTATTTAACAGAAAGCAGGATACAACTTATACTCGATTTATATGCCACATTCAACTTAATCATAGGCATTTGTTGTTGGGAGAAGTCGCCTTTCAATGTGAAGAATGGCAATGCCAATTGTCAGTTCAACATATTCTTATTGATTATTTACAACTGATTTCGTAACACACCCGGTGCTTGCAATCTTCCTGTATCATTTTTAAAGACATTATTCACAAAATTAATCATCCACATCTATTTACTTCTTTAAAAAGGATTGTTTTTTACCATTTGATTTAAATAAAAATAGTTCAGTTTTAAAGTTTTCAGTACTGCTTTTTACTGAATGCCATAACCATTGAGAAGTCATGACAAACGATGATATTTTATCTAAGAGTTTATACAACGATGCTTGAATTCACACCATACATTTGGTGCAACACAATCAAGAATGGGTTTTGCTCCCCTAAACTCCACTAAATTAAATCAAATCTATTTTAAAATGAAATTTTATTTTTACTTCCTCGCCAACGAAGCACTGTAATTGTCATAAAAATACGAATTTGAGGTTTTGACAAGTCTTCATGTTTTAGATTTTCCTGAGTTTCGAAAGTACATTTTTGGCATTTTGTCTGATTATTTGTTTGTGATCATTATAACTAAAAATGCTTTGGGTTAGACGAATGAAATTTGGTCTATGGATTTGTGACCAGGTATGCAGATTTATTTAAAATCTATTCTAGGAATGTCTGTCTATCTTGATAATTATACAGCACAAAATGTTTAATAAATAAAACTTGGTAATTTCATTTATTAAACATTAATTAATTTTTTAACACCTAAAATATAGGTTGCCATGTAATTTTCACCAAAATATGTTTAAGAGTTGACTTTCTGTCAATTTACACTTTCTCATGGATGCAAAAGCAATATCAACATGCATATAAATTGAATGACTTAAATAAATGTGGAATATGTGATTTTGGGCCTACAACTATAAAAATTTGTCAAATATTGATTTCAATCAACTTGAAAAACGAGTCCAGTATGCGTATTTGCTCAATTGATTCATTAAAAATGCTAGATACATTCCATAGCTTTTTATTTTGTAATTATTCCTTGCCAATGTCATGCAAGGTATTCATGACTTTATCCAAGGTCCAAGTGATGGGCTATATCGGAAGTTTTTTGCGGTAGCTTGGAGGGAAAGGGATAAGTTCTTTATTTGATAATAGACAATTTATTGGTTGGATACGAATTTTAAGTCCTCTGAAGGGCAATTTAGAACAATTTCAATTGCAACGCTCAATGATAAATATGAGAAACACGTATTAAGCGCGCACACGTAAATAAGAGAAAAACATATAACGAGTAATGAATCATAATGAGAAAAAAATGTAGGTCATTATGACTGTTAGTATATGTAACCGTAATAATTAAATGGATCAATGATCAAAATTTGTAGTGTTTGTAACAAAAATTTAGTTTAGACTTAGAGGGTACAAAATCGATTTTTAAAATAAATTCTCCAGTATTATTTGTGTATCAAACTGAACTGATGTATATCAGGAAAGACAATAAAATTAATTAGGGTAAAATTCTCGAACAAAGATATTGAGATATTAATTATTACATATGGTGAAAAAAAAATGGCAAAATATTTTATGAATATATATATCAGAGACAGACCATTAAATATTAAAGTGGGCCATTTAAAGTGAAAATGATGTATGCAATGGTTTTAGCCAAGATTCTTCAATATTCGGAATCCTTCATTTTTGTTGGCAAATCGCCAAGGGTTATTGCATAAGTTCCAGAGTCATTGCTTCGACCTGCATTCAGCAGCCATTGTTATACCTGTAAAATTCTCTTTACTAAGAAACTAACTAACATTACAGATCCGTAACAATATATTGGCCCTGATGCATGTATTGCAATGATGAATCATTAGTTTTCTGAGACACGAATAGAAGACAGCATCATGAAATGCAAACTATGTATGTTTGCTCATGAATTCACATCTCATTATCGCCTCAAATAAAATGTGTTTTTTTTTTATATCGATAACGACCAAAATTAACACTTCTTCTAAGTTTCAGAATTTTAAAACCGAAAAAAAAAAAAAACACACATTGTGGAATTTCTAGTTTTCTTATTCTTTGGTAATGAAAATTCAATTATACATTTTACGTGAGCTATTTCAAGAACAGCAATATACCAAACACGTTAAATTCTTAAATAAATTAGGTTTTTTAGGCTCTTTTCATGTTTAAATAATGGAATGTTTATTGTAAATTCGTTACCAGTTTCATTCAATAGCAAATAATGAATGAGGAACAGATGCTAACAAATTAAGTTAACGCCTGAGCTTTATAATTAAAAGTCGAAATATCCAAGTTATTTATAAAATTAATTTTTTTTTTCTAAAATGGAAAAATTATTAGAATTTATTCGAAAAAAAAAATGGTCCAAGGGGCAAAATGAAATGTGATATCAAAATTCCATACGATAATAACAAAACTTTGCAATTAAGAATAAATTACAAAGTAATTTTTCCAGTGTGTTTATTATAGTGCTCAGTATATTTAAACAATATAATATTCTATAAGTAACATATTTTGCATACAATTTGTGACATAAGAAGAGAATCAAACTTTTTATTTTTTTTATTAGAGCTTTCCAATGATTAAAAATATTATTATTAATATGGATTAGAGTTTTGAATTACGCAACCGCAAGTTGTGTGTTTCTTTTAAAATACTAAATATTAATTGCACTAAAGAAAAGTGTCAAAGTATTAGATTTTAATTGGGAAATATGAATACAAAGAAGGGTTATACAATCTTTTGATACTTGGAGGTATTTCAATGAAACCTGCCGTGCTGTCTCATCGCGACGGGGGAGTGTTCCTGGGTGAAGTTCATCGGGAATATATTCTCTTGGTAGGGTCACCCAAGACGTAAAGGCCATTCAGTTATGCTCAGCTACATGCAATGCAGGTATGAGGCAAAGTCAGACTTCAGCCTCTGGTGCCTCTAGGTCCTTGACTTATTGAAGCAAAGGCTGAGAATTGAAGGAGTGCCCGCGTCCTAGGATGCTATCTCTTATAATGGTGGTAGGTAGACCAAAATTGGACATTGCTTCATGTGGATGTCTTGAACTTAATGCTCTCATGATGTGAGCATCTCAACTGGCACCCTGTGCGAAGCAGAGCGTGGTCTCCCCAGGGGGAGGAGGGTGGTGTTAGAGGCGGTCAACTTCATCGGGAAGGTGAGGGTGGTTGCTGCGATGAACGGGGGAAAGTAGCCAGGGCGAAGTAATGAGTTCTATTTGAGGGATCTATTGTTTGATCAGAGCCAATCAGCATGCAGTTTAAAAGTTGATGATAGGGATGTGAGGAACATGAACAGTGGAGAGTTAAGTTAAATTACGTTGCGTTACGTTAAGTTACGTACGTTGCGAGATCTATTGATTTTGGGGTCGGAGGTGTATTTAGCTATTTCCTTTAAGGCTGGATTATTATGGTTATCTAGTTTATTAAAGAAGTTGGTGGAAATTTTCTTGATGGTTTGAGTAAGGGTTGGGTATTGTAGAATTTGGTGCCGGGCATAACCCTGCGTTCTCTACAAATTTATCTAATGAACATATTTTGTTGTCTGTTCAAAATATTAAGGTTGGTTTTGGCAGTATGTCCCCACACTTGCCATGCGCAACTCAATATCGGAAGCAAATAGGCTGTGTAAATAAGCATTTTTGTTTCCCTATGCATTTTTGAATTCTGAGCAATTAGGGGGAAAAACTTACGCGATTGTGCTCGGAATTTATACTTGGTATACTGAATATGAGCTTTCCAATTTAATTTTCTGTCCATAATTACCCCTAGATATTTAGCTTTCTGAGACCAAGGGATGTAATTTCCTTTTATTTTTATTTTTTAGAAGTTTTTCTGCCGGGGTGCTTTGTGTAATAGGACTGCTATGGTTTTGCACGCCTTGATTTCAATTTTCCACCTTTCCATCCACTTGACTACGTCATTTAGGTGCCTGTTAAGGGCTATCGTGATGTAGTTGGAGTTGTGATTTCCGGTTAGAATTGCCGTATCGTCGGCGTACAGACACAACATTGAGTTAAACTGTGTTGGGATGTCATTTATGTAACAGGAGAACAGTACCGACCCGAGTTTGGAGCCTTGTGGAATTCCTGCTCGTATGTTTTTCAAGGTAGAAATGTCATTCTTCACCTTTACCCTGAAGCTACGATCGTTGAGGTATGAAACAATGGTTATTATATTTATTATATAATACATTTAATTAACTTATATATGAGTCTATTGATCCACACCCGATCGAAAGCTTTTTGGATATCAAGGAAGACAGCTCCTGTTTTCTGTTTGTTTGAGAAGCCTGACGTGATAAACTCAGTTTCTCGGATGAGTTATGTGAGGTGCAGAGGCTTGGTCTAAAGTCAAATTGTTCAGGACAAAGAATGTTGTTTTTTTCTAGGTGACTATTGAATCTGTTGAGTATGATACATTTAGCAATTTTGCTAAGGGAGGAAAGTAAGGAAAAGGGTCGGTAGCTAGTGGGATTCGTGGGATTCTCTCCAGGCTTATAAATGGGTACTACTGTGGCTGTCTTCCAGCTTGCTGGGAAATGATCTATTTCCAAATTTTTTTGCGCTAGTAGGGTGCAGAAGGAAATAATATTAAGTGGTAGATGGGTTATCATTGTATTGGAGATGTTGTCGTGTCCTGGGGCTTTACCTTTTTTTTCTTGATGTTAGCTAAGATTTCGCATGGCTTCACGGGGGCAATGTTTACATGTGTTAATGGGTTGCAGTGATGCTTCATCTGTGTGGAGAAGTAAGCATTAATAGTTTCTCCGACCTCAAGTTCGGTTTCTTCATGGGTGAGTAGGTTTAGTTTAAATTGATTCTCTAAACTATTTGCTAAGAAGTTTGCTTTCTCAAGGTCAGTTTGTGCAATTCCAGCCGGACCGTTAAGGTTCGGTATGCCTTGGTTTTTCTTCTTGGACGGTCGAACAAAGTCCCATATATTTTGGTTTTCTAAGTTTAGGTTAATAAGTTTATTGTTGAACTCCTTAATCTCAAATTCGTGATCAAGCCTGGAGATTTTAGTATTAAGTTTATTGAGTAATCTTTTAATGTCAAGTTGTCTCGTGGTTTGATAGAGCTTCCTTATCCTATTTCTTTCGTAATTCAACTTTTTAAGGGTGGGGTCTACAAACGGTTTTTTGTTGTTAATGGGGTATGAATTTCTGCTCTTTGCTTTAATGATTACATTTTCTATTTGGTCTCGAGGTTGTCTATATCGCTTGGGTTGTCAATGTTATTAAATTTAAAAGCGTAGGTGGTCAGGTCCTCTTTGAAAACTTTCCAGCAGGTGTTAGTTTTTCCAGAAATTAGGAGTAGCGAATATTTAAAGTGGAAATTCAGAGCGACCAGGTTGTCGTCAGAGCCCATTTTAGGGAGGGATGGGATGTCGTAGCGGAAAAGAAAATCTCTGACAATTGCTAAGTCTATTGTAGCCTTGCTGTGTGTGCCGAAACGAGTGGGTTTAGAGGGGGTAATAATTTCCAGGCTGGCATTATTGGCAAATCTTCTAAGTGTGTTACCTCTTGGGCAGTTACGGGCATTATTCCAGCTTTGGTGCTTGGTATTGAAATCGCCGCATATTATTTGGACCTGAATTGAATTTGATTGCTAATCTGAAGAACATTTTCCAGGTCAATTGTGAACATTTGGGGTATAAGTTAGGTGGGATATATAACGAGGTTAAAGTAATGGTTCAAAAATTGTTTTTTTTGGAGAGGGGGATGCTACTATTGTTGCTTTGGTATAACGGAGAGTAGGTGGGATTATTTGATGATGTTGGATGTTATTTTTAATAAATATCATCGTACCTCCGCTTGCATGTGAGGGGTCCTGGTTTATTCTGTTGGAGTAATAACCAACATAATTTGGAAGGTAGACTTTTTCCCCCGGTCTCAGGTGCGTCTCCTGAATAAGAATAGCATGGGGCTTATGCTTATTTACAAACTATTTTAGCTCGTCGATTTTGTGCCTAATCCCATTTGCATTCCAATAGAGGATTTTAAGACTATTGGCTCTGAATATTAATTACTAGGGCTAGATGCATTGCTAGCAAGCTCGTTAAGTAGTAGTCCGCATTTGTCCGGGATATTGTCAACATTGGCAATTTGTTTGAATATGTTAATGATTCTGGAGAATTCTTCAATAAAATTTTTAATTTTTGCTATTATATTTATAATTTCAGTGAGATTGATGCCTGTCAATGTGTTTACGGTGTCGATACCTACGGTGTTCGCTTGCTGTTTGATATTGTCAAGTGGCGCCCTCTGTTGGTTCTCGGGAGATGTAAAAAGTTGGGCTGGTTGTTTATATTGATTTTGAGGAATTTTTCGCACCCTCTGTGCGCTGCTACTTGACCGATATTGCCACAATTAATACATTTTGGCGATTCTAATCTTTCTTTGGTCTGAGATTCCTTGGTTTCGTGGTTTTTGCCACATTTAATTCATCTTGGGCACATGCCGCAATTTTCTGTTCAATAGCCAAAGTTGTTACAATTAAAGCATTGGGATACCCTGTTTTTTCCTTTATATTCTTCAATTTCAATTTTTGGGTAATTTATATGTTCGATTTTGTAGATGTCATGGACATAATTGGTCTTTGAAATTCAATGAGAAACAGGGGTAACTGGCGTTTGGTTTTAATTTGTGTCATTTTATTGTGTCACTTCTCGATTGTAAAACCCTGGTCTATTAGGAATTCTTGGATGGAATCAGTGTATGTCTCAATTGGGAATCCGCGGATTACTACTTTTACAGGTCTGGAGCTTTTGGGTCTAATAAGATAGTGTTCAAATCCTTTTGATTTACAGTATTCCTGGATTAATTTGTACGTATCATCCTCTTGGGGGTAAATTTTTATATATTCATTTATCAGTCGGTTGTTCATTACTCCAAATTTTTGGTGGATTTTTTTCCACAACCTTGTTTTAGTTCTTGGTGAACTTTAGCATTAGTGGGGGAATTTTATTTTTGATTACTTCATTACTTTCTTCATTAGGAATTTGAATATCGTCTTGAGGTAGATTGGCAAATTTATTTTGAGTTTCAATTGTATTATTTTGGCTAGGTTTTGGGGCATTTCTGGCTGCATTCTTTTTATGCACTAATATGAAATCATTATCGTCATTTAGCTCTGGCTGGGTACAAATCCCAGGGGTCACACGAGCAGGAAATGAATTTATCTCACCCATAAGGTGCTCCCAGATTTCTTTGTTCATCCACACATCTCTTGAGGATCCAGGCGTGAGCATTGGAATCTGAATCTATGGGTTGATAGCTCATCTGTAATTTCTTAGTCTCCGCGACTTGTAAGTGCTGGAATGCTATCGATTCCTCTAGAGCTTTTCACCGGAGACAGACTTGGCATAGCTGAAATGAAGGCTCAGCTTGCATTGTTTCATCTTCTACACGGAGTCGCTAAGCAGCCTTTTTCATAGACATGCCGTTCCGCGAAGTTTTGAAAGGAACAAGTTCGGCAGTCTAGAATAACTGTGGTAAATGGTGAGCAGGAGTGAACAAAAAGAACCTCTTACCCGTTCAAATCCCGCGACCCGAATGAATTTTTCGACTTTGCATTTAGGCTGTGAAGTTGCATTTTAAACCCTTTTATCATGACTCGACGATTAGGAAAGGACCATCCTTTTTCGAGTCCTGAGACAGAGCTATATTGTTTGAAGGCGTTCGGGCTCATAAATCTGGCTTGATGTTACTGTCGACCAGGTGGGATAAGCCACAACACAACATTTCAAAAAATCCTCAAATTATTATGAAAATCCTTGAATAATAATACTTATTATTATCTATAAAGAAATTCTTGTTAGTTGGAAATAAAATTCATGAATTGAAAAATTTTAAAAAGCTTTCTTAAATAAACAGAATAAATCTCACAAAAATTTAAGGACAATGCAAAAGTATCTAGTTTACAAAAAAGTTACTTTTATTTATCTTAATCTATGTTATATGCTTTTAAATCACTGGTATTAGTTTTTTTGTTAATAATTTTTGTCAAAAATGATTGACATTAAGAATTATATTAAAGCTAGGATATAAGAATATTCTTAAAAAATATGAATAATACAGACTTTTCATTCATTTTGTTCTTGTACAGACTTTTCTTCATTTTGTTAAATTTTCTTAATATAATAAAAGTATTTTTCTGATCTTAGAACAAAGAAGTAAACTTAAAAAAATTCATATATTGTTCAAAAAGAAGTTCAATAAAAAATCACTTAAATTAGTAAATTAAAAAAAGATTAAAATAGAAAAATATATTATTCAAATTAATATTTGCAATGTGTAATAATAGGGAATTATCTTTTCCAAATTGATTATTTTAAAATTATTTAAAAACCTTCACTTCCTTAATAATGAATTCAAGATAAGCTAATGGAAAAAATTTGTATTTTATGAAAAATACTGGAAGCTTTTTTTTGTTTCATTTCTGTTTTCAATCTCAATAATTGAATTTCTGATATTCTCATTAAAATTATTAAGGAATAATATTTTAAATATTTGTATTCTTTAGTCTTTACTTTTACAGGGAGAGGTAAAAAAACCCGGACAAACAATTTTTAATGTAATTTTATTAAAAATAAATTTTATTTTGTTTCAAAGTAGTCGGCATTTACAACGATGCAGAATAGCAAAAGTTTATTGAAATTGTCTACAATGAGTCGTAATTTTACTTTTAATCCATCCCATACCTGTCGAAGGGATAGTTTTAGGGAGTCTAACCTTTTATGTCGATCAGTGCAAGCCCTATTTAGCAAAATGGATCATACTCTGTAATCTATAAGATTGAGACTTGGCGAGTATTGTGCCCACTCTTCATGTCCTAAAAATGCGCCAAGCACTACTCTTGCATCTTTTTGGCCTTGTGAGCTGTTGCGGAGTCTTATCAAAACATCTGTTTTACTTTGGAGAAGTGCTTTTTGGCCCAAGGAAGTCCAACGGCTTGTTTAGTTCTAGACTTTTCCGTTGATACAATTTTGATTTACTTTAACGCCTTCATCCCCAAAAACGTGCAAATTCCACTCCAAACCAGGACCGATTTTGAAAATTGGCGATATTCAATGATTACTGATGTCTACAGACTGGATCTTATAGTTCTGGGAATCATGTGCTTGTTGAACAATAAAGAACTACTCATTAGGGACAAGGAGACATTCTCCCAACTATGACTGAAGAACCGTTTCAAAAGTTTTGGGTATCTTTATTCCTATTTCACAATCGATTTTTCTTATGGAAATTCTCGGATTTCCTCGAAATAGGCTTTCGATGGTCTTTAAGCTATTGAAAGTGTTCGTTCATTTCCTAGATGTCGATTATCATTTCCAGTGATAATACTTTACTTCAACAATTTCCAATGATAATCGACATCATTCAGACAATGTTAGCGAAAGCAAACGAAAAGTTCGAATCTGCCGTTTTCCTTGCTTAAACAGCTCTTAAAGTGGTATTACTTTGCTTGACATTGCAAAGCAGCCAAAAGACAATACGTAAACCAAGCAATATATAATAAAATATTTTATAATTGAAGTGATGGAGAAAAAGAAATGAACACAGATTAAAAAGAAGTTAGTTCTGTTCTATGTTGCCATGGCTTTGTTCGAGTTTTTTTGACGCACCATGTAGATTCTATGTGCCGGTGTCCTGACGTAGGGGTGGTGGCCTGTTTTCCCTGCTATCTGGGCGTCCCGGTTCGGGCATAGTTTTTTTCTGTGTTCTATCTGTGAGGTATGTGAATTTGCCCCTCTGTTAAAAGGGGGTTGTGCAAGCGAATATGATGCATAAACTAAGTTGTTCTCTTGACCCTAATTGACGCTGCTGAAAAAGCAAAAGTTCATTTCGACTTAAACCGCTGTAGATAACTGTCATCGAGTTTGTAAAAGGCCATTACTAACAACAATCACTTCTGTGTACTGATTTATATTTTTTCCCATTTAATTTTAATGCGCAAATGTAAAGGCATGCTATTACACTTAATAAAAGTATTATTTATTTTGTTTTGTTTTTCCTTATGCTTTCTGAGTTATAAATTTCATTACAAAAATATCAGCAAGAATTTACCTTTTATATTTTGGATATAATATGAAAAAAATAAAGAATTGTTTTTATTCTTTTAACTAAAAGTTCAAATATTGAATTAAGATTTTCTCTAGAATTCAATTATATTGATTTGTTTCGCATTCCTAAGTAGAATGTATATAGAAAAACGAACTATTTATAACTCATTTAACAAATTTTAAAATTTTAAAAGAACTGTCATTTTCTTTATTGGATTTTTACCTAATAGACTAAGCCAGCCACTTGGTTCTTTGAGACGCTAAGTGATGATTCTGAAATAATTAATTCGTCTCCTATATGACAGATGAAACCTGTTCTTATGCTAGTGCTCATATAGAATCGAGGTCTTTCAAGAAGCTCAAGAGAGAGTCTTTCGAGAAGCTCAAGATCATAAATATGCATTTTATATAACTAATATGTAATTTATATACCTAGTAATGTAATTTATATACCTATCCTATAAAATTTATATATATCCAAATACCTAGGTATATAAAATTTTCAATTCGTATCTTGTTGGAGCTATTTATATGAGATGTTTGTCCAAGATGTAGTGAATCATATTTAATTATTGAATAATATCATTAGAATACTCCATTCCGTTTTTTTTTTTTTTTTGCTAAAAAACCAGAAAAAAAAATTAAGAAGCATGATATCTAAAATTAAGTAGCATGAAAAGAAAAAAAATCAGTAAGATGAATATGTGTTTCATGTAACTAACGCCTAATTATAATGAGAAATCCAAACACATATATATATACATACATTTGAAATTAAGAATCATTTGAATATATATAATTGATTTACAGATGCTCCATTCTTGAAACTTTCTTCCATAATCAAACTTCCATTATTATCGAATCTTTCAAAATTCATGTCATAATTCCTTTGTACGGACTGAAAGATATCCGTTATGATATCGATACACATTCTTATTAATGATTTTTTAAAAATTTCCTTTTTAAGAAGAAAAAAGTTCTTGAAAATGATTTGAATTGAAGATAATATTGGAAAAGTTATTAAATACGAATAACTGCTACTTTTTTAAAAAAAGAATTATATTCCCAGTATCGAATTCAAGCTATCATTATAAGAATTTTTCTGTTCTTTTTATATTACCGAGAAACAGAAATTACTTCTTTATTTTTAGAATCTTATTTCAGTGTTGAGGTTATCATAAAACTAAACTTACCTATCCAAAAATATTTAAATGACCATGCGTCCGGAGTGCAGCATTATTTTGAGCAAAATAAAATCCTAGTCTGTCCCATATTATACATGAAACAACTCTTATTTTGAAAATAAGGTTAGACTTCTTTTTACAAAATTCCTCACAAGATTTGATTTCATCTTTAGAAGCTATTTTTAGAAGGAGTTGTGATGGGTAGAAGAGATTATGCGAAAATCCTTTATTTATCTTACCGTTTATATGGAAATATAAAGTTAAATGCTAAAAGATACGGTCGAATTTTATGATCGTTGATAAAACTTTCAAAATATATCACAGACAGTTTTAAAATTAAGACTGGTTAGAGCTCATAAGTCCATTTGGTTTTCACTTAATCAAGAATATCGTTGAACATACCTAAAATTCTGATAAATAAGACAGCTATTTATATCTTTATTGGTACGAGTATTATTACTTATCAATTCCTCTGCATGCAAAGGGGTGCCTCAAGTATTAAATAAATAGACTGTCACTGCTTTGATGGGTATAGCGATTGTGTATTCGAGTAACTTCATTTCAATGATGGGACATGACTCCAATAGAACTAGTTAGTTATATCATAATCGGTGATTGTTCCTAACACTCAGATTTAGTTCATGTCTATATGTTATCTAGTGGAGGGTATCAGTTAATTTCAGATATTCAAGAAGACAATGGCAGCTCTTTGGTAGTTACTTATCCATAAGTATCCAAAAAAAAAAGTTCTGTTGGCAATTTACTGTTAGTTTTGTCACTTTCTATTTTTTAATTTGTCATTAAAAGATACCCTTGAGATTCTAAATAATAACTAATTTCAAAATCTAACTCTTTCATCATTAAATCTTCGACAGCACAATCTGGAACAGGATTAATACAGACATTATACTATTTAAAAAATTAAGCTTTTCTATCAACATTTTGACCTTCTGAGATCTTAAATGTAAAATCTTGCTGGGTCAATTTTTAATACAACAGACAAAATATAATTTAAGATTTCAGCTATTTTTAAGAACATTATGGAGTTATGTTAATATGAGAATTTATTGAATAATAATAAAAATCTCGATATTAATCAGAGTCTCATGTTTTTATTATTTGATTTATAGGTTTTTTAAAGTTTACAAATTTCTTTTTCAATTAAACTTGAAAGCATGTTTATAAAACCTTTTCGTTATCTTCCAAATTTTTGTTTTTAACGTGTTTGACAACTCGTTACTATAAATTTTACGGTATCCTGAATACAATCTTCCCTTAATTTAATGGCTTAATGGCGCCATTTATCAGAATTTAAATTTTAATTATAACTGCTACATTATTAGTAAGATTCTTCGGGTAATATTAGAATGTAGAATTTGCAGTGGGAATATTTAGTTGTAAAAAAAAACTTATTATTATATAAGATATGAAAAGAAAAGAATAATCGATTATAAAATTCTTTTATAAAGTGGAAATTTATAAACATAATATTTAAGTTAAATAAAAGCTTTTAAAAATGGGAGGTTATCAGTCTCTTCACAAAGTAAGTAAATCTATATTTTTCAGCTTGATATAAACCATCCATGGCACTATAATTTAGATTATAACTTGTGCTGGATGTTTTTAAAAAATACTTTTGTAATTTTTTTACAGAAAATATCTATTTTCTCTAGTAATATTCAGTAATTTTCGCACATTTTCCACTGATCATTTCAAACGATTCTGTTTGTTTTCTTAATGTTTGATGCATTTGAAATTAAACATTGTTAATTAATCGATCTATCAGATTCATTCTGAAGTACTTCTGAATTAAAATAAAACAGAATAAAGGAAATTAAAAATTTCTAATCTGCAGATAGTTACCCCAGCTGGCGTAGAAAATTCAAGCATTTGCGTTACCATTACTGACGTTAAAAATTCACGCATACGCATTATGTTCTGAGTATTGACAACTATTTTCACAGATACAGCCTTTATTTAAATTGTTTTTAGGTCAGTTGTGTGCTTTTGTAATAAATTGTATTTATGTTAGCTATATTTTTTTTGTATATGCACATAGTTTTAAGTACATAGTTTTTTAAAACAATTTTTTAACTTGATTTCGACCGATTATTTAAAATGATTCTATGTACTTTCTTAGTGTTTGATGCATTTAAAATTAAACATTGTTAATTAATCGATCTTCTTATGATCAATCTGAGAAAATTTTGTTGAAAATGTTTTGAGATATTATACAAATTAAGAAAGACCTTCTTTAGTACCTATAAAGCTTAAATATTCAATGACTCTGTTTTCATTACTCATATTTAAAAAAGCATCTTTTTAGTAAAAAAAAGTTCTTATATGAATTGCAGATTAATCATCTTCACTTTAGTTTAAAGCATAAATTCTGCGGGATCTAACAGAAAATTACAAACATACATATTACATTATGGCTGAAGGCCTTTATCATACTATGAGTGAATTATATAACTATTGAAGTTTGAAGCTTTAAAATATTTTGATGAAGAAGCTATTTGTTTTGTTGCCATTAAGAACACTGCAAATAATGTTAAGTATTTTTAAATTTATTTATAAATAATCAATAGAACAAAAAAATCTGAAAGTTATCATTTGAGATGAAAGACTTTTGAAAAAGGAATTGTCAATAAGAGACTTTATCGATGAAAGTTGATGCATTATATCGATTTCAAAAGCAAAAAGCAATTTTTTTCACCATTTTTGACTTAGTGCATCGTGGCTTTCATTTCTCTTATTTCCAATATTATTCATGAAAATTGATCTGGACTTTTATTAATATATTCATACTTATCGTACAAATAATCAATTTTTTATTTTTTATTTCGTGTTGATAATAAAATTCCTTTGAATCGATTTATTCAAATTTCTCCCGCGAACCATTTCGATTTATCTCAATTTCCGCATTCTTATTCAGCAGCTTTTATCTCTTTTTCGATAAACTTCGTTCCACACAATGGAGTTCGGAAACTAACGAGATATCATCTCTCTCCAGTTCCTTTCTATTTCCAGAGACATCAAATGTGAAATTTTATTACTCTCATTTCTTGCATGGAGATCTCTGAAATATTTGAATAATTTAGCACGAGTCATTTTAAATATTCCTGGATATCAATTTCGGAGATGGATATTCAGTTGTTATTTTCTCCAAAGAAGATATATATGATTAATAATGCATATAAATTGAATGGAAATATATCGAACTCTGGGTTATTTGAAATAACTGCAATCAAAATGATGATTGCAAATCGTAAAAGATGAGTTGATGGTGCGTTGAAGAGATGTATTTTGTTCTACAAAAAACTATGCACGTACAATGAAAGAATGAGTTAATTCAAACGTAAATAAATGTAAAGAATTATACACATTATTTCAAAAAGATGTGAGACGAACATGGTTATTTAATATCACCTCATGAAATGGATTGGATTTGTTCGAAATTAACTGTTCTTGCTAGTGGAAAAAAGGATGCATTATTATTCAGATGATTTAGGTTTTAGCTGGAACACGAAAGAATAAGTAGAAACTAAAGCAAGTGATATTTATTAAATTATCTTATCCACTATGAAAAAATAAACAAATAAAAATATTTAAAAATTGGACGCTAGATTTGTTTAAAGGGAAACTTTTCGTATAAAATATTCAAATCTAATAAAAAAACAACAATCGTCGAAGGTGAATCGAAATTCAATATAAAAGAGATTGGTATTTATTTTATTTTTATTCACCGGAATTTCTATTAATATTATATTCTAGTGCAAGAATTCTAACAATGTAACCCGCAATATTTTAAAAGTCATACAATTTTCAATGTGATATGCACATCACAATTTTCTATTATTTTGTTTAAAATTTGAAATTGAAGTTGAAAAGGAGTTGATTAAATAATCTAATAACTTTCAGATTTTATCTGAAATGATTTCATCTTTGAAATATAAGGATAAAAAAAATAGAATCATCTTTGTATTCAAAATTCATATGAACAGATTTCATAACTGATGTACCATCTTTGTAAATTATTCAACAAAAATATTCCGGGCTCAGAATTCTGTACACTACAATAAAAAAAGCACATTTCAGCTTTAAGGAGAGATAATATATCATTATACATTTGCTTTTATGCAGTTTATTTTCTGTGTATAAACATCATTAATCAAGTATTTCTAAGACATAATAATCGATCATTTTTTAAGCTTCTATTAGTTTTAGTTTTTAATGGGAAAAATATATATATGAAAAGATTAAACTATTTGCATCATATTTCCTGTATCTTACTTTAAACATGTTTGAATATCTAAGAAAGGACTCACTGGCTGACACCTCATCCAGAAAAAAAAAATTTAAATATTAGTTTCAATAATACAAAAAGGAATAAATCCCTATTCTTATTTTAGAATATTTATTGAATTAAAGTTCCCGCCCATTCACGAAAAAGAAAAGAAAAACAGTGACATTTGCATTTCCGGTCTTTTTTCATGAATGAATACGATTGCTTTTTCAGCTTCAGTGGTATTGTAATAATAGAACTAGGAATCTGAAATACTACGCCGAAATTTGCCTCTGTTACTGCCACAATGATACTTTTGTATTCTTTTCGGGCGATTTTCGAATGGCTTTTGTTTCTTCTGTGAGGAATGCTCCGTCATTTAAAGCAGGTCTGAAAGGGAAAGATAAGATGCCCATCCCCAAGAGAAATAAATGCCCCTAAATGGAAACATTTCGCACGATAAATCTATTCAATTCTCAGAGAAGTTGTCAAAAGGTGTTATAAGAAACTGAATTGAATTTTTGACTGGAGATCGATATACCTAATATTTAAATTCCTAATAATGTAAATCAATTGAAATTCTTTATTCATTAAATATATATATATATTTACCTAAATGGCAAATAATTATTCCAGATCATATATCAAACAATCATATTTATTTAAAATGACGAACAAATTATTAATCTAAATCATTTGCTTCCTGGCTTGTAAAATATTGTATTTATAGAATTATAATAACCACTGAACAGTTAGGTTAACAGTTTCTCATAGCTCCTGAATGCATTCTATATGACATACATTTACTTAAAATTCTTTATGCATGGTTTATGAAAAAATGGCACGTATTTATTTAAAGCTTTGCTATTTGATATAATTAAAAATATTTCAACTCGGTACAACTAAAAAAACAAGAACATCCAAAAACAATTTAACGGAATTGAAAGCATTTTTACAGTTCTATTAGGGCATGCAATTTTAAATAATAAAAGCCTTTATTATGCAAAATAATGGCAAATTTAAGAATAGTCTATACTAATATTATATATGTGAAAGTTTGGAAGGTTAGATGGATGGATTTATTTGTTCGTCAATCACGCCAGAATGGCTGAACGCAATTTGATGAAATTTATCACAGAGATAGATTATAGTCTAGAATAGAACAAAGACTACTATTTATACCAGTTAACTGAGTGGTTAATTTTTAAATAATTAAAAAATAACTTTCGCACCAAAAAGCTGACGTCAAATATGAGTAAGGCTCCAGGTTTTTTCCCAACAGTAATGAGGTTAGATTTAGTATGATTTCTACCTATTATTTCAAACGATTCTGTTTACTTTCTTAATGTTTGATGTATTTAAAGTCAAACGTTGCTAACTAATCAATCTTTCGGATTCATTATGAAGTACTTTTAAATTAAAAGCAAATAGTATAAAGGATATAAAATTTTTTTAATCTGCATTATGTCACTCCAATCGAAGTAGGAAAGTCAGACATTTGGGTTAAGCCAACTGGTGTTGAGTGTTCAAGCGGGATTGTTGACAACTGCGTTTTCATTTATATTAAAAGTTTAAAAATTATGTGTATAATACTGTTGTAGCTATATCAATCTCGATCAATAAATAAAATGGATTTTGACTTGATTTTAAAGAAATACGGACTTGATTTGCTGTTTGTTTTATTTCAGGTTCACACTGTAAATAAAGTGTTTTTTGGTTAGTTGTGTACTTTAAAATTAGTTAAGTTGTATTTTTATGCTATATATGCTTATAGTTTTAAATGCATTATTTTTAGGATAGTTAAAATTTTTTTGATTTGTTATTACTTGAGAATTTTTCGAAATGCCCCGAAAACCTTTCGAAAAGGAGTAATAAAATTCGGGCTATGAGAGTAACTAGAAGTAGAGAGTCGAATCCTCAAGCAGAATTTAGAAGAATTAAGGAAGCGGAGTGACAGGCTACATCGAGATCAGCTGAAACGCCATAAACGGTATTGGAATAACGGAACTGATCAAATCGTCTTATACATACACATCAAAATTTCCACGCTTACGAAGTCGCGGGTAAAAGCTAGTAAATAAATATATAATTTTTTTAAAGAATAGGAATCATTGATTTTCTCTAAGAAACTTCTTTTTCCTTTTTATAAATGTGATTATAATCCAAATTTTGTAATATATTTAAAAAGAAAAAGTTAGTAATTAAAATGATTTTCAAAATAATTACGTTGTACCTATAAGAAAAGTATTAGACCGTTTCCAGTTTGTATACTTGAAGCCTCTTCCTCACAATGCTCTTGACACATATTTTTTTCACATTGCATACTTATAGTTTTTGATATATTCATTTTTCTTTGGAAGCATAATTTTTTTAAAATTATCAAAATATTCAAGAAGTGCCTTCTTTTCCTAAACTTCTATAATGGCTTTTTTCTTTAACAATATTTGAATTCATATAAGCAATATTTAAATTGAAAGCGTAGCATCTTGATCACAGGCGCCATCTTTTAAAGAATTGTACTCTTCCTATGATCCAAAATAGTGAATTAATTATGTATTCATTAACTGAGTATCTGAATTTTTTCTATAGAATTTTTCTGCAACGTAACTTCTTATGTGTGGCATATGAAATATGGCATGAATTAGAATCATGCATAAGTTTAAGATCCTATTTGATTATTTAGAAATATTTTTTTATTTGCCAGTTTACTATCAATAATGTAACAATATTCAAATATTATTATATTAATGATATTGTTTATTAAATCATGATTTTTGATTCAGATCCTCATCTTATAACTTTAAATATCCAATTTCTGTGTTTGTATAAATTTATTTATTCTAATTCGGAAACGGTTCTAACTTTTTGGATCAAACTTTATACTTAGATAAGATTTTGCTTTTTAAGTTTATAGGTGTCGTTCCTGAAAAAATGCGATTTTATTCAGAAAAAACACTTTAAAAAACCCTAAATATGGCTATATATGACCTGTATAATTGTATCAGAGATGGAGTAATGTTTAGGGCTTTCATGCAGTTTTTTCATGTTCATTCTCGTGTTTGCAATTCAAAAAGATTTCGCTTATAACTTTAAGTGAGCCATAAGATATAATTTTATTTATGATTTTACACACACACACACACACACACACACACACACACACACACACACACA
>JAPMOQ010022248.1:1406719-1426247 GCA_026543055.1 Argiope trifasciata
TTTCCATTAAAATTTGTGAAATTTTAAGTCAATTTTTCATAATTATTTCTAATTTTTATCAGATAAACTGAAAGCACTTTCCTACACTCTTTTGAAATCGGGGTTTGTTTTGAGGTATGGAAATTCATCATAATTCTGGTATTGTGTTTTTGGCTTATATGAATAAACTAAACTGAATATAGGTGGAATAATAAAATTATTACAGAATTATTTATATTCCCTTGTTTTTATACATAATCTGACTTTGCTCATTATGCCTTCGTCTCTTTAACAAAAGTTTTAAAGATCCCTTTGAAATGAATCAGAATTATATTGTATTGTTGCAACTAAGGAAATTTAGCAGTAGTTCGCTTATATTCTTTTAATCATAAGATTATCTTATTAAAAGCATTATAGATTCATTTTAATTGTACCGAAACACAATTATAGTAGTTAATTGTAAATGATTTTAGTTAGGTCATCGATAGAAATAAGACGAATTCTTGAATTAACTGCAAATAGTAAAAACAATCAGCGAAATATGTAACAATATCAATGAAAGCATATAGCTGCAGTCCTAAACTAAACTCATTGATTTATAATGACGTTGTGTAAGCTTCTGTCCGTTTATAAAGGTTAATTATTATTCACTGTTTTTTGCAACTACTTTTTAAAGTTTAGTTATAAATGTCCCATTTTGAAGCAACACTAGGGCTATTTTGGGAAGGACATCGTAATTTTGGTCAGATGACGAGGACGACACCTGAGTTGGTAGCCCCCTTCATAAACTTCCACACCACACCACAGGAGGACGTTTGGCCCCGATGGATTTAACATGCACCACACCAGCTTAAACGGCGGATCTTCGGTGAAATTGGACCTCGAACCTGCAACCTTCCGGTTCAGAAGCCCAGACCTTATCACCAGTTCACCACTGCCATTATTATTTTAAGAGCGCAGTAATAAAGGCCTTATCACCAGGTAAATTCTTTTTCTTCTAGACATTTTTAATTCAAAAATTTGTGAATTTATTTTCTGCGATAGTGATAATTGGCGTTTCTTTCGTCTTTAATTATTTGAATCTTTTCAGAATGCATTATAATGCCTTGGTGTTCTGAGCAAATGTAAAGAAATTTGTAATATGAAGATATCAAAAAATTCGTAAATTGTAAGATCTTACTTGATATAGTCTAATAAATGAGAAAAGTGGTGCCATGTAAAATGTTCTGAGCCCCAAACTGATGAATAAAGAGAAGAAAAGATCTTGGAATATATGCGTCAAGCATTATTACACAAGAGGAAATGCCAAACCCAGTGGAAGTATCTGATGTAAGTTCAATATGTTAATTCAGAAAATTATGTTTTTTGGGATTTTAAAAATTAAATTTTCTTTTTAAGATTAGAAAATTATATGGTTGGTCTTTTCTACCAACTACCTTGCATCTCGTCTTACATTTTGAAAAACAGTTTTAATTTAGAAGGTAATGGTCAAATGCTCGAATTACTTTGAGAAATTCATTCTATTTTTCATTCATAAATATCTTTTTTTCTAAATCAATATTGCCATGATACATGTTGTAGTAACGTTGAATGCCATATTTTACCCACGATGTTTTTAACTGTAGTAATTATGAGAATTAAATTATAAATGTTTTCAGTTAATTTGAATTTGAAAAAAGGTTTTCTCAAAGGAATCCTGTTGAAGCAAAGATTTGATAGCAAAATATGGAATTTTTCATACGAAATCAAATAGAACATGGGAAAAATGATATTGACTTCCATTCATAAGTCTTGGAGTATTGTGAAAACTTAACTCAAAGTATTTCATTGAAAAAGTGCCTTTTGGCAAATCTTGCCACAAAATACAAAACCATTTTAGAAAATTATGAAATAATTTAAAATGAAATGTTATTTATGTCATAAAGAGTACAGCATTATATAGAAATAAAATGAATTGGATGAAAAAGTTGGGGTAATTACAAGCTATAAGAGTAAATGAGTCATTAAATAAAATAAATGAACTTTGATGTTTAAAGGTTTTACATGTTTTTAGGCTGATGACTTTTCTGTCAATTATAAGAAATGGGATTCAAAGAATAAATGTAAAGCTGTTAATTCAGAAACTCCACCTCCCGTTAAATCGGGGGAAATTCAGAGGAAATACGATTATTTAATTTCCCTGAAATATTTATATTAAATTGTAAGGGTTGCAAGATATAATCCTAATCCTGATTAATGGCTATAATTGTCAAAAGTGAATATACTTATAACAAAGAGAAATCTTGCAACTCCTGTAAAATTGGTAAAAAGAATTAAAACAAGCACTAGCACCAGCTTATTTAGCCTGATAGTCAGTATGAAGTTACTTTGAAGTGATTTGTTCCCTTTAAAGAATGTTTGAGATGTTCAACTATTGCCAACAAAATCCTCATATGAATGGAAATAATCCAAAGTTTGCAGAGAAAAACAGATTTTATTTACGGTCAGATTCAAAGTTCCAATTTATTCAACACTATTATACTTACTCATTAACTTATTCTACTTATGGAACTACTTACTCTTTTGCTAGTGTTTTTCAAGTTGATTTTTACCAAGATACTGTTTGGTGTAGGTGAATATGTTTTGATATTTCCCAAAAATTTTCTTAAAATTGTTTTTGTACAAAACAAATTTTTTTTGTCGTTTTATGCCCTATGTTACCATTAAAGTAGAAGTATATCAGATGAAACGATTTGTATACTCGTCGGCTTTTAAACTCATAGAATAGGATTGATCTATGCTTTGGAAACGCCTGGTTGAATACAATAACCACTTTAAAAAAGTTCGTCATGTTTAATCAAGTAAAAATCAATTGTTTCTCTATAATTTGACCTGGAATAGGCAATGCCAAAACTTGCCTACAGAACTTGATAAAAATTATATTGTAGACATTATATTGTCTCATGAGGCTTAATATGTTTGAAATTTTTTTTAAAGATCTCGTAAGAATTTATTCACCAAGAGAAACAATGGAATAAATTATGAAAAATAAATAGGCAATGTTTTCTTTTCGTAATCTATTTTTTTTATCTACCTTATATTTGATGCTGTTCACATACAATCTTTGTTTTTAAGTGTTTTTATTTATATATTTATCAACTCAAAGTTGTTATAAATTTTTCTTGCAGACCTCCACCCTTTAATCAATGCTGACCAATCAACATGAAGAAGAAAAAAAGCGAAATAAACAGGAGGAAATGACCGAATGCCCTCATTGTATATTTAGATTGAAATTCAATCTACGAGGTAAAAAATGAGAACTATAAATAATTGAATTAAATATTATATTTCAGATTGCTTACCAAATGTTTCACTCAGTTCGAGAACTTTACTTACAAGTTTGGCAAATAGCATTGAGAATCCTACTTTTCATTCAGGTTTTGGTCACTTCTAAGTTGAAATCATGACTCATTTTGATAATCGACATGCCGGATTTCTTTGCAGAGTTCAACTTTTACGGAATTCAAGATAGTTTTGAATTTCGAGATTCCTGAAAGCAATTTCTTTCCAATGTTGCAAGAAAAGAGCTTAAGAAATATTGAAGGAACTTTTTACTTTGTCATTTGTTCTTTATAAGAAGAATGAAGCCTAAACAAAAAGTCCAATATTCGGTAAGTTGCTGAAATATATTTTTATTTGGAAAACGACTACAGAAGTATTTTGCTTAAAACTTAACTTTCATCAATATTCATAATTAGGATAATAAATGGTATAATTTTCTGAGATATCGAAGCTTTTACAAAGATTTATTTTAACCCTTAGCGCTCCAAAAAGTAATTCGATGCATCTGGCCGAATAAGAGGACTTGTTTATTGTTCCAAAAATATTTTTAATTGAGTTTTCATGGAAAATTAATCTACATATTTTTAATATTCTTACGCATTTTTATCAGTCAAAGTTGAAGAAAATTGGTAAATAAAAGGACAAAATAATGCCCTGTCTTGAATGGTGTCGGAGAGGAGACATCGGAATTCGAAGGTTTAAATGTTCAAACTACCATATTGGAGAAATAATTCAAAATTAAAACGTATAAATTATTAATAATTAAAAATTAAAGACCTAATTTTATAATTATATAATTTAGAGGGCTTTTTGTTAATTTCTTTAAATAATGAAATTGAAAATAAATTTTTGAATTTTTAGAGATTGAATAGTATTTAATTTTATGCCTATCAAATATATCTATTATCTAAATCTTAGAAATTCAAATTTTTCTATATTTTCCAGAGTTTTGCCCTAGAATGATTGAAACGGATGAAGCAAATACTTAGAATTTGACTTGGGCAAATTTCAACTCAATTTTTTCGTTTTTGTCATAATTACGAACGTAAAAGTAATGAGGAGATGAAGAACATGGGATATATTTAATTCCAAACCATCTTGAAATTAATCTTGAAAAAGAAATCGATAACTCGGTAAGTTGCTCAAATTTACTTTTCAGTATTTTGTTTGGAAAACAATTGTATAAGTATTAAGACGAAATTTTCAATATTAGGGTTATAAATGTATCGTGAACAACTAAACACTTTTTAAAAAATGACATTTATTTGCAGTGTTTCATTTCAAAAATTGTTTTATTCTGGGTGGTTTAAAGAATACTGAACTAACTTTCTGCAGAATTACTTGGTTGAAATTAATATCTGTTAAAGAAATTGTAAGCAAATTTTCAGCTGAATTCAAAAGTTACTAGCAACATAGATCGAGCGACATTAATTCTAATACCTATCAAATAAACATCTGGCTTTTTTATATTGAAATTTTGTTATTTTTTCTTCAGAATTCGTCTACTGTAAGCGAGAAATTAAAATGACTGATGCAAATGCATAGAATTTGTCTCGAAATTCCTAACCCAATTTGATGTCAGATTTACGTTAAAGAAAATAGCAGGTGAAGGACGTGGAAGAGATATAGTAGTTACTCTGAAAGTTATTTTACTCCAAAAAATAAATGCAAGTATATATACATATTATAAGTTCCTATAATAGGTTAATATTTATGGATTCGATTTCTTTAAGAGTTAAATAGATCATTGACCTGTTTGCTATTCATTTTATAAAATCCCACATATGGAGTGTGTTAATGCTCTTATACTGTACGAAAAAACTATTAGTGAAATCCTTAGTCCTCTGCTTTGCAATCACATAACTTAAGACGGGAAATAATTTGAAGATGTTCTTAAGTTAGAAATGTTATTATATATCACTGAAAAGGTTATTTTAATCAAATTGTCTCCTGGAAATGTTTGGATATTTTTCTGCCAAAAAAACTTTAAAATGCTTATCACCTAACAGCCTTTACTTTAAAGTTAATGTCGTTTCGGCCTAGCACTTCAAATTTTCGTTTTATAATGTGGTCTAATGTATAATGTAATTTTTTTAGATGAAAATAAGCTAATAAAAATGTGATATCTATTGCTTACATACAGAATAATGAAAAAATATTTTACATAAAACGGCACTTTCATATTTTCGTTATTAGGATGATAATAAATGCTATAAATGTGTTGGGCAATCAAGATTGTTAATAAGATTTATGTTCAATGTTTAGCTGAATAATTTCGGTCTCAATAGTTTAAAGCCAATGGAGCTAATTTCGATTAAACTTTCTAAATAAACGACCTTTGTTTTATTTATTTAAATAATGAAACGGCATTAATTTTTGTTGAGCTGAATTAATGAATAAATAATTTTAAGTCAATCAAATAAAACGATTAATATCACTTTCAAATATTCAAATCTTTTTATACTTTCCAGATTTTATCTTACGATGAGCGACAAAGATGTAGATGGAAGCTTGTACTTGAAGAATTTGAATGGGCGAATTCTTGACCCATTTTGAAGTTACTGTCAGAATTGTGGACATAAAGCAAGTTGCAGGTAGAGAAAATGGATTAGCCTCAGTTGAGAATCAGTGCTCGGAATTTGTCTGTTCAGCTGATTATATGGAATTTGTAGCATTCTGATTACAATCCTTGGAATATTAAATTAACCGTATTTTATTCGGAGTCATGTTTGTGCTCAGATGGTTCCTTTCAGGTACCATTTAAAATGATAGTAAATAAATGTCAATATTGTATATTTTCGATGCTAAAAATATTTAGTGATACAAAATGTAAAATTGTCCGGGGAAATTTAGCTTAAAGCAATTATATATATTTTTCGGAGTAATAAACAAATTCTTGTAATGGGTTAATCATAATGGATCAATTTTTTTTCTGAGTGCTAATAAAATATATTGATGTTTGCTATTTGCAGCTTTTATAGAGTCAGAAATGTTGTGTGTTTATGTCCTTATGTTGCATAAAAAATCTTAAGGAAATTCTCAGTGCTTTTCCTGTGCTTTGCAGTCTCTTGGAAACTAAATGATAATAATTTGTTATCCTTTTATTCTAGAATATTGTGATTGTATATCCTTTAAAATGTTATTTTCATCAATATATTGTCAGAAACATTCGGTAGGAAGTCTTTGAGAGATTTTTTAAATTGGGAGTGGCAAAATGTATATCGTCTAACAGTTTTTACTTTAAAATCACTCTTGTTGGTCTTCAACTCTTCAAATTTTCTCAGAATAAGGAATTATTGTATGAATATTAAAACAAAAATTAGAAATTGCTTTAAAATATCTCCTTCAATTTTTGACATTCTATACATATAATTTGGAATGAAAATTTTTATTTTAATTAAAAATTTTTAATTCATCTAATTGAAAAAAAATACATACTTTTTATTTGGAAAAAAAATGTCCTTGAAGAATTGAAATGTTTTTATTTATAATTCGTGTACTGTTATGAAAGTTACACAACAGATAATTACAAAGATTCACCTTGAGTCAGAATATTTTCATTTTTTTCCCAGAAGTCAATTCTGTGGACTTCATGGGCTTATGTCTCCATTCATTGCGTATTTTCTGTGCTTATTCTATTGTTAATGTTTGTTTATACAAAAAATTAAAACTATTTTCTTTGGACTTGTTTCCCAAGAATTTAATATTTCTCTAATTATGTGAAAAATTTAATATTTTTATGTAGTTGAATTTCGGAAATGTATACTATTTAAAATTTTAAAATGTTCTAATTGAATTATCAGTTATTTTAATTCTTTATTCTGTACAGACTGACTTATCTCATTTGAGTCTTATGTGAAGTAAAAAAATCAGATCAAATCTATGCAAAAAATTAGGGAATTTGAGAAAAATTCACATCCAGATTTTGTAAGAATTAAAAACTTAAAAGTATAGATAAAAAATCATTTAAAAGAATTAAATCTACTTTCAAAAAAACGTTTTTAATCAATTTAAGTACAGATTAAGGTCAAGATCCTTGTCCATACTTTTTAAAACTACAAATGTTGAAACTGCATCTGTGTTAATGCTGTAATTTTAATGAGTTTTAAATTTATATAGAAAGTTGTAAACTTCCACTCTCAGTGTAGATATTTTTTGAAGAAAATATCTGATTGTGCTATCATTATAAATATTTTGATTGAAAATATACTCCTATTTGTTGTAAATCTCAGTTCAAGCTTTGATAAGACACTAATGAGAGTAGCGTATACATGAAATGGATGTTTTGTATGTTAAGCACTCATGATTTTGAATTCTGTGTATCGTCATTGTAATTTTGTGTTACGAAAAATGCATTTAATTGTACACGAATTTCTATATATTCTTCATATTTTAATGCATCTAGTAACTTATTCACAAGTAGAAAGTTTAAGTTGTTTAGGTGATTTGGTTTCGTATATTAATTTCAATTTTTTCTGAAATAATTTAAACATGGTTTGAGAAACATATTTAATATAATAAATAGTAGGGAATAATAATTAAAAAATAATTTTAAATAATTTTAAATTTATAAAAACATATCGTTTATTGCATCCAGTCATCAAGCTTTGGTAAATTTAAAATTTTCTCTTAATTAAAATCTTTGGGCTCAAATTATTTTAACATATATAAATATTCAGACAAGGATTTTTTTAAAATTCTTCAACAAAGGATGACTGATTGTCTCGGCCGGCCAGGTAATCAGGAATTCATTAATTTCGGGAAGCATGATATGGTTATCATGGCTGATCACCATGGTGATTGACATGCTTCATGTCATATTAACATTTTAAAAATTTCATATAAAATTATATTAGATTTTTCGAATTAAAATTATTTCATTATTAAAATATGCAGTGGATGCAATGAATGATAGCCAATGAGTGTATTGTCTAATTTTAAAATTTGTCTTTCTTAATGATGTGAAAACAACAACGAATTATAAATATTAAATTTCTATCAAAAATTGTTTTATTTTTGTTACTTTTCCTAGAAAAATAATCAAAATTTCCATTTATTTTGACTTAACTTATTAACTTGTAGAAGCAGAAATTTTATATCAAGCAAAAATGCATAATAAAAGATCAAATAATCCGCATGAACTATAAAATTTATTCATTATAAAGTTGTAAACATACTTTCTTTTATCAAATGTGTGTAAAAAGTAAATTTTTTAGAAAGATATTTATCAAGGCTATTATTAAAGATTCGAGAAGTCAGCGGATTAAATTTATTATTATTTTAAAAGTTGAAAAAAGTCTTAAGAAACGTTTAGACTCCAATATATCAATATAATTTTATTTGCGGTTGTTCAGTCGAAGTATTTATTGCGTTATGTCTTTGAATGAATGCTGTGAAATTAGAAATGAAATATTTTCTGATCTAATATAACGTTTAATTTTTTGCCATGTAGTGTAAAATACTTATTTAAAATGATTGTATTGTGGAACTTATGTGTACAATATAAACCATAAAATGTTCTCAAGAATTTGTCAAATTATAAGCATTATGTGCAAATGATATTGTTTTCGTATAATATAAAGATCTTTATTCTTTTTTCGTATTTAATTCCTAATATTTATGTAAATTTGTACAGTTCATTAGATGTTTTGACGGTATTTTTTTGCAAAAATGTTTAAAGAATGTAATCAAGAAAGAAATCTTTTAATGTACGTTTTAAGAATGTTAACAATAAAAAATGAATTAGTTCAAAATATTTTTTGGTCCATTTCTCAAACAAGAGTAATCCTGAGTGATAGTTATTTGACTTCCATTTTTCTGGAATAGTGAATTAATAACAGAATCCTTACAAAAACAGCATATAAGGTAGCGAAAGGAATGCAGAATAGTCTTTAAACTAAATTTTATTATTACTATAATGCAATATTGGCATTTAAATTGACCGAATCTTGATTGTGTAGGGTTAAAGAAAATCTTTCATCACTTTTAAAATTTTTAGTTTAAACACAAATCATTGTTAAATTACTCTAATTGTATTGCATCATTGTTTCGCGAATAATTCAATTGCAGATTAAATTTTCGTTCGACATTATCTCGGAAGAATTTAGAAATCAATTAAATTATCTTGCTCATTAGTACAAATACGATAGTATAAAACGTATTGAAATTTTCATTCGTGTAGCTAACATTTTTTTTAATGTTACAGTTATCCATATATTAAGATTATTCCTTTAGAGTCTGAATTAACATCACTTACTCTTACCATTATCACCGAATTGAATATGCCAGTTACACTCCCATCTTTACTGATGGATCCAGAATAAGTAATTATGTCGGTTGTAGCGTCGTTACTCCAGAGGATACATGCAGCTATAAACTAAATAATTTATGCTCAGTTTTGACAGCTGAATTGATGGCTATTCTTATTGCTGTTGAGAAAATCTCCAACCTCCCTGGGCGAAAATTCTGTATCTACACAGATAGTAAGAGCTCTCTTGAAGCTCTCGGCCACCCTCGGAACGGAACACACCCCTTAGTCTTAAAAATTCTTTCCCACTTGCGGAATCTACAATCTAGAGAACTCGATATTTTATTTTGTTGGCTGCCTAGCCATGTAGGTATTTACGGCAATGAATTAGCCGATGCTGCCGCAAAAAAAGCTACCATTTCCTTACAAAGCCCAATACCCTACTCAGACGTAAAAAGACACCTTGGTAAGTTTATTCACAGACTATGGCAAGATTCATGGGATTTACAGGTCTCGAACAAATTACGATTCATTCACCCTTCTATCAATATGTGGCCAACTCTCCCTGTAAGAGAATTAGATGTTAAAATAACTCGAATTCGTATCGGCCACACCCGGTTTACACATAAGCACCTTTTGTTTGGTGAAATATGTCCAAAATGCACTGTGTGCCGTGTTGATTTTACGGTCATCCACATACTATCAGAATGTCCTGCTTTTAATCACCATCTAATACGTTCTTTTAATTCATCATCTCCTAGCATCACTGACATGGTGGGAGAAAATCCCCATTCTAACATTTTTACATTTTTGAAGACGATTGGATTTTATCATCTTATTTAAATATTAAGACTTTTTTTTTCGTTTAACATTGTTTACAATAGTAGACTCTTGATATTTTAAAATTTGTATTTGAATTTCACTGATACTAATTAGTCATACCATTTGACAAGTAATTTATACCATACTGTTGGCGCAGTATGGCCAAATCTGGCCCTTGCGCCAAAAAAACCTCAACTAACTAACTAACATCACTTACTCTCCACGGATAGGGGTCTGATTTCACTTTAAAAAAATCTGCACTTCACTATCCTCCTAAAACTTAATTACATTTCGTTAAATTTATTGGCCACTGTAAGTTCAAAAAAAAAATCGAATACCTTTAAAGTGTCTAAAATGTTTCTTCAAACTAAAAAGTATTTAATATATTTGCATCACATTGCTTTGGTGATAATTGCTATATTATTATGTTGATAATTCTCTCCTATGGAGATAAGTACGTTTGCTAATACTTATAGAAATTATTGTTTATAAAGTTATTCATGACGATAATTTGAATTTAAAAAGTTTAGTAAAGAGATTATTAATCATATATTTGCATTACTCCTTTAGAATAGCAATTAACATCGGCGATTTCCTAGGAAGATATTTTTGACGCTGATGGAATGTTTTAAAAAAATTAAATTTGCTTTGTCCTCCATGAATGCGTCTAGAGTTTGGTTACATTTTGTCGAATTTACAGATCGCAATGATTCGGATTCCTTCACGTTATTCTGTAGCTCGGAATAGTTTATTTGAAACTGAATCTGATTTAAATATTCGAAAATTAGATAAGAAATTCTCATGTTAAAAAAATTTGGACTAGGAAATTGGGTATCAGTTTATCATATTTATAAGATGCATGCAGTCTGTTAATGTGTGAACCTTCCTTTTAAATTCTAAAAACGAGCCAAGTTTATGAATTAGTTAAAATCAGCTAAAATTTGTATGGAGTATGTATTAGTGATGCGGGTTTTCAAAGCAAACCAAGATTAGCTGTTGGATCTCCAAATTGGATGCAACATTTTAAAGTATTTACATTTATATTGGAGGAAGGAACACTATTTCTATGCATTCAAAGATTTCTTTGAAATTAGTCCTTTTTCTTCAGACAGAAATACCGAATTTTATAATTCGAAGTATGCGCAATAACAAATAAACATAATTTTGAATGAAAAAGCATTGGGTTATTTCAACTATTTCGTAGCTTGATGACCAATTTGTTTCTACTAGGACTGATCCTCCACCCAAAGTTTCCAAAGCAAAGGAAAAGTGTTTATTTTCCATAGGCGCAGGATAAAAGTGGCAATTAAGAGACATATATGGTAGTTCGTTCTCTAGGTAATCGCCCAACCTGTTGAGGCATATATCACAAGCCTCGACTAATTTGCTTAACCCATCTTGGTAATAGTGTGGTCCTGGCCTTTGAACCAATTCTCGGCACCTTTGGAACGCCATCGCCTGATACGTGCCTTGTTTTAGACAAGTGTTTCTCCACTGCCGTAAAAAGGAAATTACTCGGACCAACTTCGGGTCTGTGTGGGGATGAATAGAAACGCCACTTAAAATGTGAATTTATTTACCTACTACAGTTATCTTACTTACACGTTTCCATATTTTGGTTTCCCACTTGCTCTCTGCTAGCTTCAAAAGAACAACATTTCGCAATTTGTTGTTTACTTACTGCTTCGCCCCCGAACACTTCAATGATTCGTCTGTCCGTTCTAACTTATAACTAGACTAAGTGATAATACAACTGAAACCTATAATTCTAACTTCCAAGTAAGATGATTGCTAACAAATTGAGAAATAAAATTTGTATAAAGATAATGATATATAACCTTAAAAGTATATTATCTTTATGTAATCATATTTTTAAAAGAATTTTTCTATCAGAAATAAAGTATTACCAAAAAAATGACCTTTCACTATTTGCCTCCCATTTCACTTAAATAACAAATTAAAATTTTAAAACAATTGAACTGAGAAATTTATAAAATATGAAGTCATAAAAGCTCATACAAATGATTTAATTCTTCTTACTGAAATAATTCGGTATCTTGAAAAAGTGTTTTTCGCAAAACATTAACAGCATGACTTTCAGTCAGTTAATGAATAGAAACGCCACATAATATATACGAATTTATTTATGTAACTAAGTTTAATAACTTCCCTTCATTTCTCCTTTTGTAACAATTAGGCGTGCCCTCTAGCGGTAAACCAAAACTCTGGCAGTCAACTTCCAGCTGTCAACAGTGTAGCATGTTATATTTTTCACTGCCTGTGTATGCTCGTTATAGTTTTGTATAATTAATATTAAATTGTAACTGTTTGTGTTCGTGCTCTTAGCTAAAATATAGTTTTTAGAGCTAGATGGAATTTTGTTTATTTGTTTAGTCAGTCACAATTTAGAAATTTTCGCAGATAATGGCAGATTACAATCTATTTTTGTAAGGAGTTTTAAGTGAAGTGTTGTTTAGGAAAATATCTATTCAGTTGATTTGCTTCTAAGAATTTAATTTGACTTTTCATCATGTTGGCATTATTTTAAGCCATCCTATTTATCTAAGAATTGTAAATGTAAGAATAATTTAAGTGAATAAAAATGAAAATATTTTTTATATACTTACAGAATGCATTTTCTTGGATTAATGTATGATGAAACATAACAAACAGAACAATTTAATGTCAAATTCTGTCACAGCCTGCAATTTATAATAACCACAACAATTATTAGGATGCCACTTTAGTCTGATGGTAAGATCTCGGCTTCGGAACCGGATGATTTCAGGTTGAAAGCCTGATTCACTGAAGAACCACCTTTGAGGCGGGTCTGGTGCATGATAAATCGGTCGAGTTCAAATGTCCTCCCGCTGGTATGGAAGTTTGGAGAGGGGATGCCAGCTCAAGTTATGTCTTCGTCACCTCACCGTGGCTCAAAAGTATGAAGTCCTTCCCAAAATAGCCCTAGTATTGCTTCAAAACGGACCGTTTATACAACAAAACTATAAAACAACGTTATTAAGTAAAATAGTTTAGAAACAATGATAAATTTAAGATTAATTAAAAACACACTTACCCTTTTATTTCAAAATATTTGGATCATTAATTTTTTTGAGGAAGTTTAGTTTTCGATTCATAAATATGATTATAATCGAAGCAAGGTAATATTTTTATGATAAAAACTGTCTCATGTAACTTATTTTGAAAATAATTCTGCAGTACATTCTCTGAAACATATATTTCACAATATTATTAACACATTTTTTTTTCATATTTCAAACGTATAATTTTTGACAGGTTGCCCTTTTAATTAGGACAAACATATATAACAAAATATAACAATTTAACAACGAATGCTATTATAAACAGATTAAGAGAAATTTTAAATAATAATAAACCAAACAAGTTTTGTCACATTTTATGGTTTTTTAGCCTTATAAGAGAACATATAACATTGATATCAATCCATATTTTTTTTTCTCATTTCTTAAGTATTTACGCGATGTGATATCAAGAAAAAATTCTTTTGGACCGCAAATAAAGCTTCTCAACAGCGTGGGTCCTTGAAAGAGTGATAACTGATTCTGTAAGAAAAGAATTATCAATTCTTAAAAAGGAAATCCTAGCTTGTTAGTAATTAACAAATCAACATATTGCATCCGTTTTGATTAATCTAGTAAACTTCTAGTATTACGTGCGTTCATTACGTAAAATATTTTCAAAGAAACTAAATGCTGTTTTATATTTTTTTTTTCTGGCTTCACATTACTTTTCTTTTTTAACAGCTGCGTAACTAGTACATAACGTAAAAAATTTTAAAGAAAGAAAATGTTGTTTTGCATTTTTCTTCTTCTGGGAACATGGAAAGGTAAGTTATTTCACTTTTTTTCACCATCTGGGAGCAGGGTAAGGTAACTTTTTAAACTTATTTTTAACCAGTTGCATTTAGCGACCAGCTGATTTAACAACTGCTTTAAACTTTTGCAATTTACTGATGAAATTGGAAAGAACTGTTTAAATATGACTGATATTTTGGCAATATAGACATTTTATTTAACACTGTTTAAAAAAACAGACGAAAAATCCTGCCGAAAGTACTATGTATTAATTAAAGGCAAAACTTAAAAATCTTTAATTATTAAGATATTTTAATGAATATATATATTTTTCTCTTTCTTAGACTTACTTTGCAGTAAATTGAATTAATGATATACAAATAAGTTTAAAATGCTGATGATAAAATGATTCAGTAAATAAAGAGTTATGCATGGTATAAAGGCGAAGGCGTTATGCATGCTGACGATTTACAGGCTAGGTCTTTGGATCTACGACTGTCAGATAGGTTTTGAAGGATGGGATGATTATCGTAGAACGAAATTTTGAAATGTGTATTAGAATTGAATTATTTTAAAGGGAATATAGATCTTAGTTCCATTTTAAAATACAAAATATTTTTTAAATGATACCAATTTAGTGACCACGCAATTATTTTTGATGGCAATTTTTTGTATAAAAATATTTTTGCCCGATTTTCAACAATTTCTTTCACTGTGGAAATGAAATTAAAATAGTTTCTCTCATTTTATCAAATATTTAATTTGCAATATTCTTAATAAGAGTAAATAAAAAGCTAAAGAATAAATATTTTATCTATTATCAATTCAATATATAAGAATAACAAGAGAATGAAGTCATATATAAACAAATCACGAAATCACTGCTGCGTATTCAATCTTAGAATGTGTAACAAACATCAAACATCTATTTTTTTAAAATGCAGCACATCGTATGAAAAATCTATTTGTGAAATTCAAATTATCTTTTTCTTAAAATATTAATGCAAAGACAGCAGAAAAATTTTACATTTAGAAGAAAGATTCTGTTTATATCAGAGTAGTTTACTTTAAAAATATGAAAGTGAAGTTACTATACTGATAAAGTTAGAAAACAAATGAAAATTTTAATAGAACTATGATGTCATGGGAGTTGATTCTATTAAGATTGTTTATATATTCTGTGAATATAGCTGGTGTAAGTCTTTAATATATATATATATATATATATATATATATATATAATGTAACGATTTGTCCTTAAAATACATCTTTAGAGAATATCGATTATTATATACAGCTCATTCTGCGACTCTAAATATTTTCGCATATTTGCGCATGCGTCAGTATGCGCTTATTTAGTAGAAACTTGGATAAGGAGATATTTGCATTTAACAATTAGATGAAATCTGATTATATGTGAGCTTAAGAGATGTAAAAAGATATATTTCAAAATAAAATACACCAGAGAAATTTTCGTTTACTGTGAGAGGTCTAAACATTAACTTTTGATAAATAAATGGAAGATTTTTATTCTTAAAACTTCTGCTTATGAATTAAAGTTACAAAGTTATAGTAAATCTTCAATTTAAAACACTTTTTTTTAATTTGTCATTGAATTTTCAATAACTATTTGAGATTAACGCTGGTGGGTAATTTCAGTAAATTTAATGATAGATAATTATAG
This sequence comes from Argiope trifasciata, assembly GCA_026543055.1. Taxonomy (NCBI): domain Eukaryota; kingdom Metazoa; phylum Arthropoda; class Arachnida; order Araneae; family Araneidae; genus Argiope; species Argiope trifasciata. Next base: position 1,422,609 of record JAPMOQ010022248.1, read on the forward strand.
AAAGATTTCTTCCACTTGAATCAGCCATATAAGAATGGACATGCAATTTTGAGTTGCAATAAAATAATATCAGAAACAACACACCTCTCATATACGCATGGAGATAAAACAAAACAAAATCAAAATCAGAATGCATCTAATAGAGCCGAAACCAAGTTAAAAAAAATGAAGAACTTTGGAAAGGTGCATATAGTTCTGCACTTCACCCCTAGAGAGGTAGAATAGTCGAAAAATGGTAGTCATGGAATACTTAAACGAATAGGAAGAGATTTCATTGAAATTAAGTGGAACTGATATACTCGGTGAACTAACTGGTTAGGAAAGGCAGTTATTGAGGAATACGAAATTGAAGTTGCAGTATCGGGAGAGTTTTAAAATTTACGAGTAACTATATTTTTTATCCCCCTGTGACGCTGAAGGATTTTATTCCCTTAGGAAGGTAACAACAGATAAAACAGTGTAAGGTGTATAATAATAAAGCTGTAATAAATATAAATAAAAAATCCCTTTTCTTTTGGGAATCACGAATATCAAATTCATGCATAATACATTTTATAAAAATTAAATTCACACAAAAAATTCTTCTCTGCCAAAGACGTCTAATTTTTGTTGAGAAATAAGCAATTATATCTCACTTTTTCGTGTAAAATTAAACCCGCACGTTTAAATCAAACATAATTTAAAATGCCTCAGGATCATTGGGAGAGGACGACATATGCCAGGAACCTCGATATCGAGCCTGCCCCATACCACAGCCGTGGAGATTCCCGGAAACCGAGCCTGAACTCGACAGATTATGCATGTGAGTATTTCAAACTATCGATTCGCTTTTTATTTTTACTGTCCCTCATATGAAGTGTACAAAAATTGTAATTCCTAAATACGAGATTTTCAGAAATTTCTCCATTTCTGACTTCATTAAGATTAAATAGCGCATTTTTAAAATTATATCTCTCTATTTATTTGCGAGTATGATATTTCCAGACTCTTCGAGATAGACGGAATGTGTAGATTTCTATTAATAAAATCTATTCACCTGAAGTTAGTCTGCTTGAATGCAAGTAAATACTTAAACTACGAAGACTAAAAAAAAAAACTAGATATGTGGTGACATCTTAATAAGCCTGTAAGAGAGCACCACTGCCATATTGCTGACCTCGGACTATGAGCGTTCAAACAGCTGTCGTGGCACCACCTACCAGCAGCAAATGCAACCAATAGAAAGTCGTCAGACTCACTTGACGCAGCAGCAACTTTCTTCGTTCGCCACAACGCTTGGCGTTATAAAAATCGTTCGTCTTTACAGACTCACTGGTAGGGGAGTATTGTAGTGACATCTTAATAAGCCAGTAACAACCACTAGACATCAGCGTAAGATTTTTTTGAATGGTTAAGTTAAACCCAAACATGGTTTGGTTTCAAAACCAAACATCGCAGTTCAATCCATGGCGTAATTCCATGTACGCATTGGCACAATTCCACCAATACCACCACCACAGATATAGGGAATTTATCGTACTGTTTTCTTATTTTTTCGTGTGTGTATTTTTCCGTACGTGTATATTTTTATTATTTATAAAATCTACATATACATACTAAAATTTTATAATTCCCCGTGATCTGGGCATCCTGGGTTCGAGTCCCGGTTTGGGCATGGTTGTTCTTCCTCTGTTCTATCTGTGAGATACGTGATTGTGTCCTCTTGTAAAAAAGGGCTGTGCAAGGGAATGAGTGATTCTTGAGTGGCAAAGTCGTACTCTTTGCTCTAGTTGGCGCTACTAAAACCAGAGACGCACTCTGTCGGCTAAAATCGCTATCTTCGTCACAGCTGGCTTGTCCAATGGCAAGTGTCATCAGAAAAACAACACATGACCCTGCAATTCTTAAAACAGTTATTTGTTTGTCTGTCTTGTATTTTCTACAGTATGTAGAGCTTTGTATTTAGCATTAGCATCCTATACTTAACTGATTAAATAAAAAAAATTGATTACAGAATTAAAAATTTGACGTCAAGATCATATGCTACATTTAATTTTATAGTTTGATGAAAGGTTGGTTTATATGCTTCACATGCAAACAAACAGTCCGATTGACAGGCAACGAATTTTTCATGAGATAGGAGCGACGAATGTCAATGATTTTGAAATAGGGAAATGTCTGCAAATCTGAGTAAAAATATTGACGGTTACTCTCTCACAAAACTATTTTTGTTATTTCAATATTGTCATGAAAAAGAAACATCTCTCTCTCTAAAAAAAAATTAAAAAATTAGTTTAATTGTTTTATTGATTCAGTTCCTACTATTTGTTTACTAAATTTTCAATCGTTAATAAAATACTTTTTATTCATCCACTCAAGTTCAAATACAATTTTTAAAACTTGTAGTGGATGTCTTGATGTTAATTCAGTTTTTTTCCAAATATTAATTAATTAAATTTTCTATTTGGTCATCACCTTTATTGGTCAGTAAATTCTATTTGGTCGCCAAGTCCATCTCCAAGTCTCCAAGCTCTGAGATTACTGACGCGACATCCGATCATAAATAATACATATAAATAATATTAAAAATAAGTAGGAAGTAAAATAATTTTTTATATTACTTGTTTTATGCTTTTAAGCTGTTCAAATACATTTCAGAGGATACCTACAAACTACTGATTGCATGATAAATCATTTAAACAAATGCACTCCTGAAGAGGATTCATGGCGAAGGTATTTCCAAAACATGAAAAACGTTTCAGAAGATGTATGCGACAGGGATTCACAACTTCATTCGCGTAAGATATAACAGTTTTCATTTATTGGAATTGAATATACATTTGAAAATTTATATTAATGAATTTTTCTGGCATAAACTGATTCAACAATTTCATGTTCTTTTTTTAAATATTAGAACATTCACTTGTCAATATAAAAGATGGATTATTTAATTTCAAATCAATTAATATCCGAATTGAAAAGTTTATTACAAAGTTATTACAAATATTATTAATTAAGATAAATTTGTATGATTTATATGTCTAGAAACAACTGCAGTTTAGAATTTTTGTGCATTGTAAGCTTTCTATAAAATGGTAGATTTCTACAAAAATTCAGAGTTTATTCATAACATAAATTTTATTTTAAATTTCTCTTTGAATTTACCACTTTAAGAAATTTGGATCACGTTTCATTGAATTTTTAATAATTTATTTACGGATGTATATAATTCATAGAAATTTTGAAGCGATCAATAACCTTCTTCGGCATCATTGTTTAATTAGTCCAGAATTTATGTCCATAATCTTGGAATTTCAAATATTATTCTTTATTAACTAAGAGGCACATTACTTCAAATAATTACAGAATTATATTTAAATTTTTATGCAATAATTGAGTAATATTTTTTTGTTGATAGAACTCTGCATATAGGAAAAAAATTAGCAAGAAATGTTGAGATTTCCTTAAAATTTTTATATCATGCTGAATATGCGCATTATTTTGTGTGAAAATACATCCAAATATTGCTACAGTAAACGAAATCCTCGTTACAATTTTCAAATTATTATCCATTTTTGTGAAATAAAGAGAAAGAAAAGAAATTATTTTCATTATTTTCTTTTTAGTTCCTAAACGCTGATACGTCAGGGATCTTCACAG